>CM019069.1:86477286-87020627 GCA_009667805.1 Leptobrachium leishanense | reverse complement strand
ATATATATATCTCACTTGGTTCATCAATTTTTCAATATTGTGATTTACTTTTTGGTTGTCAACCCCCCCCCCCTCCCCCGGTATCTTTACATCCTTTAGACCAGGTGTTTCTCAACTCCGGTCCTGAGGAGCCACTAACAGGCCAGGTTATCCAGATATCTGAAGTACGGAACAGGTGATAGGATTTGCTGTTCAGTGATTGCAGGATTCAGTATGCATTTCCCCAAGGGAATTCTTAAAATCTGGCCCATAGGGAGTCCCAAGGACTGGAGTTGAGAAGATCTGCTTTAGACTGTAAGCTCCTATGAGAAGGCCCATGTCCATTTATTTGTATCTCGTTCCCTTTGTTTATTGTAAAGAGCTGCGGAAACTGTTGGCACTATATAAATGATGATCCACAAGGTAGAGGAAGGGAGTATATTTAAAAGGAAACAAAATAGCAAAACAAGAGGACATAGTCTTAGATTAGAGGGCAAAGGTTTAAAAGTAACATCAGAAAGCATTATTTTACTGAGAGGGTGTGGATACATGGAACAGTCTTCCAGTTGAAGCGGTAGAGGCCAAAACAGTAATTGAATTTAAGCAGGCATGGGATAGGCATCGGCTATCCTAAACAAAAAGATAAATCCAGGTAAAGTATCCATGTAATTGGGCAGACTAGATGGGCCGAAAGGTTCTTATCTGCCGACATTTTTCTATGTTTCTATGATAATTTGCTCCTCACTAGGGATACACCGATACCACTTTTTAAAGACCGAGTACCGATACTTTTCTTCAAGTATTCACCGATACCGAGTACCGATACTTATTTTATGTCATGTGACCGCTTTCCAATAAGAACAGACCTCATATATAAATGCCCCCAGCTATCATGGATATGCCCCCAGCTCATGGATATGCCCCAGCTCATGGGAAATGCCCCAGCTCATGGGAAATGCCCCAGCTCACACATGGATATGCCCCAGCTCACACATGGATATGCCCCAGCTCATGGATTTGCCCCCCAGCTCATGGATACTGCCCCCCAGCTCATGGGATATGCCCCAGCTCATGAATATGCCCCAGCTCACACATGGGATATGCCCCAGCTCACACATGGGATATGCCCCAGCTCACACATGGATACTGCCCCCCCCAGCTCATGGATACTGCCCCCCCCAGCTCATGGATACTGCCCCCCAGCTCATGGATACTGCCCCCCCAGCTCATGGATACTGCCCCCCAGCTCATGGATACTGCCCCCCCCAGCTCATGGATACTGCCCCCCCAGCTCATGGATACTGCCCCCCCAGCTCATGGATACTGCCCCCCAGCTCATGGATACTGCCCCCCCAGCTCACACATGGATATGCCCCAGCTCACACATGGATATGCCCCAGCTCACACATGGATATTCCCCAGCTCACACATGGATATGCCACAGCTCATGGATATGCCACAGCTCATGGATTTGCCCCAGCTCACACATGGATTTGCCCCAGCTCACACATGGATTTGCCCCAGCTCACACATGGATATGCCCCAGCTCATGGATTTGCCACAGCTCATGGATTTGGCCCCAGCTCACACATGGATTTGCCCCAGCTCATGGATATGCCCAGCTCACACATGGATATGCCCCAGCTCACACATTGATATGCCCCAGCTCATGGTTATGCCCCAGCTCATGGATTTGCCCCAGCTCACACATGGATATGCCCCAGCTCACACATATGCTCCAGCTCACACATGGATATGCCCCAGCTCACACATGGATATGCCCCAGCTCATGGATTTGCCCCCCAGCTCATGGATACTGCCCCCAGCTCATGGGATATGCCCCAGCTCATGAATATGCCCCAGCTCATGAATATGCCCCAGCTCATGAATATGCCCCAGCTCACACATGGGATATGCCCCAGCTCACACATGGGATATGCCCCAGCTCACACATGGGATATGCCCCAGCTCACACATGGATACTGCCCCCCCAGCTCATGGATACTGCCCCCCCAGCTCATGGATACTGCCCCCCAGCTCATGGATACTGCCCCCCAGCTCACACATGGATATGCCCCAGCTCACACATGGATATGCCCCAGCTCATGGATTTGCCACAGCTCATGGATTTGGCCCCAGCTCACACATGGATTTGCCCCAGCTCATGGGATATGCCCCAGCTCACACATGGATATGCCCCAGCTCACACATTGATATGCCCCAGCTCATGGTTATGCCCCAGCTCATGGATTTGCCCCAGCTCACACATGGATATGCCCCAGCTCACACATATGCTCCAGCTCACACATGGATATGCCCCAGCTCACACATGGATATGCCCCAGCTCATGGATTTGCCCCCAGCTCATGGATACTGCCCCCAGCTCATGGGAATGCACCCAGCTCATGATATGCCCCAGCTCATGAATATGCCCCAGCTCACACATGATATGCCCCAGCTCACACATGGGATATGCCCCAGCTCACACATGGGATATGCCCCAGCTCACACATGGATACTGCCCCCCAGCTCATGGATACTGCCCCCCCAGCTCATGGATACTGCCCCCCCAGCTCACACATGGATATGCCCCAGCTCACACATGATATGCCCCAGCTCACACATGGATATGCCCCAGCTCACACATGGATATGCCACAGCTCATGGATATGCCACAGCTCATGGATTTGCCCCAGCTCACACATGGATTTGCCCCAGCTCACACATGGATTTGCCCCAGCTCACACATGGATTTGCCCCAGCTCATGGATTTGCCACAGCTCATGGATTTGGCCCCAGCTCACACATGGATATGCCCCAGCTCACACATGGATATGCCCCAGCTCACACATGGATATGCCCCAGCTCACACATGGATATGCCCCAGCTCACACATTGATATGCCCCAGCTCATGGTTATGCCCCAGCTCATGGATTTGCCCCAGCTCACACATGGATATGCCACAGCTCATGGATTTGGCCCCAGCTCATGGATTTGGCCCCAGCTCACACATGGATTTTCCCCAGCTCACACATGGATTTTCCCCAGCTCACACATGGATTTTCCCCAGCTCACACATGGATTTTCCCCAGCTCACACATGGATTTTCCCCAGCTCACACATGGATTTGCCCCAGCTCATGGATATGCCCCAGCTCACACATGGATATGCCCCAGCTCATGGATTTGCCACAGCTCATGGATTTGGCCCCAGCTCACACATGGATTTGCCCCAGCTCATGGGATATGCCCCAGCTCACACATGGATATGCCCCAGCTCACACATTGATATGCCCCAGCTCATGGTTATGCCCCAGCTCATGGATTTGCCCCAGCTCACACATGGATATGCCCCAGCTCACACATATGCTCCAGCTCACACATGGATATGCCCCAGCTCACACATGGATATGCCCCAGCTCATGGATTTGCCCCCCAGCTCATGGATACTGCCCCCCAGCTCATGGGATATGCCCCAGCTCATGAATATGCCCCAGCTCATGAATATGCCCCAGCTCACACATGGGATATGCCCCAGCTCACACATGGGATATGCCCCAGCTCACACATGGGATATGCCCCAGCTCACACATGGATACTGCCCCCAGCTCATGGATACTGCCCCCCAGCTCATGGATACTGCCCCCCAGCTCACACATGGATATGCCCCAGCTCACACATGGATATGCCCCAGCTCACACATGGATATGCCCCAGCTCACACATGGATATGCCACAGCTCATGGATATGCCACAGCTCATGATTTGCCCCAGCTCACACATGGATTTGCCCCAGCTCACACATGGATTTGCCCCAGCTCACACATGGATTTGCCCCAGCTCATGGATTTGCCACAGCTCATGGATTTGGCCCCAGCTCACACATGGATATGCCCCAGCTCACACACATGGATATGCCCCAGCTCACACATGGATATGCCCCAGCTCACACATGGATATGCCCAGCTCACACATTGATATGCCCCAGCTCATGGTTATGCCCCAGCTCATGGATTTGCCCCAGCTCACACATGGATATGCCACAGCTCATGGATTTGGCCCCAGCTCATGGATTTGGCCCCAGCTCACACATGGATTTTCCCCAGCTCACACATGGATTTTCCCCAGCTCACACATGGATTTTCCCCAGCTCACACATGGATTTTCCCCAGCTCACACATGGATTTTCCCCAGCTCACACATGGATTTGCCCCAGCTCATGGATATGCCCCAGCTCACACATGGATTTGCCACAGCTCATGGACATGCCCCAGCTCATGGACATGCCCCAGCTCATGGATATGCACCAGTGCATGGATATGCCCCAGCGCATGGATATGCCCCAGCGCATGGATATGCCCCAGCGCATGAATATGCCCCAGCGCATGAATATGCCCCAGCGCATGGATACGCCCCCCAGCTCATGGATATGCCCCAGCTCACACATGGATTTGCCCCAGCTCATGGACATGCCCCAGCTCACACAAGGATTTGCCCCAGCTCATGGACATGCCCCAGCTCACACAAGGATTTGCCCCAGCTCACACATGGATATGCCCCCCAGCTCACACATGGATATGCCCCCCAGCTCACACATGGATTTGCCCCCAGCTCACACATGGATTTGCCCCCAGCTCACACATGGATTTGCCCCCAGCTCACACATGGATATGCCCCCCAGCTCATGGATATGGCCCCAGCTCACGGATCCCCCAGCTCACGGATCCCCCCGGCACTCTCCGCGATGATGCTTACCTTCCTGGGCGACGCCAGGAAAGGCTTCGCGCGTGCGCTCATTGGAAGGCCCCAGCCGCGACCACGTGGGACCATGTGATCGCGGCTGGGGCCTTCCAACGAGCGCACGCGCAGAAACTTTCCCGGCGTCGCCCAGGAAGCTAAGTATCATCGCGGAGAGCTCCAGGTGCCTGTCTGAATGCTCTATCGGCATTCGGACAGGCCCTGCAGCTGCTCACCGTGTTCATACTTACCTTCCTGAGTGACACCGGAAAGTTTCTACGCGTGCGCTCGTTGGAAGGCCCCAGCCGCGATCACATGGTCCCACGTGGTCGCGGCTGGGGCCTTCCAACAAGCGCACGCGCGAAGACTTTCCCGCGTCACTCAGGAAGGTAAGTATCATCGCGGAGAGCATCTGCAGGGCCTGTCCGAATATCAATAGAGCATTCGGACAGCCGCCCCAGCCCCTCGGATGCCGGCAAGCCGGCTCAATGCCGGCTTCCGATATCGGGGAAAATATCTGGGGTACTGCACTAGTACCAAGTACTCCTGCAGTACCCGGTATCGGCACAGATACCGATACTAGTATCGGTATCGGTGCAACCCTACTCCTCACTATGCGGTTTTGGTCATAGAATAGAGTCTATGGGTCGATCTCTGGCTTAAATCATTGTATTGTGTGGGATGTATTCAATGGACATCACCAGGGGGTAGAATAAAAGTCTTTTAAACTCCCTGTCTTCTCTCATTCAGCTGCCATGTCTTATTTCAGTTAGCCAGGAAAACAATAACCCCCCATGCAGCCTAAGGCTGGGGTCAGACCAGCGTTTTGAAGAGCGGAAGGAACGTCCGTGACAGTGGATGTTTCTTCCACTTGACGCCCGTCTGGCCGCCTTGCTGAGCGCAGTTAGTGCACTCAGCGCTGCAAGGCTCGATCCTCCTATAGAAGATCACGCTTTGCAGCCCCATCAACGTGTGTTCTAGTGCTTTGACGGGGAGGCTTGCTGCAAGGACGCAGCATGACCGCTGTTGCGGCGCGCACAACAGCGTGTGGCCGGCCCTGTCGCAGCGTCAAAACGCTGCGATGGACGCCGGTAAGCACGTCAGTACAGGCACACCTAGTGCGCTCATCTGACACCAGCCTTAACTGTTAAAAATACTGTAGATTAAATAAACAAGAGCAGTAGAGAAAGGCTTTTGAACAGATTTTGGTAAAGGCTGCATAAGGGAAAAAAAAATCTAGAAAATGGAAACAGGAGATAAAAACCTAATTTTATTTTTCTTTTTACATGCAATTACTTAAAGAAAAAAAACAGCAGCATGTGTTTTATAAAGTGGTTTTGTTTGTAATGCACAAGTAATATAGTTACAGCTTATGTAAGTGGTCCTTTAAGTATTAGTGGTTCCATACTGTACATTATTATTATTCTTTATTTATAAAGCGCCAGCATATTCCGCAGCGCTGTACAATAGGCACAGTATAGACAGGGTTACAATACATTGAACAACATTTGACAAACAGTACAGGAGGAGATGAGGGCCCTATTTCCGTAGGAACTCACAATCTAGGAGGGTTGGGGTTGGAAACAGGAGGAGAGGACTGCAAGGTGAGAGTGATTGATGGTTGCGTCAGTGAGTTGGGTGGTAGGCTTCCCTAAATAGGAATGTTTTAGGGGAAAGTCTGACAGTACGAGGGAGAGCGTTCCAGAGAGTGGGACATTAAAGGCTCCTATATTTTGTAAAGGAGCAGTTAATAAAGGCTCAGCAAAATAATTAATTATTTCATGGAAGCTCGATGTTCTTGCTCCCGACATGGGAAACGATAAGGTGAGTAATAGCGGCTGAGTTGTTCACGTTATCCTTGAAAAAAGCATGATGTCACTGCCTTAGAAAAAAAAAAAAAGCATTTTTTTTACTCTATTTATATACTTTTTCAATTTTTTACTTTTACAGGTGTTTGGTGTCTTTGGAAAGGCTGGACCCTGAACTGTCAAATGACACTTCAAATAACCTTGGGGTTGCACAGCCTGTAGATACAGGTCCAAAGGACCTCTGCCTCTCCTCCAAGCAGCTTGAGTTTTGATGAAGCAGTACATAATAAAACACATGGCGTCATCATCTTCACACTTGCTCCTGTTGTTGGAAATGAGGAGATATTGCCACAACATGGTTACTGTACTTTATAGTTGTAAAGTAGACAATGCTGCTGTTATGGTGGGGGGGGGGGTTTACTTTATCGTTTTAATTTTACATAATACATTGTCATGGACACACTCTGGGCTTTGCAATGACACCTCTTTTGATCTCATGGCTGCTCAGAACTGGAGATACAGGAGTCCAAAGACACCTGCATCTCTTGTAATGGGATTTCCGTGCCAGGCAGGGGGAATACCCATTTCTGACATCTCACACCTGCGGGATGCAGTCAGTGTGCAGTCCCACAGTAAGGACTGACACGGATGGTTGAAGCCCCAGATCAACGTGAAGCTGGGGCTAAAAGACAACGTGTACGGTGCAGTCTCCAAAATCCCAGAGGACGCGCCACACATGTCGTCCACACTGTAGGATTTAAGTGATCCCGGAACCATAAAATGTGTGCATGGAACAGTCAGCGTCACACCGTTATACACTAAACACTAGGGCTGCAACTAACAATTATTCTCAATCGAATAGTGGGCTGATTAATCGATTCAATGGATAAAAAAAAATAAAAAAAAAATAGAAGGTTTACTTAAAAGGAATTTTATGTAAAAAAATATCCACAACCCCTCCCCCATTTTTCATAAGCAATTTGCGTAGCATATGTAACTTTCATATGTACATACGCAAATTACCGTATTTTTCGCTCCATAAGACGCACCTGACCATAAGACGCACCTAGTTTTTAGAGGAGGAAAACAGGAAAATAAATATTCTGAAATCAAATTGTGTAATAATGGATATTGCCCCAGCTCCTCTCGTGGATATACTGCCCCAGCTCATGGATACTGCCCCCAGCTCATGGATACTGTCCCCCAGCTCATGGATACTGTCCCTCAGCACATGCATTTGCCCCCCAATTTATGGATATGCCCCCCAGCACATGGATAATGCCCCCCAGCACATGGATAATGCCATCCAGCCAGTGGTGTATTTAGGTTTTGTGCTGCCCTAGGCCTGACTAAACTCGTGCACCCCCTAATTTAAATTTGACGCACCCCTTCCTGTCAAGGGCACACCTCTTCCTGGTTAATCCCCACCCTTCCTCTTTAAGCTCCACCTTTTCCTCTTAGAGCTCCGCCTTTTCCTCTCTTTATACCAAAAGTGGATACCAAGTGCCTACTTGTATATTTTGTATACCATTTCAAATGTATCTATTGAGATAAAGAAAATGATGAAATGTTTAAATTCAAGTATTTTTACAAAGAACAGCCACGCATGTCAAGTAAACGGGATCACAGCCGCTCTAATTGGTGGAACAATAAAATCCACAGAAACGTGCACTGCATATGAGCGTATCACAGAGCTGCATAGCAATAAAACCCACAGAAATGGGCACTGTGTATGAGCATATCAGAGCTGCAAAGCAATAAAACCCACAGAAATGTGCAGTGTGTATGAGCGTATCCCAGAGCTCCAGGGCAATAAAACTCACAGTAATATGCAGTGTGTATCACAGAATCCACAGCAATAAAACTCCCAGCAATGCAATGTGCGGTGTGTATGAGTGCATCAGAATTCACAGCAATAAAACTCCCAGCAATGCAATGTGTGGTGTGTGTCAGCGTATCAGAATCCACTGCAATAAAACTCCCAGCAATGCAATGTGTGGTGTGTATGAGTGCATCAGAATCCACAGCAATAAAACTCCCAGCAATGCAATGTGCGGTGTGTATGAGTGCATCAGAATTCACAGCAATAAAACTCCCAGCAATGCAATGTGTGGTGTGTGTCAGCGTATCAGAATCCACTGCAATAAAACTCCCAGCAATGCAATGTGTGGTGTGTATGAGTGCATCAGAATCCACTGCAATAAAACTCCCAGCAAACCGAGTTTGTATGAGCACACAGCAATTATTTATTCTACATTTACCGGCCTCTGTCCGCGGTAGGGCTGTGTGCAGAGTCAGCAGGCACTGTGTACAGACTCAGCAGGAGGTCCCTCCAGGCCACGTTAGGATCACGGCTGTGCCTGTGCGTGGAGCCATCTTGTCAGCAGTGGGGTGCCACTGCCAGAGGGTGCACCGTGGCTTTGATTCCCTTCCCGGTGGGTGTTCAGTCCAGAATAGAGTGACAGTCCATGTTAACGAAAGGGCGGGCAGCTGCGTGCATGCGTGTCACGTGGTTCAGCCAGTCAGGTGGTACTGAGACTCCGTACCACCTGACTGGCCGGACCGAGTGTGACCTGCACACAAGCAGCCTCACCAGGAGCCAGGCAGCTCAATGACAAATTTCTATCACTGCAGTGCTGGTTAAGGAAAGGTCCACTTTAAACAGCAGTAAGCAGACAGGGCTTCATAGTCTGCTGATAACCCCCCCTCCTTTACCTGCCGTTTACTGTCATCTTCCCTCTCTGGACACAAATCACATCCCCCTCCCCTCTCCTAGAGCTGCTGCGGGGCAGGGGAGGAGCTATGGAGGGAGGAGAGGGGGATTTTTATTATATTTCCATTTTATTCCGTATGCTAACGCCATGCTCCGCTGCTCGTTGTTTGAGAACACAGCTCAAAGCTGACACACAGTGACAGTGGCACCTCCTAGTACCCCCTAATGACACCCCAATAATCACTGGTACCTGGGGCGGCCCGCCCTCCGCCACTCCTCTAAGTATACCACTGCTCTGGTGATATGCTCACACACAAGTTTGGCAAACTGCCAGCAAGTACGGTGCTGTTTGAAGGCAGTGCAAATCCCCATAGAGAAGTAATGGTTAATCTATTCAGAGAACACCAAACAGCAGAGAAATGTCAGTGAAATGCCCTGATGTTCGGTGGTTTCAATCAGCAGGTTTATTCAGGCGAACCCCATAGGTTTCAATGTTAAAAATATTCCCGTTTTTTATGCAATATCTAATAAACCATTTATTATTTTAATCTGCAGTAAAAAGTCTTTATTTATTTATTGATTTTTTTTTTGTACCTTTTTAGTGATTTTTCAGAATTTTTTGGGCTAAATTCCCCCCCTTTTTTTTAATAGCGGTTCTCCTTTTTCTGTAACAGAACTTTTTATTATCAATCATAGGATCTTATATGTAAATTCCAGACATTTTCGTTCAGTAGTTCTTTTGAAAAACAGCAGGCCATAGGTTTGCGGTGGCAGCATACAGCGGCCGACTCCATGCACTTTGGGGACCCTGCGGTGAATGGTGAATTCACTGCAGGGTTGGGAAATTTTATTCCCCGAAGTGCAGGGAACTACAGAACACCAAAATGTTGGCGTCATTTCGGTGCTCTGTGAGTAACCCAATTAGTGGTGAGGTTTTTTTGTTGCCCCCTGGAAAGTGAAAGCCTAGGCCTTGCCTACCCAGGACATACTTGAAAATTAGTGACATCTCAATGTTTCCATCCCGGTAAAATAGTTTGCAAAAGTAAAAAAAAATAAAAAATTTAAGGGGTGGGGCCACCCGGCGGGCTGCCGCCCCCTGGAAAGTGCCGCCCTAGGCCTGTGCCTTGTTGGCCTAGGCCAAAATACACCAATGCCCCCAGCACATGGATAATGCCCCAACACATGGATAATGCCCCAGCACATGGATAATGCCCCAGCTCGCTCATGGATTTGCCCCAGCTCGCTCATGGATTTGCCCCAGCTCGCCCATGGATTTGCCCCAGCTCGCCCATGGATTTGCCCCAGCTCGCTCATGGATGTGCCCCAGCTCGCTCATGGATGTGCCCCAGCTCGCTCATGGATGTGCCCCAGCTCGCTCATGGATGTGCCCCAGCTCGCTCATGGATGTGCCCCAGCTCGCTCATGGATATGACTCCGCTCACCTGTCGCCGCCGCGTTAGGCTCCCTCTGAGCGTGCGCCCGGCGGCAGGAAGCTTGGGCACTCGCCTGGGGGAGCCACGTGACCGCGATCTCGCGAGATCGCGGTCACGTGGCTCCCCCAGGCGAGTGCCCAAGCTCCTTGCCGCCGGACGCACGCTCAGAGGGAGCCTAACGCGGCGGCGACAGGTGAGCTGGGGCATATCATGGGGCATTCGCTCCATAAGACGCACCCACTTTTCCCCCCACTTTTTGGGGGAGAAAAGTGCGTCTTATGGAGTGAAAAATACGGTACATATCTTGCATACTTTTCACACACAAGGTATGCGAGTGCTTGATTGATGCAGCATGCGCAGCTTAAACCCATGTTTGCTTTCTCAAATGAACGTGGCTACAAGCACTTGGTCATAGATGATGTCAGCATGAAATTGGGGTTAATAAGCTAAAGTGGTCAGGGTGCGTAGAGTGTCCCTTTTAAATAATTTTACGAACAAGTGGGAGGAGGGACTGGAGGTGGAAGGAAGTGACTTTGCTCAAGTGACTTGATCTGAGTGTGAGAGGGAGTGGGTATGGACAAAAGACCGGATCTGAGCGTGGAAGTGAGTTTGGGGAAAGAGACCAGAACAAAAAGGGAGGGAATGGCAGTTCCCGACCAAAGAGGGTGTGGCAGGGAGGGTGGGGTGGTGGCACAGAACTCCAGCTTCAAGTAAGGATAAAACACAGGCATACAACTCCTTCACCCAGTGGCAGTTTCCTAAACTGGTTGTGTCTGACATAACCCTGGAACAAACAGGGTTATTCAAAGAGGATCGAAAAGTCACCGCACGGTCGGTGACTTTTGGTTCTCTTCAATTCGGTGCGATTTGGCGATCCCATTTCGGTGACCCTGCGGTGTATTCAGCAAACACCACAGGGCCGTCGTAGTGCAGGGAAAAGGGGCCGTAAATCCGCCGAACACTCACCGCAAAACCTGGCGAAGGCACACCGAAACCCGCAAAAACATCTGGATTTACCCCGCCGAACAAGCCGGAGAAACCCGAGCAGCCGCCGATCACAGCGCAGAGCAGCCGCCGGAAAAACCCGACACCGCAGATGAATGGAGTGAGGAAAAGTGAAACGCTGTTTGCAAAGAAGCTACCGTACAAAAATGTCTGAAATTTACATATAAAAAAGGTCCATTTTTTTTTTTTTTTTTTCTTTGAGAAAGGATTTTACCAGGAAGGATACATTGAGATTTCTCTCGTTTTAAAGTACCATATTTTTCGCTCCATAAGACGCACTTTTTCCCCCGAAAAAAGTGGGGGGAAAAGTGTGTGCGTCTTATGGAGCAAATACTGCAAAGTGCACGTTGCAGTGTTCAGCTCCCTGCGAGCGTCCGAAGCTATGGAGCTTCGGCGCTCGTCTGGGGTAACAACGTCACCAGCCGAGTTCTCGCGAGATCGCGGCTGGTCATGTGGCTCCCCCAGGCGAGCGCCCAAGCTCAATGCCGCTGGACGCTCAGAGGGAGCCGAACACGCGGCGGCAGGAGGTGAGCTGGGGCCTGGGGGCAGTATATCCATGAGAGGAGCTGGGGCAGTATATCCATGAGAGGAGCTGGGGCAGTATATCCATGAGAGGAGCTGGGACAGTATATCCATGAGAGGAGCTGGGGCAGTATATCCATGAGAGGAGCTGGGGCAGTATATCCATGAGAGGAGCTGGGGCAGTATATCCATGAGAGGAGCTGGGGCAGTATATCCATGAGAGGAGCTGGGGCAGTATATCCATGAGAGGAGCTGGGGCACTATATCCATGAGAGGAGCTGGGGCAGTATATCCATGAGAGGAGCTGGGGCAGTCTATCCATGAGAGGAGCTGGGGCAGTCTATCCATGAGAGGAGCTGGGGCAGTCTATCCATGAGAGGAGCTGGGGCAGTCTATCCATGAGAGGAGCTGGGGCAGTCTATCCATGAGAGGAGCTGGGGCAGTCTATCCATGAGAGGAGCTGGGGCAGTCTATCCATGAGAGGAGCTGGGGCAGTCTATCCATGAGAGGAGCTGGGGCAGTCTATCCATGAGAGGAGCTGGGGCAGTCTATCCATGAGAGGAGCTGGGGCAGTCTATCCATGAGAGGAGCTGGGGCAGTCTATCCATGAGAGGAGCTGGGGCAGTCTATCCATGAGAGGAGCTGGGGCAGTCTATCCATGAGAGGAGCTGGGGCAGTCTATCCATGAGAAGAGCTGGGGCAATATCCATGAGAAGAGCTGGGGCAATATCCATGAGAGCTCCTGGGGCAATATCCATGAGAGCTCCTGGGGCAATATCCATGAGAGCTCCTGGGGCAATATCCATGAGAGCTCCTGGGGCAATATCCATTAGAGCTCCTGGGGCAATATCCCTGAGAGCTCCTGGGGCAATATCCATGAGAGCTGCTGGGGCAGTATATCCATGAGAGGAGCTGGGGCAGTATATCCATGAGAGGAGCTGGGGCAGTATATCTATGAGAGGAGCTGGGGCAGTATATCCATGAGAGGAGCTGGGGCAGTATATCCATGAGAGGAGCTGGGGCATTATATCCATGAGAGGAGCTGGGGCAATATCCATGAGAAGAGCTGGGGCAATATCCATGAGAAGAGCTGGGGCAATATCCATGAGAGGAGCTGGGGCAATATCCATGAGAGGAGCTGGGGCAATATCCATGAGAGGAGCTGGGGCAATATCCATGAGAGGAGCTGGGGCAATATCCATGAGGGCAAATCCATTATTACACTATTTGATTCAGAATATTTTTTTTCCTGTTTTCCTCCTCTAAAAACTAGGTGCGTTTTATGGTCAGGTGCGTCTTATGGAGCGAAAAATACGGTATGTCCTGGGTGGCGAGTATGTACCGTTAGGTGTCTTGCCCAAGGACACATATACAGGGTTATTCAGAGAGCGTGAAAAGCAGGAGAATGACTGGACAATGAAAAATTCTAGGTCAAAATAGACGATTTGGAAAGTGAGATGAAAGGGAGAATTTTCCTGGTTTGGCTATTTTGATCTAGAATTTTTCATTCTCCAGTCATTCTCCTGCTTTTCACGCTCTCTGAATAACGCTGTTACTGGAGAGGTGCTCGTCGGGATCGAACCCATGACTCCACAGGCTCTCTCTCTCCACGCAGATCAGTGATGTTACCTCTACTCCACCCAGCTGGTAATAATATAAAAGGCTATTACAGAAAAAATGATTTAAAAAACAACAACATTTTTTTGCAAAAAAATCCTGAAAAATGCCTAAAAGATCCTAAAAAAAAAATCTAAAAATAAGAGACTTTTTACTGCAGAATATTATAATAAACAGTTTATTAGATATTAAATTAAAACGGGAATATTTTTAACATTGAAGCCTATGGGATTCGCCTGAATAAACCTGTCGAATTAAACCACCGAAACAGCAGGGCATTTCGGCAACTTTTCCCTGCTGGTTTTTGTTCTCTGAATAGAGTAAGTGCAGGCAATTCGCCAAAACATTTGGCGAACTGCCTGCTCTCTGGATAGCCGAATGGCCAGGAAAGGTAACCAAACGCTGAATTTCAGCGTTCGGTTACCCTTCGGCCACAATTCAGAGCTCTTTGAATAACCCTGTAAATCATACCTAGAAAAGCAGCGGCGCGTCTTCTCCAATCAGCTGCGAAGCTGAAGTTATTTACGTTTAACTCCGCCTGACTCTAAACAGTGTGTGCTGTACACAGGACGATTAATTGACACCGATTAAAATAGTTGTCAACTATTTCCATAATCACTGATTAGTTATCGATTAGTTGTTTCAGCCCTACTAAGGCTGGGGTCAGACGAGCGTAGTGTTCACGTCCGTGATTGCGCCTAAAAGTACGTCCGTGATAGCATGAAAGTAAGTCCATTGGAGCCTGACACATCAAGTACGTCCGCACTGAACTGCGGATGCACAACGGCCGCGGCAAACGGACGCAGGTTAGGCAAGAACGTAATACTGCTAGAACGGACGTGCGGAGTGTGCTGCGTCCACAACGTCTGCATAGCTTTGTGTGTGAGTGATGCAACAAGGTCAGACGGACTGCATTTATACGTCCAGCATTTTTGACGGACAGAATGTTTTTTCATTGTAATTTATTTTCCCCTCCTACATCCGTCAAAAAATAACTTCAGTGAAAAAACGGACTGTGTGACCACTACTGCGTCATCCGTACTGACGATGTCCGTACTGCACGGACGTACAGTCCGTAGAAATCACGCTCGTCTGACCCTAGCCTTAACGGCATCGATCAGTGTTGTAACCATGTTACGTTTTGGCAAGACTGAGGAATTGAAAGAACAATACAGGCGGTTTTATTGCTGACGTTTCCTCTGCTGTTGTCTTTCTCCCTGCCGGGTTCACCGAAGTTAGTCGTGGTCGCAACAATGGTGTTTATTGAATAACCCCCTTTATTTAATAATGACTTTTTCACTGTTTAGGGTCCGCGCTGTCAAAATAACCCCGAATTTTCAGGTTTTTTTGCCTATGACATTTTCCATAACGGAACTGTATCTAAAAATTTAAATTTTAGTGCCTTAAAAAAATTTTTTTTGAATCTGCTGGAAAAAATATATATATTACGTGGCAGTGCTGCAGTCAAAAACAAATAGAAATTGGTGATGAAATAGGCTTGGTGTGAAATAGCTCAGCACTGAAAGCGTTTATGCCTTTTCCATTACCGGAGTGAAATGACCAGGGACTCCAAACAGTGTTAAAAACCGGTAAAGATGACCTTTCCATGTTTTGCTTTTTGAAAACCATCTCAGCTAATGCAGCCTCTCCTTGGCATCCACAGGTCTGCTCAGACAGTGCTTACTTACAGAGACCCATTCCCATAAGTCCCCGCGGCCTGCCAGGCTCACAGCCCTCTCACCCCCAGCTCCGCCCCCATCGACCTCGGCATTTTCTTACCTTGCTGCTCCGCTCCGAGATTGGAGTCGGAGCTAACGTGCTTACCTCATTCCGCCTGTATTGCAAGCAGTACTGGCAGGATTTTGTGACTAAGGCCCCTCCGCCATGTTTAATTTGGGCAAACCTATAGAACATGCAAAATATGTGCTAACGGACAGCGGGCACTTTCCACTTTCTTCTTGTCAGTGCTTTGATTCACGTTCTAATAACTGAAGAGAGTCTCGATTATTCTGGTTATAGTGAACCATTATTCTGGCCATGAAAAAGGGTAGAATGCCAGGAACAAAGAGGGCGCTCGAGTTCTCGCGGGAACACTCCACTGTAGACTGAGTATTGGCCGCTCGCTCCATCTTGCACTCTATGGTAGTTTGGCAGTTCCGGTTTCCTTCAGGTCCCACGTGTGGTATCAGCAGTGCCTGCTAGTGGGAATATCGTGGAGAGAAATGGTGGCCGAGGACGATATTCGAGTTGTCCGGTGCGGAGGGAGCAAGCTTAATTATCGCAGGGCTGTGTTTTCTACGGATGGCAAGTGAGTTACACATGGATAGGGCGGGGCTGTGTCCAGAGCATACTGTACATGTAATACAAGATCAGAGCTCACAGCTACTCCCATTGCTGGATCTATGTAAGAAAGAGCACATGTGATAGAAATATGTGTGGTATGGACAGATTCCTTTTGCTACCAGTCAGCAACTGGCTGTTACCCCTGGATAGCGGCCATGGCACTGGCCCAGGTGAGTGATGCGTGGCACTGGCCACTGCAGCCGGCGCGCGGCACTGGCCACTGCAGCCGGCGCGCGGCACTGGCCACTGCAGCCGGCGCGCAGCTGGAGTGCAGCGCGTAGCACTGGCCACTGCTGCCGGAGAGCGGCGCGACTGCTGCCGGAGAGCGGCGCGACTGCTGCCGGAGAGCGGCGCGACTGCTGCCGGAGAGCGGCGCGACTGCGGCCGGAGAGCGGCGCGACTGCGGCCGGAGAGCGGCGCGACTGCTGCCGGAGAGCGGCGCGACTGCGGCCGGAGAGCGGCGCGACTGCTGCCGGAGAGCGGCGCGACTGCGGCCGGAGAGCGGCGCGACTGCGGCCGAGAGCGGCGCGACTGCGGCCGGAGAGCGGCGCGACTGCGGCCGGAGGGCGGCGCGACTGCGGCCGGAGGGCGGCGCGACTGCGGCCGGAGGGCGGCGCGACTGCGGAGCGCGGCGCGACTGCGGCGCGACTGCGGCCGGAGCGCGGCGCGACTGCGGCCGGAGCGCGGCGCGACTGCGGCCGGAGCGCGGCGCGACTGCGCGGCCGGAGCGCGGCGCGACTGCGGCGCGACTGCGGCGGAGCGCGGCGCGACTGCGGCGCGACTGCGGCCGGAGCGCGGCGCGACTGCGGCCGGAGCGCGGCGCGACTGCGGCCGGAGCGCGGCGCGACTGCGGCCGGAGCGCGGCGCGACTGCGGCCGGAGAGCGGCGCGACTGCGGCCGGAGAGCGGCGCGACTGCGGCCGGAGAGCGGCGCGACTGCGGCCGGAGCGGCTCGACTGCGGCCGGAGAGCGGCGCGACTGCGGCCGGAGAGCGGCGCGACTGCGGCCGGAGAGCGGCGCGACTGCGGCCGGAGAGCGGCGCGACTGCGGCCGAGAGCGGCTCGACTGCGGCCGGAGAGCGGCGCGACTGCGGCCGGAGAGCGGCTCGACTGCGGCCGGAGAGCGGCTCGACTGCGGCCGGAGAGCGGCTCGACTGCGGCCGGAGAGCGGCGCGACTGCGGCCGGAGAGCGGCTCGACTGCGGCCGGAGAGCGGCGCGACTGCGGCCGAGAGCGGCTCGACTGCGGCCGAGAGCGGCTCGACTGCGGCCGGAGGGCGGCAGCTGGCGCGTGGCAATGCAGCCGGCGCGGCGGCACTGCAGCCGGCGAGTGACTTGTTGCTGTCCTATTGGCATCATCACTTACTTGCTCATCTATGCACATTTTTTTTTGGGGGGGGGGGTTCAATAAACTTTCTCTACATAAATTGACTTTTTTGTCTCGTAATCCTAATGTTTTCTGTCCATCCAATCAATTTTCTCCCTAGCAAATGCACTTACCCATACGACATACATACAATTTCATTACATTTAGCGCAAGGCGTACAGGTTCCCTACATGATGCGTCCTGTAGAGATCACTCCTAGGTTTGAGTTATTCAGTCTGCCCTGCGGTCACATCCTCAGTATGTTCTGAAACATCAACTTTTTAAATGGTCGCTGAAAGGGGTATTCTGTTATTCAATTCATTTGTAGCTGCCAATCATCTTTGGCTTCTTTTTACTTTTTGGACAGAATTTTGGAGATTCCCATCCTTTATATACGTTTGCGTTTACTCTGTGGACACGTCATTTGTTTTATATGATCTGTGTCATCAGAACATTCTTTGTTGTTTGACAACATTTGTAATAAAATGCTGTCATGTTCTGAAAATGTAAAGGTTTGCACAAAGGCTTGATAAGGTTTGCTGCGGTGTGAGTCGGGCAAGGCTTTCTTTAATGGAAAGCACATCTTTTAGCCACTCTTATATTTCTCTCTGATCTGGCAAATTTTACATTCTGTCCCTGGAACTAAACCAGCACAAAGTATGCGTGTATAACTAGCTACATACAAATGGCAATGGAGTTTGTGCTTTCACCTATTTGCACTGTCCCTGTCTCTGGTTGTTTTGGAGCAAGTAAACGCATTGGCAGGAAGCATTCTGTCTATAGGGGAACAGCTTGTGGCAGTATTTTCTAGTAGCCACCATACACGGCACCGTAACAAATGTATGCCACCTGGAGCTGAGGTTCCATCTGTAGTTGCCCACGATGGACACCACTTTCTGTGTGGAAGCCTCCTGAAAGCAAACAGGTCTTGGCACTAAACTCTTTTTTTTCTTTGATGCCAAATTTACCTGAAGTTTATTTGATGAGCCCTTGTTTTAACTAATCAATGTTCTGGTAACATGTGAAATGTGAACGCCGAACAGCAGATCCATAGCTGACAGCTAATGACTAGAACTGGTGGTTCAGTATAAGGGTAATATATTTATAGATATATCAACAAGTCAGCATATAATTTTCACATTGTGTTTTATTCTTAGGTACCTCCTTTGTGTTTCTGGTGACTTCATCAAGTTATACAGCTCATCCACCGAAGAATGTATTCACATCTTGCAAGGGCACAAAGACCTGGTTACCGGCATTGAACTCAACCCAAGGAATCACTTACAAGTAAGATGCTCACGTCTCTTCGACGTTGCTGTAGTGGAATTCCTTTCAGTTGAGTTGCCAAAACCTGACAAAATCCAGTGAGGCGTTGCTACTCAGCTGCTGTTTACCTCAACTGCTTCTTGGTTTTGACTTGAGTTTTGGAAACTGGCTAACAGACTTAAAAGGGGTTACTCTCTAACTGCTGATGTTCACAGCTGTTGCACCTACAATGAACGGTGGCTATACAGAGAGGTGGAATTCAACAACGGCAAATGACGTTGCTACAAGCATCGTTGACCATTGGTACCATGTTTATTCTGCCATAAATTGTGGCTTCTTCTGCATTCAGTGTTGTTCCAATATTTGCAACATGGGTAAATCTACTTTAGCATTTTTTAATTCGGCGATTTCCACTGAACGCCAATAGAAACAGTGAAATCGCTAGACGATTCCAACTGACTACAGTGAAATATATGCTAAATAAGTTTGGTGAAAGGATTGGCAAACTATGGTGGTAGTACCCTAAATGGTGAATTGACAATGTCACTGTACCTCAGGGGTCGGCAGCCTTGGCCCTTCAGATGTTTTAGAACAGACATTTCTCTTAAAGCTCTACCACCCTTATGAGTACCTGAGCATCATGGGAGATGTAGTTCCAAAACATCTGGGACACCAAGGCTGCTGATTCCTGCTGTACCGGATCCATGGTAGTTTGCAGAAGTAAAACAACTTTTTTTTTTTTCTCCAATGAAATAATGGTGATTAGTTAGTAACCCCTTGACTCGACTCTATACATTCAATCCCTCTTTAGTTTGAATTTTCCATTTGGAAGCTGAATAAATGATGCAAAATATCACTATCCTGTTGAGTCTCTGAGTCAATATGTTTTGCAGCTGTATTTGTATATACATATACATATACAGATTTTACATACTGTCACAGAGAAGGGCCTGGATTGGCTTTACAGTCACACGCCATTTTCTGGAAAACATTGAAATGCTGGAGGAGGGCCAGAGGATCAGGGATTTGCAGCAGAATGGGAAGGATTAGAGACGTTAAGCATGTTCGAAGAATAAAAACAGACGTAATCCTAGTGCAGTAATGCAGGCCTCAAAATTTCCACTCGCCACTAGCATTTGACGAGTGGAAATTAAGTGAGGGCGAGTGGAAATGCACACGCAGGCAGCACAACAAATCATTTCGTGCAGCGTATTCCAGCGGTGCCACCGTGCAGTCCCCCCTTCCACGGTGGCAGGGATCAGCTGCCTAACCTGACCCAGCTCATCTCTGTCACTGGCAGGGGGGTGGAGAGGAGCTTCCCTGCCTTCTCGCTCTGCTCACACTGGGCTCTGACTGGGTATACATGCATCTGGGGGTCTGATGTCTGGGTATTAATGTTATTTTTGTAACTTTATTCTAAATAAAACCTTTAACAGTGTAATTATATAAGATAATTTAAGGGTGTGTGTTTAGGGGCAGAGTTAAGGGCTGGGTAGGGGTTAAGTGGAGCAACTGGTGGCAAGTAACTTTTATGGCCTGGTTAGTAGCTTAGGACTTGAAATTTTGAGCCGTGCAGTAATGTATATCCCTGTTTACACATTTTTGTATGTTTTTGCACTTTGTAGAGATCAGAATTCTACGAGACTTTTGCCTGATTAAAGTACACGGAGCACTTCGCACTGAGAAACGGGTCCCTTGCCTTCGGAAACTCTGCTCTGTGACATTAAGTGTAGTGGCACTAAAGATTGTGACACACCGTTGTAGTATTAAGCAATGACACGCAGATGTGACCTGCTAATGTGCCATGCACTTTTAGCTGGTGTGCGCCGCCTCGCGTTGGGAAGCGTTACTTTGTTTTCTGTCATACTAAGGCCCGGGAGTGAAGACCTCCTTCAAATGCAGGGCTTAATTAGGAAGTGTGTGGCCCAGCATTGACTAAAGTGATCATAGTTGAGCGCTCTGAGATGGAGAAAGTAATTAAGCCCGTTAAACAAAGTGTGTCTCCTGCTTTCTTTCTTTCTTCCTGGGCTAAAGTGAATGTGTTGTTGGTGGAACAATTATGGCCTACTAAGGGAAGTGCTGCCGTAGTTCACCATTCTTTCCACCAATGCTTCCTAGCATAGTTCTGAGCCTGTGTTTGGTGTTTCTGCCGTAGTGGATTTCCCTGTATGTTCCACTGGTGTTTCAGTAGCCTAGTTGTGAAAGGTCTATACAGATCAACACTTTGGTGATTTTAATGTTTATCCGCTGGTGTTGCAAACAACGTAACTGGAAGACCGCCATGATTTACTCTTCTTATATAAGAATAAAGGTCTTGTTGTTTCCAGGAACTTCACCTGTTGATGTTACATTTTCCTTCAGGATCGCAGATGTTCACTATTGTTGCAACAATGGTGATTTTTACTATTGACGGCAACAACAGGGATCATTGGCACTTTGTGACTTATCCACTAAATATGCAAGTTATGAGGGCAGCTTTGTTTCTGTTTATTAAATGCTTCAATTTTTTCCACAGCTTTATTCCTGCTCTTTGGATGGCACTATTAAATTATGGGATTTCATGGATGGCATTTTAATAAAGGTATGATTTTTATATGCTTTCTCAAATGTCCTTCTGAAAATGTTTGTATTTATTTCTAAGGCTTAATCAATTATGCAACAAGAAATGTCTTCTGCCTTCAAATATGTCTTAAGCACATTCGTTCCTTTAGCAGAGTATTTTAAAGCTTTTCATTGTATTTGCTACAGTATTTAGATTTTAACTTGAATGACCCTCTATTTTCAGACATTTAAAGTTGGGTGCAGGCTCCTTGCTATGTATACAGCCAGAAATGGAAATACGGTCTATTCGATCACCCCACAAAATAACAATGAAGCTTCAGGTAAGATTTGTATCTTGTACTCCTATACAATCGAACTGTATTATGATCTGCTGGACACTCCTTATCCAGAAATCTGGAAGTCGCCAAAATTTGGATTTTTGGGCGTCTTTTGAATTTCAGTCTATGGGTCCTGCTGTAAGCTGACGCTCCTGATGGCTGCCATACACTTTGCAGCTCCATCGTGTGACATGCCGGGCAGAGCATGTCCATCGCAAAGGGCTGCGCAGCGTCTCACAGCGTATATACACCTGGTGCTGCAGTAGGAATTTCTGTTCAGCTCGCTTGCTTTCTGCTCCCACCCCTTCATAATTCACCTCAATCCGTAATGTTGAGGGGGGGGGGGGTCCTCAACCTGTATTAGGAAAGCGCCAACATTTTACTCAATGCACTACAATAAAATATACAATAATTTTAAGATTTATGCTGTCTTTACCTCCAAAATAAACTTCACTGTATTCTATATTCCTATGAAAAGCATGTATACCATCTAACTTTGTCCTGCAGACTGTATTTCTCTGACAGGCTTAAGTAATTGATGTAGTCAGATTTATTATGTTGTGTTGATCTGTTAGCCAAGCTGAGTTTTCAACCTTACCATTTTCGACTTTCTAGTTTTGAAGCTTGGCTATACTCAGTGTCAATGATAAACCTGATATAAATGTGGCTGCTGCATTTATAGAGCTGTTCTGTTTGCCATCTCCTTAAAGATGTACATATACAGGTCTATTCAAAGAAAGGTGAAACTTAGGAGAATGGAGAAGTGCATATTGTAGGTCAAAATAGTCAAATCAGAAAAATTCTCCCTTTCCAAATCGTCTATTTGGTCTAGATCAGGGATGTCCAAACTCTGGCCCGCCAGATGTTCCTGAACTACAACTCCCAGAAATCTGACTGCATTAGATGGAAAAGCATGGGAGGTGTAGTTCATGGACCTCTGGGGGGGCCGGTGTTCTGCCATAATGGCGAACTTGCCATAATGGCGAACCGTATCACTTCCGGTGCACCTACGTCACTAAAAATGATCAAAACCAGCTGTGTTCAGCATCCGGAGGTACAACTCTAGAAACGCCCTGTGCCTTTAGAAACGCCCCGTGCCAGCACCTGTAACGAATTAACCATCTCAGCGTCTCCCCCCAACACACCACCCGCCCGTCCGCTCAAGTTAATCAGTCACCCTGTCTCAGCACTTCTCCCCGCACCGAGCATCACTGACTCCGGGGAGGTATTGCTCTATTCTCCCCTGGGGGAACCTTCCATTGCAGAAGACCCAGGGGTCCTTTGGGGAGAATAGAGCAATCCCTCCCCGGAGTCAGTGAAGCTCGGTGCGGGGAGAAGTGCTGAGACAGGGCGGCTGATTAACTTGGGCGGGGGGGGGTTGTTGGGGGGAGACGCTGAGATGGTTAATTCGTTCTGTGTTCCAGCGTGTATGATAAGGGGAGGATAGGTGCTGGCACGGGGCGTTTCTAAAGGCACGGGGCATTTCTACAGTTGTACCTCCGGATGCTGTACACAGCTGTTTTTGATCATTTTTAGTGACGTAGGTGCACCGGAAGTGATGCGGTTCGCTCCAATGGCAGAACACCGGCGTTTGGACATCCCTGGTCTAGATTGTTCTCTTCTTCTGGTTTTCACCTTTCTCTGAATAACCCTGATAGTTTTCTCCTTACAATGAAGCTCACAGAAGGTGGTCTTTGTTCTTCTCCATCTGCCACTGAATAATGGGTTCCTTTTTTATAATTTAGTTTTTTCTTTCATATTTTCCCAATGTTCTTGTTTTAAGTGTTTCTGTGCTTTTCATGTTTTCAGACACATTTCAGCTGATTTCCATAAACCTGCCAAAGTCCACAGATCAGGAATGTGAAGTCACGCAGACAACAGTTATATCTGAAGATGTTAGTTCATCTCCTAAGTGCACAGCGCTGGGAAGAGATGTAAGCTTTATTATCATATCACTTATTTTTATGGTCATTAGGTGTGAATTTAGGCTCTATGTTTGACCATAAATAATTTTTTTAATATTCTTGGTTTTATAATATGATGCCGTCATAGGAACTGGTCTGCCCATATGTGATAAAGGTCTAGCAAACTCTAGCTGTTGGCTACATCTTCAATGTCACTCTGAATAACAGCTAGAGAGTGTCTAGCATGCACAATGTTTTGTATTTGTTTTGTTTTTAATCCTTTTACTTTAAGGTAGCATTTCATTAGTAATCCCTATCCGTACCACACTTTATTTATTAGTGGGCTCACTTCTAGTTTTTTATTTTGCTTTTAGAGTGAATATATTGTGACTGCCAAAGGGCTAAACCTACATGTGTACTATCTGAAAAGTAGGAGGCATTTCAGGTGAGAAACATTGTAATCCTTTATCCCAGCAGTAATTGTTCTTCATTTTTAGAAGTACTTAAAATGCTAGACCCAACTTGTGCACACTGTTGATTTTATATTTTCCACGTTGCTGTTGTTTTAAGGATCCCTTTAAGTGCCACATCCAAGAAAGGAGCCAACAACATCTTCACCGTAGTGGTGTGTCATCCAAAAGAAGACTGCATTGCCACAGGACACAAAGATGGAAGAATACGATTATGGTGAATCCCTAGATTCGTAAATGCCTGTCAAGCATTAATTAACATTTAAATTTGTCAAGATTTCTCATCCTGAATTTATTTGAAGTTTAACTATGAAGTAGTGTGGTGCTGACAGGTATTCTAGTGCTTTTTGAACTTAACCTGACTCAATTCGGCATTTTCCTCATTTAGATGCATCATATTCTGCCTTTTAGTAAGGTATCCCTTTTTAATGGCCTGCAGACTTATTAAATGCACGTGGTTTACCCAACATGTAAACAGCTACGCCACCTCCCAATTCAGAAGCACAGTGTTTCGTGACTGTTACAGACACAGCAATGCACTAAAGCAGGGGTGGGCAGACTTTTGTAAGGCAAGGGCTACCTCCTAATATATTCCAAGTGATGAGGTCACATAACGACTGAACTAAAAAAACAAAAACAACAAAAAATGTCAGTTTTGATGATGGTAAGTACAATTCATGTGAAAACATGAAAATTCATTATTCGGTTGTCGAGGAAGACTTGCACTGCATACTGTGCATTAATTTTGAGTATCTCTGTATAGAATTTCTGAGTGCTGCTAAGTACGGCTGCTGCTTAGTGGAGTGCTCTCTCTCCCCTGTCTCCACTCACTGGAGACACACTGCGTGAAGCAAATGCGGGGCTTTTAATTTTGGTCACGGACCATAATCGAAGTCTTGCCCACCCCTGCACTAAAGAATCAAGTCTGTTCTGGGGCTCAAATGGAACATAAGGCGCTTGCATTAATCTCAAGAGGGAAAAGTGTGAGGACTCAAATAGGAATAAGTTGTAGAAAGTCTGACATGTCGGATTTATTAAAAATGCATGTGGTTATTTTTTATTTATTTTTTTATTGGCTGTAAAGTTATAAGCAGTAGAAATGTAGCAATGCAACACAAGTCACGTGTTATGCATGAATTGTTACACAAGTAACTACACACTTCTTTTTAATCTACCCGCAAGATTGCTGTCCCAGGCAAGAAAAATGTAAATTTTTAAAGCCGAATTGATTTGGGTTAAATTACTAGAATATCCTTTAAAAAATACTTTAAAAATGTGAAACACTTTAAAATAATAGAGTGACATTTTCCGAAATCGGAATTTGATATATCGAATATTAAAATATGCATGTAATTGTTTGCTTTAAACAGGCGAAACTTTAACCACAAAACAGATTATACGTACACTTCCTTACATTGGCATCATGATGCTGTGATGGATCTGGCGTTTTCAACACATGGTTAGTGACTTTCTATATTTATGTTTTGTTGATCATGTTTGGTTTTTGTTCTTCATTCAGGGAGGCTGGACTTTTAATGTGTACGCTATTGTAGAAGTTTACTATTTTATTTTGCAGCGTTTTAACTTTCCTATCCTTTCTACCTAATTTGGCAAAAATATTTCAGGTCTATTAACCTATTAATGTTTTGGTTCTTGGCATCCTCCCCTTTTTTACAATTTATGAAAAAATGCCTTTTATTATTCCTTGTGCATTTACTGCGGTTTGTGGCAGTTATGGCTTGTTTGGTTAAACCTATTAAGAACTGCATCATAAAGCAAGCACTGCTGTTAAAGGGACATGCATGTTTTGCTAGGGTGCCGTAAAGAATGTGCAATGCCTTTTGAATGAGCCAGTAGGCTTTCAGCGAGCATAAAAAGCAAGTGAATGGTATTTTTTTCATTTTTACCTGATTTTCTTTCTTGACATTTTCCACGCCCACTGCCGGAGGCACTTTGAGCTAACCAATCGATGTGTATTCTGTGGAATGCATAAAAACGCACTGAGCATGTGCGACTGAGTTGCTCCACCTCCCTCCTGCACTGTGAGCTGAGGGGAGGGCAGGGCTGAGGGACATTCCAATCCGTAACTTTCACCCCCTGCTACTGCAGAGACAGGGAAGGACAGAAATCAATACACACAGGGGAGAGAAAGAAAAAGCAGAGAGAGATACAGCAAAAAATAAAACCAAGACACTGCAAAATAAAACAGTGCAAAAAAGGTGCAGTGAGAGTGCACGCACAAGAAAGTGTGAGAGGTTGCGTGAGACAGTATGTAAATCATGAAAGTGCAAGATAGCATGTCAGGGGTGAGGGAGTCTGTGTGTGAGCGAGCATTAGTGTGTCTCGCTCTCATAGTTGCCTATATAGCTAATATTCAGTTCTTCAGTTTCCCCAATCTGAGGTCCTGAGCGTGCTCAGCTTGTGCTAGTTCATGGGAAGCATTGGTGGGTGGGGAATATAAAGGAAGTGGGAGCGCAATGAAACACACCTAGCTGAGGGGCGTGGCCAGAGAAGATTAAATGAGAGTTTAAAGCAAGAAAATAAAAAAATACACATTTTTAAAACTTACTGATTCTAGTTTGTCTATATAAAGATAAGTGTTTAAATGTCAATTAAAAAATTCTATGCATGCATGTCCCTTTTAAGTTTCAGTAGTGTTGATTGTACATATGGTTTGCATAGAATAAAGCAATTGAAGGTTCATAGGACAACATCTCTGCAGGTGCATCACTTTTTGGTAGAAGACTTGCATTATGACAACATTCCTGTCAGTAGGTTTTATAAAGAAAGAAGGAGAATTTGATAGTCATTACAGATCAATTTCTTCCTACAGGTACAAAGCTCCTCAGTGGAGGGATTGAATCCGTGTTGGTGCAGTGGCCTTTTGGTTCAGAAAATGAAAAGGAATTTTTGCCCCGATTGGGAGCAGCTATTGAACACATTTCCACTTCCTCTGATGGATCTCTACACTGTACATCTCATGTTGATAACAGTAAGTTCAGAGGCAAAGGTTGCTACTTTCAGATATTGTCTTTAAACATTTGGGGAATGTCTTTCTGCAGATTTATCAATTGCCATATTTTCAGAAATCTATGCATTTAATTTATCCTGGTTGTTGGTTCAGGAAATAAAAGGGCTGCTAACTTTCATTCTGGGGGTCCTTTTTCATGTGTAGCCCACATATAACCGTACAGCAGCTATTCGACAATATCTTCCATAGTGCTTTGCCACTAGATGAAAAGGCATTATGGGAGTTGCAGTTCAGTAACTGCTAGAGCCATCTCCATACATTACATCATGGTGTGTGAGCTTTGCATTGTAATAAATTAAATCTGATTCTCCTTTACATAGTTTGACCTTTACAATCTATCACTAAAAAAATTGTTCTGTCATAGCCCCTTCACTACCATCATCAAGTTACTCAATCTTCAAAAGTACAATCAGGTGCCTGAGAAAGAGTTAACGCGATTTGGATCTATGGAAAAAAAAAAAAAAAAAAATCAAATGGGCTCCAGAATATGCCACTAAATTTACTGTGCATCAGACATACTAGCCTAGGTACTGTTGCACGCTAATCACTGCAACGGAAAACAGAGATTTTCTCTGTACTGCTATATGCACTTCTGAGTTGGGCCAATAGAGTCAACCCTCTGCATGTGAAATAGTGCTTACAGTCTCCATAAGAACTTTAACGCTAATTGCAGTGTATTCTACTATAGCGTTAAGGGGTAATTTATAGTGGCTTTCCATAAAAATATTGGATCCTGCCAGTGGTTTTAAGTATATGTTACAGGTGACTAAATGCCATGTCCTGTATTCGTCATGTAGCGATGACCACTATATTCTATATAAATCTAACGAGCTATCTTTACAAAACGAAATTTTCTTAGCGTGCGTATATGTTAATAGAAAAATTTGGTATATGCAAACATTTCAAGATTTTACCAAAATCTTTACCAAATTTATTAGCTACTGTTTGAAGTTTTTGTATGTGTTGGCTGGAGTGCTCTCTTTCTGGTTTGTTGTATTTTATTGTCTGCAGAAGCACCTGCCCCATGTGCTTAGTAAAGGTTGAGTGCTGCCTCCCTCGTGTATTCTTTATGAAAAGGGCTGACAACCCTCGGCAAGCACCCCTCCTGTTCCACCCATAGGCCTTATTTAACCTTGACTTGGTGGAAGCTCCAGAATCGATTCGGTCCTCAAGTCAGTGAGTTGGTCCCATGACCTGTATGTGTTAGCTGGAGTGCTCTCCTCTTGGTTATGTTAATAGCAAGCTCTATTTATTGTGTAATAATACTCTATGGGCAGTATTACAATGTTGGTGCTAACTTAACCAGAGCAGTTGTAAACTGAAAACCTCCATAGGCTATAATGGCTCTGGGAAGTTTGCAACACCTCTGGTTAAGTTGGCACCAACTATGTAATATGGCCTGTATGTTCATGCAGCTAACCTTTCTTTTTTTTCTTTTCTTTTTCCCTTTGACCCCCCCCCCCCCCCCCCACACAGAAATTTCCATTGTTAATGCTGGCTTGAAAGTTACGGCTATAATTCAAGGATTGGTGAAAGGTAAAATTCTGTTTGTTTTTTTTTAAAGTACTGATGTAACCAGTTACAGCGTGTACTGGATAGCTATGATGTATACTGAAATGTCTTTACTTGTTTCGCAGTTATGTGTTAAACCTTGTTTCGATGTACCCTCTACTTACCTGATCTTTTATTATTTAGTTTTTATAAATGTCTCCTACTTTTTTTAATTTTACTGTTAAATATTTCATGCCTGCGGGGGAAAAACACAAAAAAAAATATCCCTTGAGGACGGAAGGTTACACTTGACTCTCCTTGCTGGGACCACTGCCGATGCAAGGCATGTCGTCAGAGCCAATCAGTGGTCATTTCCTCTTTGTATTCGCTGTATCACAACTTCTCTATACCCTAATAACATCCTGTATTGTTTTTTCGTGTTGTATTCCTTTTTGTGATATTGAGAGTTTAAATGATTCTTGATTTTTATTTACATGGTATAAAAAAAAAAGAATGTGTTTTGGAATACATCACTAGGACAGACAAACTCGATAAAAGCCTGTGAAGTCAGCCGAAATGTTGCCCTTCTCCTTCTTAAAATACCCAGAATTGGAGCATCTGCGGCTCATGTTGTTTCTTGGACTGTACATTGGTTGGGCTACCCGATATTTCCTGTATTTTGCCTTACACTTTATTTTTGAATTCATATGGACGGAGTGCACCACTATCCTTTTGTCACTTGTATTGGGATACATCACTATACATTGGCCGTTCTATGTGCAGTTATATTTATTCCTTTATTTATTTATAGGTTCTTGAGTCTTCTTGTTGTAGACTGTTTGATTCCGCTGCTGACTGTTTACTGTTCCCTTATTGTGAACACTCAGTGTTTATTGCACTTGTTTCACGTTAAAATAAATAAAAAAAAATTTTGTTCTTCCTCTCCTTTTTTCTTTGGGTTTTCCAGGCAATGAGGTGAAGACTGGCCTGACAATTGATCCCAAGAGCAAAGCTTTGGTTCTGAATGGTAAACCGGGTCACCTTCAGTTCTATTCCCTACAGAATGACAAGCAGATCTACAATGTAAGCTTCTTTTTACTATACAGTTTCTAAGTAACATTTCCAAATACAGTGGATTAATCTGTTCTATGTTCCTTTCCACTGACAAATACTAGGTATGGGAATGGTTGGTCTTGGTTGTTTTTGCTATTTTTTTTTTTCTTTTTCTGAAATGCAAGTTGTCAAACATAAAAATTTAGCTGCTTCTTTCTATTGACTTTGTTCATAGTTGGATATAGTACAGCAAGAATTCGTGCAGCAGGCAGGGCTACAATATCTTGATTTGGTGAAAACTGCGTTCAACCATAAGGGTGACTGGTTGGCAACAGTAGAAGAATTGCAAGGTCCAGACGCAGATGAACCTGAAACACAGGTCAAACTCTGGGAGTTTGAGGAGAAGTCCCAGAGGTAAGTAATAAGTTGTATATCAGTAAATATCAGGTCTATTCACTAAAGGTAAAACACAGGAGAATTAGCAGGAGAAGAGAGAAATCTAAACCAAATAGCCGATTTGGAAAGTGGGATCAATGGGAGAATTTTTCTGGTTTGGAATTTATTTTTACCTAGAATTTTCACTTCTGCCAATTCTCCTGAGTTTCATGTTTAGTGAATAGACCTGCATGCTAGGAATTTTTGCCCTTGTATTTAAGGACCAGAAGCACACATATTTTCCCCCCCCCCAGTCTTCCTTTTAGATGTATTCAAAAATATCTACTTCCTGCATCACATAAATACATAGTAAATTACCAAATATATTACAAAATGATTGTCAAGACTATATCCTTATCTGGCAGAACAGTCTCCACTATATTTTTCTTAAAAGACTTTCTGTTGGATGTGGATGCACAATTGTGAGACTCTGTTTTGAGTTCAAGGCTGACTGGGTGTTTGTGACCATAACCTCTTCTGTAATGATTCTCTTATTCTGTCATCCCGAATTAAGGAAAGCTCGTCCTCAGAATTCATTGTATACCCTGAGGAATTAAATCATATTAACGCCTTTCACGTAGGGATCTATACAAGACTGCTTGGCCTTAACGTTACTAACCAATGATGACCAAATAACAGAATTCTCCTGTCATAACCATCTAATTATTAATGCTCACATTAACCCTTTCTATTCATTGACAACTATGTGTTGAGAAAAAGACAGTTCTAAATGCTCTCCGGAAATACATACTGGTATAGGGACGATCCAAGGCAGTACTATCGAATATCTTTGTCCACAGGGTATATTAACCTGTGGCAGAGTAGTCCTTTTCCTGCTGGTAGGTTAGGCTTTGTGGCAGCTGTGTGAATTAAGAATCATGAATTCCTTATTACTAACGCAGCCGCAAGCACACAGCTCTACGTTTCCACACTTCTATTTTAGGACAAGGAGCTTTATAACTGATTACAGGTTGGTAGACATCATATTTATTCAATATCAGAATATTGTGCGTGACACAGGCGTGTTAAATCTGGCATTGATCAGAAATAATGTTTCTAACATGCACATTTCTTCTGCAATAAACCATATTTATTTTGAAAAGCGCTTTGTGATCATAATAGATTCTTGATATGTTTATCTAATAACGTGTTGCCTTCATTGTTATGCTGGATATGTGTTCTTAACAAATATTTTTCTTTAAATAGTTTCATACTGAACACCACCATAAATATGCCACACGAAGGTCAAATCACGTGCTTGTGCTTCCAAAATTCAGAGAAAGAGACTCCCATGTTGGTAACCACAGGGAAAGATGGTCTTTTCAAAGTCTGGGTGCTGCGAGATGATTCTGACATATACAGTAAGTTAATTTGCCAGTCTTTTTTTAAAGTGCACTTTACAGATTTTCAGATCCTCTCATTAAATGTTTTTAATTACAATTTGTCCAAAGTTCCATAATATCTGAAGGAGAGAGAATATTGGCAATGCAAATTCATCTATTACTTATATTTTTTTATGCTGAACTGGTTTCCAGTTGCATTTATGTTTAAAATTCAAGCATTAGTGACTTTTTACCCCTGTGGAGAAAAGGAGGGAACTCAAATTCTTTACACTCTCTTAATACAAAAATAAGCCTTTCCTTTTGATATCGTGGTGGTATCTTCACAATGTTACCACTTACTTGGCCTACAGTGGCTCTCCACTGACAGGGCAAACACTAGTAAAGAATGTGAAACCTGTTTGTGCAGGACTCCTTTTACAACACAAAGTGGTTCATGCACTGACAACTGTTTGATTTTCCTCTCTGGATCACTGGCGTTTATCATTGTTGCAACAACTGTAAAATGTGGTTGGTAGTGAGTAATATGATTTTCTCCTGTTAATTTTATCATTGTTAAAATCAAACTTTATTATGAGCACATGGTCATAATTAAAAATTCAAATATAAGACCTAATGGGCAGTATTACAAAGCTGGTACTAACTTGACCAGAGCTGTTGTAAACTTACCAGAGCCATTATAGTCTATGGAGTTGCTAAGTTTACAAAAGCTCTGGTTAAGGCTGGGGTCAGACCAGCGCACTTTTAACGTGCGTTCTGGCGCACATAATTACGGCCGCACTAGCAGCAGATGACGGGCAATGACGGCCAATATACGATGTACGGCCGCACAAAAGTCCGGCCGCGCAACGCAAGTGGAATTTGAACGCATTTTTTTGAGAACGCTGAACCGCTAGTACTGACGTACTGAGTGCGCAGCTGCGGCATAGCGGCGTGTGTGCGTGATTAGGAGATGTCAGACGCTGCTAATGTCCAGCCTACATAACGTCCAGACGCAAAAAGAGTTTTATTGACGATCCGTACAAAATCACGCCCGAAAATGCGCGTCGTCTGACGGTTTTTGCGCATTCCGTGATAAAATACGTCAATGCGTTCGGACGCACTTTTTCACGTTCTCGGGGAAAAATGCTTTTGTCTGACCCTAGCCTAAGTTAGCACCAACTTTGTAATATTGCTCAATGTATGTATTCCAAACTATGTGTAGAAAAATGTTAAACCATAGACAAATCTGCCCCGTGATCTACTCCCACTGCAACTGGGTGGCAGCGTGTACTGTCGATATTTAGCCCAATGTCATGCACAAAACATACCACAAAATTGTTATCGGGTCTTCAAATCTAATATCTATACTAATGCTATACTAACTTGATGGCTATACTATTCTAATCAATATTGCATATCAAATCTTAAACTGTTCCAGTTTTCTGATGCCATATACGTTTGCCACTATTGGTGGGAAGATCATCTGCAGTATATATATCAATGAAGCAGGGTATATAATGTTCCACGGTCTAAACTAGAGAGCACAAATGATTGCAGAGAGGATGCAGCACAGCCAGTCCAGGTTTTATTGATTTTAAAAAAGGCCCGTAAGAATGGGTAACAAAATACTGGTAGTATGTTTACAGAATAATAAAACCGTCTTTATTTGATAATGTGGTTAAAAGGAAAAACCGACACCATAAGGAAATAATAAGTGTTGAACTGTAAGAGACAGGACGACGAGGCAGTGGACCATGAAGAGATCTAATCAGAGGTACAACAGAAACGGTAATTAGTAAATCCCTACAGCTAACCTCGGCAGTTCGAGCCGCCTGCTATACCCAACTATCATAACAATAATGTGGAACATAGAGGACAGAGGTTAGACAGAGGGAAAAGTTACCAGTAAGTATCCTCCTATAAGGAGAGGTAATAACTGGGTGCCACAACTGACCATCTACAATAAATAGCCAAATTAACCAAAAGTGAGCAGTTAAAACAAAATCAACATGACTCTAGATAAAGCCGCTTGAGAACGGCGAAACTTGTCGAGCCCTGATGCTGATTTTAACTGCTCACTTTTGGTTAATTTGCACTTCAGGCTGTTTATTGTAGATGGTCAATTGCGGCACCCAGTTATTACCTCTCCTTATGGTAATTTTTCCCTCTGTCTAACCTCTGCCCTCCATGTTCCACGTTATTATTATGATAGTTGGGTATAGTAAACGGCTCAAACTGCCGAGGTTAGCTGTAGGGATTTACTAATTACCGTTTCTGTTGTATCTCTGCTTATATCTCTTCATGGTCCACTGCCTCGTTGCCCGCTCTCGTACAGTTCAACACTTATTTTTTTCCTTTTAACCTCATTATCAAATAAGGATTGTTTTATTACTCTTACTACCAGTATTTTGTTACCTGTTCTTACAGGCCTTTTAACTACATCGGTTATTATACCCATGGTTATGTCCCTAGTCTGGTAGACCTAATTCCTACTTTCTGCTAAGGTCTCCTGACCCTGCAAAGTCTCTCTTTTCTAGGTTTTATTGAAGCCTGAATTACTTATTGCAGAGGGAGTACACAATACCGGGAATCTGGGGTTTACAGATATGTTACACTTAATGCAAAGGAGACAAATCTGGGGATTTATTATTTTGCCAGTGTCAGACATAATGCAAAGGAGACGATTCATGTTTGAAAACCATTTCCAAGTACACTCTGCAGCAGGGAATCCAGAGAGACACATTAACAAACAGTACACTCAGGCAAACACACAAACAAACCCTAATAGGCACACACAGACACTGACTGGCACTTCACTTGCACTTATGTTCAGAAACTGACACCATGGGTAGACAAAGTACCTGTACCCACTCCCAGTTTTAAATAGCAATACCTTCCCATGCACAAGTAGGGCCCTATTACATTCTTCACGCAAAAATGCACGGTAAACGTGTGAATTTTTGCGCAAAGGGTCAAACGTTAACGCGCGTAAATCAACGCTGGTATTACAATCCTCGTGCATTTTTTCATCAGTCAAAAAATAACACGTATAAAACGCTCACGCAGTAACGTTGCGCACAGAAATCAGTGTGCGGACTGTTTTTTTCACATGATTCAGCCAATCAGAATTAAGAACCACAATTGTCTCACATTTTTGCACCTGCCAAAGTCAATCTGCGCATATATGCTGTATCACAAAAAAAAATGCACACACAACTTCTCAAATTTATTGGTTTGGTATGTGTAGAATGTGTAACTATACTTTGCTGCATATTTGTTTTTGAGCTGGTGTATTTGCTTTTGGCCAGGTTGATAGAATTTGCCATTATTACCAGCATTTAGGAGTTGCTAAAATTATGCGTGCAAAGGTTATGCGTTAATTTCTGCGCATAGATTGTAATACCACCCGCGTACCAGCACACAAACGCATTTGCGCTCACAATGTTAAGTATAGGACGCGCAACGTACAGTAAGCTGAGATTGTAATATGACGTTCAGCGTATTACGTTGCCCCTCACGTAATGCATTTTTGCGCATGCGTTAACGTGAAGAATGTAATAGGGCCCGTAGTGGGCATAGTAATGGGACATTTGTAGATCATAAAAATATACATATGGTAGTAGTTCTTTTTTCCAATGAGCTAAACCCCTTGTTGTCGGTCTCTGTTCATCCAGACTGACGGACAGGGCCGTTATTTCGGGGGGGGGGGGGGGGTCGGAAGGAGCTCTCATTCTAGAGCTTCTGGGGAGCTTTTTATAACCATAGCATGCTCTGCATACTGCCCTTACAAAACCTCCATGACCTTGGCCTGACAAATCTGCAGCATCTCCGCTTTCTCCTTTTATGTGTCAGTGTGATTTTATAATGCTCTGTATGAGCCGAGAGACAGAACATGGAGCCGCATTGGGGGGAGGCACAGCCAGAGTGAAGGTGGCACACTTTCCTCAGTTTATACCCCCCTCTTCTGATGCCACTGAAAAAGACACAATATTGCAGATCATCCAAGCAAATGTAGCTATATTATCGAATTGTACTCACAATATAAACCCATGCTTGCTTGAAGTGATCCATGGCACCACATTGGTCCATGCACACATGCTGAGGGGATGCAATGTCCCCGAGCACAGCACTTCACAGCAAGCGTATGTTTTCATTTTTATGAGTGCAATCCTAGAGTATAGTTATATTTAGTCTGTGCTACTATCTTATTTTTACATTTATATACTTTTTCCTCCTTTTTATACAATCTTGTATGTGAACCCTTTGGGATTACGTGGAGTTTTGCATGAATTGGTCTTAGATGAAGATCAGAGCACATTTTAAGTCACAACAATTTGAAAAACACAGTCTGCTTAAAATAATACAACATAAACATTATGTTTTCATGTTTTTATTGAACAGAACAAGGAAACATTCGCAGTGCAGGGTGGAAAAAGTATGTGAACCTTTGGATTTAATAACTGGTTGACCCTCCTTTGGCAGCAATAACCTCAACCAAACGTTTCCTGTAGTTGCAGATCAGACCTGCCCAACGATCTGGAGTAATTTTGGACCACTCCTCTTCACAAAACTGTTTCAGTGTAGTAATATTCTTGGGATGTCTGGTGTGAATTGCTCTCTTAAGGTCATGCCACAGCCTTTCAATCGGGTTGAGGTCAGGACTCTGGGCCACTCCAGAAGGCGTATTTTGTTTTGTTGAAGCCATTCTTTTGTTGAATTACTTGTATGCTTTGGGTCATGGTCCTGTTGCATCACCCATCCTCTGTGGAGCTTCAGTTGGCGGACAGATGGTCTTACGTTTTCCTGCAAAATGTCTTGATAAACTCTGGAATTCTTTTTTCCATCAATGACCACAATCCGTCCAGGCCCTGAGACAGCAAAGCCGCCCCAAACCAAGATGCTCCCTCCGTCATGTTTTACAGTGGGGATGAGGTTTTGATGTTGGTGTGCTGTGCCTTTTTTTTCTCCACACATAGTGTTGTGTGTTTTTTCCATACAACTCAATTTGGTTTCATCTGTCCACAGAATATTTTGCCAGTAGTGCTGTGGAACCAGGTGCTCTTTTGAAAACTTCAAACGTGCTGCAATATTCTTTATGGACAGCAATGGCTTCCTCCGTGGTGTCCTCCCATGTACTCCATTCTTGTTTAATGTTTTCCTTCTTGTAGATGTGTCAGCAAAAATGTTAGCATGTGCCAGAGATTTCTGTAAGTCTTTAGCTGACACTCTAGGATTCTTCTTTACCTCATTAAGCATTCTGCGCTGTGCTCCTGCAGTTATCTTTACAGGGCGACCACGCCTAGGGAGAGTAGCAACAGTGCTGAACTTTCTCCATTTGTAGACAGTCTGTCTTACCGTGGACACATGAACATCAAGGCTTTTGGAGATACTTTTGTAACCCTTTCCAGCTTCATGCAAGTCAACAATTCTTGATCGTAGGTCTTCTGAGAGCTCTTTTCTGCGAGGCATGGTTCACATCAGGCAGTGCTTCTTGAAACCAGTAAACCCAAAACTGGTATGTGTTTTTAAAGGGCAGGACCGCTTTCAGCAACACCTTCAATAATATCACACTGATTGGACTCAAGGTTGGCTCACTCTTGGCTCCAATTAGCTCTTGGAGAAGTCATTAGGCTAGGGGTTCACATACTTTTTCCACCCTGCACTGTGATTGTTTACATGTTATGTTCAATAAACGCATGAAAACATATAATGTTTGTGTTGTATTATTTTACGCAGACTGTGTTTTTCAAATTGTCGTGACTTAGATGAAGATCAGAGCACATTTTATGACCAATTCATGCAAAACTCCACGTAATCCCAAAGGGTTCACATACTTTTTCTTGCCACTGTACACTCTTGAATTTTTAATTTGAGCAGAGTTCTTGAAATGCATTTACACTCTTCCACCATTATCTTCCAGGACAGATGAATCTTTTCTTATTCATCGTGCTTTTTGGACAGCATTAATAGTCCACATGCAACAGACCAGAAGGAGGTGCTCTGAAACTACTGTAGTTTTCGATCCTTTTCTTGTCTCCTGTGCTTGTAGTGTACAGAGAATGCTGTATTGAAATGGGGTGTCTTTGTGTCTGACACCTATTGAAACCACTTTTTAGAAAATACTTTGTTATACAGTACCTGGATTAATATCTAGGTGGTGATCTGTGTCTGAGATATTTACGGCAGTATTACATACTGTCAGCTAAAACGGGGACGCTATGGAGGAAAACCTGTGCCTGCAGGTTTCTTCTTGGCGTCCCAGTTTTAGCTCCCTATTACAGGACAGGCACTGATTCAGCAGCCTGCCCCTTAACTCGGCACCAACGCACTGCTGCGATCATCCCCTTCTGGAGTCCATAGGACTCCACTGAGGTTTCGACTGCCAGGCCAGCTGACCTGCAGGATATCCTCTCACGAGATCCTGCAGGTCTGCGAACGGAGGCTGCGGAATTTTTTCCCCAGTCTCCCTCTGCTCCTGGTTGCCAGAAGTGATGGATCGGGCCAATGTTCTCGCCGTGGGATGAGAGGCGAGTATCTGATATTTTATTTATAATTTTTTTGGGTTATTTTACACTGGTGATAAATGATTCTTCCGAAGTGGAGTTGGTTAGCACCAGTTCCATGCTGTGGTTAACCTGTCACATCCACGGTACTGGGGGGTCTCATGCCGCTCCTGGGGATGCTTGGCCGCACCTTCCCCGCTGTTAGCTGGCCGGGTGCCAGGTGGTGCGCCGGCTCAGGGAGGTCGCGTGGCAAATCAGGAGGCGGGGCACAGAGTTGTGACACGTAGCCGCAGAGTTAAAAAGCAGACGGCGCGATCTGACTCATTGCCCTGTCGTGGAGTTACTTCCCCAGCGCTTGGTGATTCGATTTGTTAGATTCATTGATTCATTTTCTTTATTGGCTGACCCAGCTTTTCTGAGAACCCTCCGTGTGTACAGACTTAGCGCTTACTCGCTACCCCTGACTTGTGTATCGATTTGGCTTTCTGTGAGGACCACGGTTTGTGTACTGACTCTGTGATAACTGATAACCCAGTCTTGCTGAACCACTCAGTTATATCCAAGAAGCAAGCTTTGTGTTTTACTCTGAACGCTCCGGTTAACCCTGTCCTGTCTATATACTGCTGCTTTAAGGATTTGTCTGCAAAGGCCAGCGTGTTACTTATCTTCTGGGGCCTGTTAACCCTTGCTGGTTATTGTTTCCCTGCAGATAGTAAGGTTACCGACCATTCAAGGATCGGAGGCATAGGTGGGCATCTGTATACAGGGACCAGCATTGTGGTATTAGGGGGGGTGGGGGAGACCTGTAACATAACCGCAGTGAGACGTATTTAGCGTTAGGATTACAAACGCTAATTACTCTGAGCTCCCCATGTTATGCTTAGGGAGCGCAAAAAAACGTAAGCTGTTCTACGATGCGCTAATGGGTTTTTTAACCCATTGGCGTTTGGAATGTAGTATGGGCGGCCCGTGCTAGGGCCACTTGACCTAACATTAATGCTCACATAGCTGAGTGCTTTCGTTAGCGTTAAGATTGTAATAGAGCTCTTAATGTTTTACCGTAAGATGAATGTTGTTCCTCAGAGTGCCCTGAATGTAATGTTAGGAATCAAGAGGAGTTAATTCTCTCCTTCACTGATGAATTGCTGCAAAATAACTGAATGGTTTGTGTTTGCTCAGTGATTTTTTTTTTTTGTGCGTGGGTTAAGAGCGTGCATATTTGTACACCCTTCCTCATTTCTGGATTCTCCCCCCCCCCCCACATCCCCCATTACTGACCTTGCATTTTGACTCCCTTTCTTGCGAAAATTACCTACTTCTACACCATGCTGCCTCTAGCGCTTTCGTCCCTGTCCTCCACACCCCATCTGCTTCCAATAGTCAATGCTGCCTATTTATTCCATCATTCCTTACATTGAAAGTTATCCAAGATCTGTTGTGAATTGTAGCCCATTTCTTCCTCCTTCAAACCCTCACTTGGAGAACAATTGCTTCTGATAAGCCAATGTTTGTTACTCCGTAGAAACACAATACTGTAATGACAGACGCTGGTGCTTCTCAAAACTAAAAATTAAATAACGGAGAAACTGTACAGTAAAGCTTCTCATTTTGCTGGTTAGTTCTTAGAAGCAATGTTGTTTGTCGGGACTGAAATACCAGCTATTTTTAAAAATTATTTTATAGCTGGTTTTTGCAGCGCCAGCGATCACTGGCGCTTGGTGGATAAATTTCAATGTGTGGAGGGTGTCCAGCTGTTAAATGGAAGCAGAACTAAAGAATATTTAAGTAGAAACTTTGACTTCCCTGACTTTGTATAGTTAGTATGGGGTTTATGGTGTAACAAGATTACAGTCTCATTTGTGGTCTTTGAGACTAATGTCAGACGAACGCAGTCTGAGTGTGTGCATGACGGACGGACGGACTGACGGAAGATACTGTAGACCCCACCCTTTTTTTTTTTTTTTTTTTTTTTTGACGGATGTAGAAAAAAAAGGGAAATATGGGAATCCAAATTAAAATTTAAATGACAGCAAAAAAAACTTCTGAGCGTCAACGTGATGGACGTTACAAATGCGCTGCGTCTGACGTAGTGTCATCACGCACACAGGCCGCTACGAGGACGCGTGCACTCTGTGCGTCCGTCGTATCGCTTTTGCGTCGAGGTCTAAATGGTGTCCGTTGCCACCTGCGTGGTACGTGCGCACTTCGGTGCGCACGTACTTCGTGTGTTGCGCTCTATTGATCACAAATCAATGCTACGACGGACGTTAAACTGTGCAGCGACACGGATGTGATGACTGCGTTCCTCTGATGCTAGCCTTATAGTTGCAGTAATTTGCAGAACGTGTTTAGAAAGTGCTGTTATCCCTCTTAAGCGCTGATCTTTCCATGCAAGGGAGTTTCTGATTACTAGAACAATAAAATAAAGTTTATATTTGTGTTTGGCATCTTTCTTGGTTTAGATGAAGATTCTTGTCTACCTTTTTAGGATTCAGGGGCAAGCTGGTAATTCTGTGGGCTGCAAGATGTTCTGTATGTCTCCTAACAGGCATTTCTATCCTTTCTGATATACAGAGCAGAGCAGTGGCTGGATCTGTGATTTTGTTGGCAGCTACCACCAAAACAAGGCCACAAACTGCTGCTTCTCAGAGGATGGTTCACTATTGGCTGTAAGCTTTGAAGAGGTTGTCACCATGTGGGAAACAAATACTTGGGACCTGAAGATGACCTTCTGCCAGCCACCAGGGAAAATAAGGTTAGATTTTGCGGTCTTAACAGATGTAAAAGTTGTGACGTCTGCCTTTTGAAAGCAATGTGTGCATTCCAGTTTTCTCTTATGGGAAAATGTACTTGCCTCGCCGTATATGTTCTGTGTGTCTTAGACTGCCGCTGTAGGTCAGTTGTCAGCAGCCTTGAACCTCCGGTTCTTTTGGAACTAAATCTCCCATGATGAGCAGATACTGATTGGTTGGGCTGAGCCTCATGGGAAAATGTAGTTCCAAAATATCTGGAAGGCCAAGGCTGCTGAGGTACTGCCTTCAGGAATTGGGAAGTGGGTACCAATTTGGGTCCAGCCTTCCTTCCTCCCTTCCAGTCATTGGAATGGCTAAACTTTTGTAGGAGCATCCAGCCGCACTAGGTTACATGACACGCTGTGACTTCCTGCTAGTCTGCAGCATGTCCCATCTGGAGGATTAGAAAGCCAGCGCTGCGGTTGAAAGAAGGTGCAGAGGGGTTCATTTTCACCTCAACCCCTCCTCCTGCTTTTAACCCTTTTGAGTGTTCCTTTTATTTATTGCATTTCACATCTTTATTTCAGCTTGGGTACCTGTGTTATAACACAGAGAGAAGGCAGAATACTGGGAGAGGTCATAAGGTTCAGAGGGTTATAATTGCACAACATCCCTGTAGATAAAAGGGTGTTGCTGTAACTTCCATATACAGGCGTGCCACATACAGATTTTTTTTTTTTTTAATAGTCTGTTTTTTTTGGAGGCTGCATTGCTTCTAATAATAATCATTCAAATATCCATATACAGAATATTTGACCATTTTTAATATCTAACTTATCACTTTACTGTATATGACATAAAACTAATTTCTGCCTGGATGCCGATAATTAAGATCCCATTTGAAATTGTGCAAGATAAGGGGCACATCTAGAGTTTAGAAGCTTTCATCCCAGCCATATTCCTATACTGTATAAATGAATACATGAAAACTTTAATATAATGGCAGTTTCCTAATTTTTATCTTTTAAACACTTGAGAACAACCTCTATACGAAATTGCCATTTTACTCCATATTATTAACTACGCATCCCATCTTTCATATAAAGGTTTTGCTATTTTTCCCTACAAAAAGCGTTTGGTAGTAAAGGGGTTAAAGCCTGAAGCTGTGTGATGCATAATGGTTTATATATCTTTTATTCTACAGAAACCTTTGCTTTGGAAGAATGAGCTCTTCGAAGTACTTGCTCGCTTCTACTGATGATGGATTCATTAACTGCTGGAACCTTCTGACCTGTGCATGTAAGAATGTGGATATTTTCTTCACTAACGGGTGGAAAGTGATGTTCCTCTGGAAAGGGAAGGTGTAGAACAAAACAGACCAAGACTTGAGTTACTGTTATATTTAGCAAGTGTGCATGTGAAGTGGAAGAGGTGCAATGGGGTTCCAATGTGACACTCCATTATTATAACTCCTAATATATCCCTGCGTTCACGCAAGATGTGTCACCTGAAGTGGCAAGAAACTTTTAAGGTGTTTTTTTTAGGGGTCGACAGATTATCGGTACTACCGATAATCGGGGCTGATATTCAGGTTTTTCCCCGTTACCGGTATCGGCATGTTTCATTGCCGATATTAGGGATGCACCGCACCGGAATTTCGGCTGCCAAAGTGATCAGCCACAAATCCGTCCACCTGAGCCTGGAGGTTGGCTGGATGGACGGACTGAGAGGGCTGCAGATCCCAGGGGTTGTGTCACTCACTGGCCTTGCTGCGAGAGGAAGAGGTGGGGTGGGAAACGCCTCCCCCTGCTTGTCTGGGATGCAGTGCAAGCCCGGAGCCAGGTCAGCGGTGGCAGTGCTAGAGGTCCTGGGTCTCCTTCATCTGCCCCCTCCCTGAGTCCTGTGGGCTACCTTCACATCGGCAGAGTCTCGGGCTGACAGGCTGCTTCATCCACAGAGGGGGAGAGACGCATGCACAGAGTCCACACTGCTGTACGGGTCTGTATCTCATGTGTTTACATCTCCTGTAAGCACATGGGTAGAGAGCTGCACACACACGGAGACCATGCGAGATGTGGGCCTGTGCAGCAGCGTGTTTGTGTCTCTCCCTCCTGCGCTGACAGACTGCTCCCACACTCTGTCAACAGATCTGACAAACGTAACAAGTGGGAGTGTAAAATACTGGCTTGTATCGCATCTCCTATGGGACGAACACGCATAAAAAAAAAAAACGAAGTCCTACACAGGGCATCCTTAAAAATGTCACACTGATAACGAGATAACACAGGCCTCAATAACGGCTGTACATTTAACACGTTCCCTGCAACGGCTTCTCCATGGCCGCTCAGTATGTGGGAATCTGCACAGACAACATGCACTTCCTAGGAGCCTAACACACACACACACACACACACACACACACACACACACACACACACACACACACACACACACACGGATCCTGTATACACTATACACACAATATATACAGAGTGTGTGTATTGGATCCATGCAGTCTCCGTATATAGTGTATGTATTGGATCCAGGCAGTCTCTCTGTATATACCGGGTTATTCAGAGAGCGTGAAAAGCAGAATGACTGGAGAATGAAAAATTCTAGGTCAAAATAGCCAAACCAGAAAAATTCTCCCTTTCATCTCACTTTCCAAATTGGCTATTTTGACCTAGAATTTTTCATTCTCCAGTCATTCTCCTGCTTTTCACGCTCTCTGAATAACCCTGATAGTGTGTGTATTGGATCCATGCAATCTGTCTATAGAGAGATTGCATGGATCCAATACACACACTATATACAGAGAGGCTAGGTTATTTTGCAAGCACTTTATTTTTCCCCCTGTTGTAACGTTCAGAATTGTATTAAACATTTTAAGGTGACGTCAGATCTATGTAGAAATTGTGATTATTTTTTTTTATTTTTAATTTAAATGTACAGAATATCGGCACCCGATATCGGTTATCGGCCTGAAAGGCTGCCGATTTATCGGTATCGGTGCCTAAAAAGTGATATCCGTCTATCCCTATTTTTCGAGTAATTTTTAATTTCGAGCAGCATAAAATGTATTCTTTGCCGTGTCTTTAACCCCTTCACTACCGATATCAAGATATCTCGTGCTTCAAAGGCACCGTCTGGTGCCCCGATATTGAGATATCTCGATATGCTAATCTGCAGCCCAAGAGCAAATGAAATTAGTTTACTGCAAACAAATTTTGTTAGCTTTTGGGCTGCAGAAGATGCCTCCCTCCCCAAGTTTTAGCCCTGTGGGCATAATACTGCAAGAGCTAAAACTGAAAAATCGGCTGCTCGAAGCTCTGAAATATCGGGCTTTCAGAATCTGTCAGCAGCAAATGCAGGAGAAATAGAAGAAAATAGATCTGCTGTTAAAACCTCTAACTTGATTTGATGATACATGGCATCATCTACTGGCCAAATAGGTTATTACAGTAAAATATATTTATTACTGTACAATTTATTAAATAATTTAAAAAAAAAAACACTGGTTTCTGACAATGTTATTTTTGGAAAATCACTTGGGACTGTCTACTTATACTTGCCTCTTTTAAAACCATAAACTGGTCAGGATGTGAGGAGTGCTTTCCCCCACTTCCCTGTTGCCCTGATCTTGCAAAAATGCTGGGTGAAGTGTAGTATCCTCCACCCCACCCACAAGGAGCCAGGATTTTTGAATTTCCCAGCTGCTGGTAACCATATCAGTCACTAGCGACATCAGCACATAGAGACTGTGCTGACGTCATACTCTTGGAGACTGCCCATGTTAGTGAGTGGTCTTTGCGAGGCAGCGATGGATCAGGTCTGCACATGCATGTACAGTTCCGATACATTGCTCTGTGCAGGTGCTAGGGAACCTGCGTACGTCAAGTGCGCAAATTGCACAGAAAAGCTTAAGGGACTTCCGGGTTCAGGATTCACTGAGCCAAAGAGGAAGGGCAGTGCGTGGCAGAGAAAGAAGATGAGTAAATTCACCCAAAAAGGAAAAAATATATAATTAAAAAAAACAGGGAAATTAAACTGTTGAATAAATTAATAAAAACGGGGAATTATTATTATTTTTTTCTTTTTAAATTGAAACCTATGGTATGCGCCTGTTCAAAACTGTTGAACGAAAGCACTGAAAATCAGGGCATTTCGCCAACTTTTCGTTGCTGTTCGACGTTCTCTGAATAGATTAGCCATTACTTCTCTATGTGGAGTTTTACTGCCACCGAATTGCACCGTATTTCACTCGCAATTCCCCAATATTAGGCACACTGCCAGTTTTTTGAATAGCCAAAATGACACGGAATTGCACCGCACGGGTAAATTCACTGTTTGGTGCAATTCGGTGGCCAATTCGGCAGTCTTTGAATAACACCTTCTATTTTTAGTAGAATATCCCTTTAACCACTTCCCGACTGCTGACGTACCATGTACGTCCGATCAGGAAGTCTCCCTTAGACCCGCGGACGTACATGGTACGTCAGGGTCCCCTAACCTCCCTCCTGCCCTATACTTGCCTTCCTCACTGGGCTCTTGCGGCAGGCTGGAAGCCTGCCTCGCCTCTTCAGGGGGCCCAGCTGCGGGGATGTCAAAATTTCAAAACTATTTAGCGGGGTCTTTTTTGGCGGTTGTAGATTTTGGGGATTAAATTTTCAAATTTTTTTTCCATTTTTTTTTTTTTTCATATTTCATTATTTTCTTTTAATAGTAAATTATGCGATATGATGGAAGTAATGTTATCTTTTAGAAAGTCCATTTAATGGCGGGAAAACCAGTGTATAATATGTGTGGGTTGCATAAATGAAGAAGAGGAAAATATGACCTAAACACAAACAGTGCAAAAACGTAAAAACAGCAGCGGGCCCTAAAGGACGGATTTTCTTTAAAAAAAAAAAAAATGGTCACTGACGAGTTAAACCAGTGATAAATCACATAAGAACATATACAATTTGTAATTAATTGAGGACTGACACAAAGAATGTGCATTAAAAAAATGCTTTTTTACATATAATGTATTCCAGGGCTCAAAATGTTAAGTCCCGAGCTACTAGCCAGGCCTTTAGAGTTACTCGCCACCAGTTGCCCCACCTAATCACTACCCTGCCCTTAACTCCGACCCTAAACACACGGTCTTAAATTATCTTGTGAAATGACACTATTAAATGTTTTATTAACATAAAGCATTGTAAACCTTAAGGAAAATAAGTACTTTACATCAATGGGGATGCAAAAAATATTAAGTGCTCAACTTTTTAATTTAGTTTTTTTTTTTCTTTACCACAATCACTCCAGATAAATGTATACCCAGACATCCGACCCTAGATACCTGAACACCCACAGACCCAGATGCATGTATACACAGACATCAGATCCTGCAAAAGTGCTGCGGAAACTGTTGGCGCTATATAAGGCTGGGGTCAGACTAGCGCACTTTTAACGTGCGTTTAGGCGCTCTTAATCACGGCCGCACTAGCAGCAAATAACGTGCAATGACAGCCAATATACGTAGTACGGCCGCACGAAAGTCCGGCCGCGCAACGCAAGTGGAAAATGAACGCATTTTTTCGAGAACGCTGAACCGCTAGTAGTGACGTACAGAGTGCGCTGCGTCCGCATAGCGGCATGTGTGCGTGATTAGAAGACGTCAGACGCTGCTCATGTCCGGCCAACATAATGTCCAGACACCCAAAGTTTCCTGGTTTGGATCCGTAAAAAAAAATCACGCACAAAAATGCGCATCGTCTGACGTTTAAGCGCTTTCCGTGAAAAAACACGTCAATGCGTTCGGATGCACTTTTTGACGTTCCCTGCGAAAAATGCGTTCGTTTGACCCTAGCCTAAAAGATGACAATAATAATCAGATCCAAGATACATAAATATGCAGACATCAAACTCAAGATACATGTATATCCAGACATCAGACCCCAGATACATGTATATCCAGACATCAGACCCCAGATACATGTATACCCAGATATCAGACCCCAGTCTGAGCAGAGCTAGGGACCGTTGACTCGTGGTGCTGCGTGGTAACAGACAGGCAGGGTGAGGCTTAAGAGAACTACCAGGACGGGGCAGGCATGGGCGCAGAGGTCTGGCGCGCCCTCTCTGATATTATCAAAGGGGACCGCCAGCCGGTCAGTTGGTCGCCATCTTGGATTCTCCGGCTGGTGGTCGGGCCTAAAAAGAAACACAGCTGCTGCCGATGTACACAGCACAGGCAGAACAAAATAATTTATTGTGCTGCCTGCATGTGCATTTTCACTCGCCCTCCCTTCATTTCCACTCGCCAAATGCTAGTAGGCGAGTGGAAAATTTGAGCCCTCATGTTGTTATAGATGCATTATTGATGCTGTTGCACCTGGAGCACCAACAAAAAAAATTCACAGCTGTCTTATTACATGACCAGTTCAAGGAGAGACCTCTGATTGCCAGTTTGGTTCTCCTGGGGGCTGACCATCCCAGAATATTCCTAAGTACTGATCAACATTAGTCTACAGCTGTGTTTCCCAATAGGTTTTAAAAAAAATAGCAAATTAAAGGACAGCACAATAGTGACCACCACATTTTTCTTTTGCAATGGACAAATTCCAGTCCTAAACCTCTTCCAACATGGCATGCAAACAAAGTATGAAACAAAGTGAACTTTGTGCCCTGAGTGTCAGTGCTTCCAGCTAACCTTTTCCAGACTTGCTTTCTAGTGCTGTGTTTTGGTTTTTTTTTCTTTGACTTTTTGCTCTACATTGCAGTTCTCTATGTCTGGCTTGCGGCTTGTCTCTTCAGTTTTTGGAAAAATATATCTCTTGATTTCGAATGTATACGGAAAGTCCTTTTCTTTATAAAGACTATAATCACTTTTGTTTAAGGACCTACTTAAATGCTTTTTAATTGGTCGATAAAGTCTTGCTAAAGTGTTAAAAAAAATTTAAATTTTTGTTTTGTTCCTATAGACTGTGTGTATTCTAACTTAAAAGTCTGAAAAATGAATGTGTCCCAGTAGTTACTGTCACATGCTCCGACTGAGGGCCCTAAGGGGAATAATTGGTGTTTTCTAATCTCCCTTTAGCGTCCCTGTTTTACCTGTAGATTAGGGGTCAGGCGTGGAGTCTAACAGCCTGCCCCGTTGCAGCCGCTATGGTCCAGGATGCTCTGGGCAGCGCTACAGTGCCATCCCATGCATTCATGTAGTCCTTAGGGGGCTTCTGCTTCCAGGTCACATGACCGGCAGGATCTTGCCTCTTGCGAGATCCTGCAGGTCGGTGGAGGGAGACTGGGGACTCCCCCCCCCCCCCCCTCCCCCGTCTCAATCTGCTCCTGGTGCCCAGAAGCAGCCGGTCGGGCTGCCTTTCTTGCTGCGGGAGGTGAGTGTTTCCACTGATACTTCAGTGATTTGATTCAGCCCAATCCCCCTTTTTAGCATTTTTTTCCAGTGCTAGTAACTTTCATGATGAACTCTGATCCACTTATCAAGCTGCTCAATGTGTTGGAGCTTGTAACAAAGATATGCAAGAACCTTATCATTGTTGAATCTCGCCACTGTGACGTAGATGTAATGCCAAGCAGTATGTACTACATCCTAAAAACAGAGCAGCGCCCTCTCCAACATGAATTACCGTAGATACTAGAGTATAGCACGACCTGAATATAACGCGATGGATAGAGATTTATTGTGGAAATGAGAGAATACTCAAGACTCGACTATAACGCGAGGAGCAAAATTATAAAAGTATACTTTACCAGTAAACCATTAAAATCCTTCGTGGCTCTCTTCACACAGTCAGGCTCCCCCTCAGGCCAGGGTGCTCTGCTCTAGAATGATTGTAGTTGTTACCAAGTATAAAGCCGCCAGCCACCCATCTTTACTTGGGATAAGATGACTGCGTTGGTCACCTTGCTCTGCCAGTAAATCATTCACCGATAGCCAGCAGTAGATAGCCAGTAGTTTCCTCACCTCCGGTTCCAGCAGGCCAGCTCATCCACTGCGTCGTCCACCGATAGCCAGCCCCCCCCCCCCCCGAACAAGCTCCTGACATCACTGCAGAGGTGCCACGCGATTATCCTCACATCCCGCATGTGAGGAGAATTGCGCAAAGCGTCTGCAGTGACATTAGGATGGGGCGGAGCTGGCTATTGGCAGACGATGCAGTGGATGAGCCTGCCTGCAGGAGCCGGAGGTCAGAAAACACCACCTCCCAGCATGGAGTGAGGGTGCACGCTCGGTTGGCTTAAGCCGACGGTGCACTCTGGCCGTAATGGATCCCGAATCCGGGATTTCCTGAAGTTTTTCCAGGCGTCAGGGAGCCCCGCATTCACTTCATGGAGACTACCGGAACTTCCAGGAGACTTGGGATCCCTTAGCAAGTCAAGTTTTTCTTATACGTGATGCAGATGTCTCGAATATAACGCGACCCCTCCAATTTTAAGGTAAATTTTTGTTACCAAAATCTAGTGATATACTCAAGTATCTACAGTAATAATAACTAACAATTATCGATGGGAGCCAACATGATCCAGGAGAGGCAAAGCAGAAATACTGGTACGAAGAAAGGCCAGCTGCTTCTTCTAGGCAAGTTAATTGCAGGTGCATCTAGAAGCAAAGTTTCGGCTCCTCAGAAGACTTCTTCAAGCATCATGTTTGGATGTTGCTATAACGTAGGAGCAAATGGATGCACCCAATGCTCTGGATTTTTGTGAGTGGCGTTCTGTGGTTACTTTGGTCAGCTAGCGAAGGTGACACCACTGAATAAAAAATTCCCCGATTTCAGCTTCAACGCCATGGAGTAAACCTAATCCATCATACACAAACTTTTTCTAGTTTATTTAATGTCTTCCTCTCTCTTGCAGTACAATGGAGGGCCCAGCTGGATGCCGCAGTTCTTCAACCTGACTCGGTGTCTGAAAATATTGCAGCCTTCTCTCATGGACCAGGCCAGACCAACTGTGAGTAAACTGAAACCAGCCTCCAATTTCCTACAAATGCATAATCCTATCACAACTGTGATATATTGAGGCAGTTTTTTGGTGTGTTGCAGATAATGGTATTTAGTTTGCCATCAAATATTGAACTATGACCTTAAATCTTGTTGGTAAATCCCAACCTGATGAGGAAAAACATAGTCTAAAACAACTTTTAATATTCTTTCAGTGTTTGTGTTCAAACCCGACAAGTCCAGTCCAGTTTACATCCAGAAGGACATCTGTCGAGAAAAAGTACATTTAGCTGTATTCGTTCCCAGGGATATTCCCGAATCCCACCTTTCTGAAAGCCACCACTGGTTAATACGATCACAGCTGTATTTTCTCACAGACAACCAGGTAATACTAACAAAAAATATTCATCAGGGGCACATGGCTTACATGTTTGCTTTATTTTGTTCGCTGCTTGGGGTAAGATGCGTATTTCCTATTTGCTTTTTATATTTTTGTTTTGTAGGAGCTGATGACATTTAGCACAAAATCGCCAGAAGAGAAACTGACACCTTTAAGCAAGCAGGTAACACAAGGCCGTATTTCATTTACAACATGTTCTTCTGGGCTGTGCGAAATGAGGAACTTTAAACGAAACATTTTTTCCGTCATAAACCTGATCTGCTGACTAGTACAAGAGAAAAAGCACGTATCAATGTGAAAGCTTCAGCCAAAGCAACATTTTTTTTTTTTTTTTTATTTTGTCTGCTAACCTAAACACCCAAAAAATTAACTATGAACACGTCTTTGAAATAATTCTACGTTTTCAAATGAAAATTATCATTCAAAGGTCACGTTTGGATGGTATACTTTATTATTTTACTACAGGTTGAGCACGCTGTATACAGAATGCTTGGGACCCTGAGCATTCTAGCAGGGTTATTCAAAGAGAATCAAAAAGTCACCGCACGTTCGGTGACTTTTTGTTCTCTTCAATTCGGCGACATTTGGTGATCCCATTTCGGCGACCCTGCGGTGTATTCACCAAGCACCACAGGGCTGTTATAGTGCCGGGAAAAGCCGCCGCAAAACCCGGCGAACGTATACCGAAACCCACAAAAACATTTGGATTAATCGCGCCGAACATGCCGGAAAAATCCGAGCAGGACCCGGTCACAGCGCAGAGCAGCCGCCGGAAAAACCCGACCCCAGACGAATGGAGTGAGGGGGGAAAAAAAAAAAAACAGTATGCTTGAATGTTTGAAAAGTGATTGACTGTTTGCAAAGAATACTACAGAATTAGATATTGAATTAAAACTGGAATATTATTAACATCGAAGCCTATTATTATTCTTTATTTATAAATCGCCGGCATATTCCGCAGCGCTGTACAATAGGCACAGTATAGACAGGGTTACAATACATTGAACAACGTTTGACAAACAGTACAGGAGGAGATGAGGTCCCTATTCCCATAGGAACTCACAATCTAGAAGGGTTGGTGTTGGAAACAGGAGAAGAGGACTGCAAGGTGAGAGTGATTGATGGTTTCCTGGGATTAGTAAGAGTAATTAGAGAAAGAAGTGTAGACAGCTGGAAAGGATGCCTGAAAATAGAGGCGGGTCCTGGTGGGGGGGGGTGGATGTGGAGGGAGGGTGGGACTGCTGAATGTGTGAATGGATCCTGGCTGTGTGTGTCCCTGTGTGAAGAGGAAATGAGTTCAGGTAAGTGTTAGGCATCAGAGGCCTTTGAAATGGGGGGGGGGGGACAATTAAAATTCTATCGAAAAAAAAAAGTGGGATTTTTAGAAAATAAAATCAGCCAAAAATTAAGAAATGCAGATACAAAATACAATTGCGAGGATAGCATATTGTGGAGTGCGCTGGTGGCCATCATGTTGAAAACTGGATACCTATAGTCTTCTTCAGATGCTTGCAGCAGGGAGATCAGTGTGTGAATGGATCCTGGCTGTGTGTGTCCCTGGAGTGTTCTTCAGATGCTTGCAGCAGGGAGATCAGTTTATGGGATTCGCCTGAATAAACCTGTCGCATGAAACCACCGAACAGCAGGGCAATTCGGCAACTTTTCACTGCTGGTTTTTGTTCTCTGAATAGACGAAGCATTGCTTCTCTATGGGGATTTCACTGCCCTCGAACAGGAACCATATAAGTATGTGCAGGCAATTCGCCAGGATTTGGCGAACCTCATGCTCTGAATAGCCGAATGGCCAGGAAAGGTAACCGAACGCTGAATTTCAGCGTTCGGTTACCTTTCGACAGCAATTCGGATCGCTTTGAATAACCCTCTGGGTTTCAGTGTCTGGGACAATTTGAGATCGGAGAGGATGGGGATTGCGGCAACGTGGCAGTGATACCCTTCCTGCTGCAGCACCAAGCATGTGAACACATTGGGAGAGCTGTGCAGACTCTTTTTACGGACTTGCTGCTCACAGCAGGCATGACTCTGCAGCATGTCACACACTGGGGCTGCACAGAGGCTTCTGGCTTTTGTCGCACTGTATGCTGGAACCTAAAAGATGACCTTGAAATATCATCATTCTACAGAAGCTACAAAACAACAGTTATAGCGATAATTTCTGTGCATATTCTTTTAGTGTCCTCTTTCATATGACTAAAAATGACCACGTATTTAATGTTTCCTGTCAGTTTCCTGTATTGTGATGCATGATTAAAGTTATCAACATATAATAACAGGGAAAGTCTACACCTTTTCCTTATTCAACTTTTTTTTATATGGAAGCTGGATGGGCACTATTTTTTTTTTTTCTTTCTTTTTTCTACACATGTTCTTGGTTATTAGTAGTAAACATGTATGTTTTGCTGAACAGAGCAATGTTTTAGCGGCGAGTCCTTCAGAACTGCTCAGAATCTTAAAAACTCTGACTTAGGCACAATTTAAAAGAGGAACTTTTGAGAAAACCAGATTTGGCATGTGGTAAATTAACCCATTAACGAACGTGCATTTTGACAACAGTGTGGAGCAAAGCATTCAGTGATGTGAAGGAAATTTAGGAAAATTTAAGTAAGTGCAATTACTTTAATAAACTGCAATAAATATATTTTTTTAATGTTACAGCTGGCAGTGGAAGAAAGCATCCCTGTGACACCTTTTCACATATTGCTGGGCAAGAAGCGGCATCAAGAACAGGAAAAGCAGGAATTTGAGATGGGGAAAGTGTCAGTAACTAGCCATAATGCTGAAGGGATGGTTGCAATCAGAGACGTAAGTGCCCTATTAAATGTATCCTTTATCAAGCCTTGCATTGATATCAAAAATAGTTCCACAGGTTGGTTAAAAAAGCCTTGCGACCCATTAGTGTTAAATCCTCATGATCTAATTAATTAGAGGAACAAATGCATTTATTCTGAATAATTCTGTGTTGTCTTCTTTAAATAAATTGTTTCCATCGTTCCATCATTGATTTTCTAAATTTTTTTAAAATCTTTTTCTTTTTAGCTCCTTCATACTCCAGCCCATGTTCTACCACCTGCATCGCTTTTGTGCACAATGTTTGTCAATTCCTTGTTAATTTCCAAGCACGCAAAAAGGTATTGTACAAGCTCACACATATGGCACCACAGATGATGTATATATGTATAGTTATGGCCAATATATTGATAAAACCTGTATAATGGTGAGGGACTTATGCAGGGGTCAGCAAGTTCAGCCCTCTAGATGTTTTGATACTATATTTCCTTAGGTGCCAATTCACTCATTAGATTGGCAGAGCCTCACGGGAGAAACAGTTCAAAAGCATCTGGAGAGCTAAGGATGCCGACCTCAGGCTTACAGGAACAGGCTCAAAAGACCGCCTTTTCAATACATATTGAGTTTAAAAAAAAAAAAATGTCACAAGCAAAATAATTCTATGCTTGTCCTTTAAAAGTTTTTGCAGCTACTGAATTCTCGGCTTCACTCTGATAGATCTGCCGAGGAAAAGGAAGCGGCTCAGATAATCGAGTCGCTCTTTCTGGACTTATACAAAGTACTGATCATATACAAAGACTGATCATATACAAAGTACTTATTCCGTAAAAATGAATGGCCAGAGTGATGCCCCCTCCCCTGTAATTGTCACATCTGAAGAATTGAATTACTGTCAAAGGAAAAACCAGCGTGTTTGTAGGTCTGGTATTGCAGGTGTGTTGTGAGAAAGCCCTGCTGCCGATAATGGGCCAGATCACAACTCCAACGTTAAAGGCAAGAAGCAAAAGGTAGACTTGTGTGTCAGCCGTTTTCAATTTGTGGCTTGACTTTGTCCTGCATTAGGACCATGCGGCTTTCTCATCAGCTCGAGTAGTAATACTTTTGAGCTTTAACAAAACCTGCAGTGCTGCGCACCGTTGGCGCTATCTGCTCCAGGAGACCATTGGATTCCTTGGAGACAGACATGATCTCGCTCAAGCTCTTTCCAACCGGGACAGAGGAACATTGGAAAATATTTGTTTCCAGTGGTCAGCTGCCCGTGGAGCGAGGAAGTGGCAGATACCGCCGCTTTCTTCAGCTAGGGATCTACGGTGAGTATGGGATTTTTTTTTTTTTTTGGTGAGTTTAACATAAGTGATTTCGCTTCTGCACAATCACTTAACACCAGCGTTTGAAAAATGTCTTTCCTTTCAAAAATAACATCGGGCACAGATGGATAGCAACTTGTTTGAATAGCTCGTTCTTCGTCTGCTAGGGGTACAAGAACTTTTCCCGTACAAAGTGTAGGAGATTTTAAGGTACAGTAAGCAGGAGCTACATAGAGCTTGCACCTCGGATGGAATAGGACGAGTTGAAATAAAGCACAGCTCTCAATCTGTTATGCTGTGCAGCTCGAGTGCAGTGCTTCTTGTCAAGGTTGTGATCTGGCCCAATATGTTAATTCAGCCAGCGTCTCGGGCTCTTGCTTGCTAGATGTTTTGGGAATTTGTTTCTACTCACTAGGTGGCCACACATAGTTAAACGTATGCCATTATACAGTAATATAGACTGATGGGGATCTACACCGAACATAAATTTCTATGACATTGAGTATTATGACAAACTGCAATCAGTAATCTAATGCTTTTCAATAATGTTAAATGTTCCATAGAATATAGATAAATATATTAACTGTAATAACTTATGTGCCATGCCCTAGTGTCCACTATTGTGTGTAAATGAATGTATAGAATTTCAGCACATTTAATCCCCACTGGGGACAAAGGTGGATCCAGACACTGGTGGGGGGGGGGGCACTTTATCAGTTTTGGCTAAGAGCTGGTGTTGGGTTCGCAGTGACAGGCAGTGTTGTGCCCAATCGCAGCCTGTGCTTGTCACACTCTTTCCAGAGCAGTGCAGCACAGGGTCTGTCCTAAAGCGGCTCAGATGACACCTGACACCACGCAGCAATACTCTATACTCTGGCACATGCTCTGTCGCTGAGAATCAAGCACCACCAGCAATAACACGCCTCAGGTACATACCCACTCTGATACCCATACATAGCCATATAACTCAGAGATACAAACACCTACGTAGCTATACACACATACACCCACCGACACCCATACATAGCTATACACACACAATTTAGGGAAGCCGCTAAAGGCAGACTCAGAAACTCGACTATTCGTAAACTTTATTGGCGGCATCACAAAATATTGGGCCATTTATGTTAATAAAAATGATTACGATACTTTGCTTTGATTTTAGTTTTTACATTTGTTATAGTTTACAGACACATTGCTGGGAGTTGTATTGCTGTGCAGCTCTGTTATACACCCACACAAATATATTGAAGAGTTCCTAAAAGGAGGAACATTAGGAAAAAAAAGAGGGATTTACACCCAATATAGGGAATGTCCCTTTTAAAAACAAGAACATTTGGGAGATATACACAGCTGTATACTGACATACACTTAACAGACAAACATATATAGCTATATACACATCCATATATATATATACACACACACAGACCTACAGGGCAATAGTACATTCTTAACGCTCAGCTGTGTGAGCGTTAACGTTAGCGCAGCCTGCCCATATAACATTCCGAACGCTAATGTGTTAAAAAAACCATTAACGCATCGGAGATTGCACTTTATAGAATAAATTTACTGCTTAACATGGGGAGCACAAAGTCCGAACGCTACTTACGTCCCGCTGCGGCTAAATGAAAAGTTACCCACAGTTAGGAGCCGGTGCTATGTGCCCCCTCTCTGGATCTGCCAGTGACTGGAGATGAAGTAATGTTGCTGTTCTAATTACACAGTGTGTAATAGACTTAAGAATTTTTCAGTCTTGAGTTGGCAAACTTTTAGAATGTTTTATGTGCTATTGGTTGTGACCAAGTTGATTGGGGCTAGGATTGTAATTTTTTTGTTTTGTGTAAGTGGAACGCTTTCACGTACCTTATTCTAATGTCGTACATGAAGGTGACAATCCAATCAAAACTATTTATTTTATTATGATTTATCTTCAACTCACACAGCACCGATGAGGTGAACAAAGATGTAGAAATGGAAAGTGAAAACTCAGAGATTGATTCTGAAGAAGAAATCGATGAAATTACTGAACACCAGGAACCATTTCCCGTTGCATTTTCTGAAAATCTTCCTCTGAAATTACCGAAGTCTCAAGAAAAAGAATTGCGACGGATACGAAAGACTGATTACAGCTGGATATCAGCCTTGTAGGACCATCACGTTGCCATTTGCACTCTATTTTTATACTGATCTTAAACTATTCTTCTGTGACTGAAATTATATACCTTTTACAACACTCAGCTGTGCATTGGCTTCCTTTTTTTTTTGTGCCTGCTAAACTCACAAACTTATTTTCATCATGGTGGACAAACCATCATTTTTTTCACACCGTTAGAATATATGTTCACTTTGCCTACTTATGGTTTTTCCCACTTACCTGATTTTAAGAGCGTAACATCAACGGATCCATAATATAATTTATGGTTAATGCAAAACCTTTTGTGCAGTTTGCGTGGGGATTGTTTGCTGTTCTCTGCTGGCCTTTTTGGTTGGAAGGTGTGGGAGAAGTGTGCACTTCTAGCATAATGAAACAGAATCTGGAGTTGTGTACATAGTGCACTGCACGTTTCCCACATCCACGAACTGTGGTCCCCTGGGGATGCGGGGAAACCACACCGGACTGGTGGGCCCATCTGATAATTTTTGCACAGGGCCTTTTGAATAAAACAAGAATTTTGTTGCAAGACACTCAATTATAATTGCATTACAAGATATAGGGGGGTTAACCACTAAGCACCGGCGTTGCAAACACTGGCAAAAATCGCCAGTATTGCAATGCCAACCAACTCCAGCATTTCGCTCAACAAAAACAAAAGGAGACGCTTTATTGTAAAGCTTCTACTCCTTACTGTTTGAATTCCACTTTTGAAAATGCGCCGGTGTTTTTTGGGCATTGTAATACTGGGGTTTTTTGCCGTTATTTGCAACTTCAGCGCTTAGTGGGTAACTTATCTTCGATCTAAATATCTGTATAGTCAAAAACCAGGCACCGTTGCAAGTTTAAGTGGTTATGGTGCTGCTTGTGTTTAATATATGGTTCCGACTTTTGAAAATTATGTAAATGGCTTTGTTTTAATTTATTCAAAAACTGATATTTTTTACCACAAACAGCTTAAGGCCATTTTTTTTTTATTTATTTTTTTTAGGCTAGTTTAAGTGTGCATCTTAAAGCACTATCCTCGTTTTACAATAATTTATTTCCTACCTTTTATCAAGTTACTCCTAACTATCTTAGTTCAGCAGACTTCTCTCTTCTGACCTAAATTTGGGTGCTGTACTCTCCCAGCTAACAGGGTTATTCAGAGAAAGGTGAAACCCAGAAGAACTGGCAGAAGAGAACAATTCAGACCAAATAGCCGATTTGGAAAGTGAGATAAATGGGAGAATTTTTCTGGTTTGGCTATGTTGTCTAGATTGTTCTCTTCTGCCAGTTCTCCTGGTTTTCACCTTTCTCTGAATAGACCTTTAAGTATCTCTGCCGACTCCCCATTTCTGATATGCGATTCTCATAGATGTGCACGATGGAAGTGGGATTTGTCACGAAAACCTGACTCTGAAGTTAAGCGCATGTATTAAGATTGTAAAAGAGAAGTCCACGTACTCCTCTTTTGAATCACAATAATTTGCTGAAGGTAGAAAATAATATAATTTGGGAAGATGCTGTTTGAAGACCCTGCATTGGTTTATGTAAAATTTACAAATCTAGAATGTCTGCTTTAATAATTCCAGTAAACACGAGACCTCCCATATTCATACCAAAGTATTTATAGCAAAATTAAACATCCTGACTGTGCCCACTTCGGCTCAAATCAATTGCTGGACTGCTTTGTCAGAATGATCTTAAGAAACAAATTGGTATTTCTATTCTTTAATCCTAGTAGTTCTTAAATCTGAGTTCGGAAGAGATTTGAGACAAGAGCAAAGGGGAATATGAAAATGACTGGTGCAATTGATTTGCACATATAGAATTCATAATTTAATGTTTAAATATAATACAGCTAGGAGGTACTGGTTCTGTTTCTAGGCTCTGTTTCCTTATTTGTATCAGAGGAAATGTGTCAATATCTCTACAGGTGTAATTTCACCTTATAACTTTAATGTCGCCATATTCACATGCTCGAATCTTACTCCAGAATTACATTATTTGGCAACCGAGCCTGAGCTTGCATTGTAAGCCCTGCATTTGGTAAACACCCCTCTTCAACGTGCAACGCAGTTCGATGAAACTAATCTGGCTGATGAAATTAGGACAAATCGAATTATTTATGAACTTAATTCGGTTAATCCGAATCGTTGGAAATGTATTGAACTAAACTAATTTTTTTTGCCACACACAAGTCTAATGACTCCCTACCCCCATCAAATTCGCTCATGGGACTCATTTGGTTCACATTATTTAAAACCTATATCTGTAATATGTGTATATAATATTACAATAAAATTGAAAGACTCAGGGGTGTTTGATACTGTTATTTATATAGAACAAATGATCTAGCAAACGGGGGCGTGGCCTAACCGCAGCACATGGAGGACGTGTGAGAGCAGAGCTCCTGCACCGGATCCTCTAAATCAGCGGACTACGTAAGCGAATCGGCTCCCACTCGCTCGATTTCGGGGGGGAACAAGTACTGCCCACCATGGCTACCTCCAAAGGGGAAAAAAAAGCAGAAAAATCAGAGTTTTTTACGCCGCGCGCCACAAAACTGAAGGAATCTGCGGCCTCCCAAGATGGCGGCAGCTCCTCTCCAGCTTCCCCGAGCGCGATGGAGACAGGGAGCGCCGCAACACCAGCTAATCCAAATCTGGAAGCACTTATGTCCCGTATGGCTGACATGCTTGGAGACCTCTCAGCAACTCTAACAGGCTGGATGCAGTGGCGACAGCTATCCGCAGCGACATTAAGGAAATTGGTGAGAGAACAGACAGACTGGAAACGAAGATGTCTGAGTTTGCAGATGCCCACAATACCATGGCTGAACAAGTTGAAACTCTGGAGGAAAAACTTAAGGTGACTTTGTTAAAATTGGCAGATATGGAAGACCGCTCGCGACGCCATAATTTAAAAATACGCGGCGTCCCGGATTCTGTCACCTCATCCCAACTTACTTCCTACGTGACAGATTTGTTTCAGAGCTTACTCCCAGATGCTACGCCAGATTCGTTGTTATTTGACCGCATACACCGTCTGCCGAAACCTCCATCAGCCCCGGTGAAAGCTCCTCGTGACGTTCTCCTGCGCCTCCATTATTTTAAACCACGTGAGGATATACTGAGAGCTTTACGGGACCCAGGGGCGCTACAACCCGAATACGACCACATATCTGTATACCCTGACCTGTCCAAGGCTACTCTTCAGCAGCGGAGGGATTTTAAACACATCACGGCGATACTTCGAAATAATAACACCGGCTATAGATGGGGTTTCCCGACTAAACTGCTGATCTCACGCAATGGCACTGTCCATGTGGCGGTTTCTGTGGAGGAAGGTGACAAGCTGCTTCGTGACTGGGGTTTTGGAGATCATCCTCCCCAGCCTAGGAGACAAACAGCGCCTCGTCGGTTGGATCCGGAGTGGCACAAACGCTGACTTGTTGACCCTGGGTCATGTTGCCCCTTTCCAAATTCCAATGTCTGGCTCCTCCAATAATATTTTACCTGGTCTCTGCAAGATCTCCGAGACTCCGTTGCTTTACCTGCCAGAGGACCATTCAACCCCCCTCCCCCCGGGTTGGTGAGTGGGCCAAAATGCCAAGGGGACCGCTTGGTGTGCAGTGTGCGGGTCTGGCCCTCCGTACCCAACTCTCCCTCCTCGGCTGAGGAGTCTGAGAAGTGTACCTGAATTTCGGGACTTCTCACAGGAGATGTACCCTTCTGGGTTTGTATATAATGTTTTGTTTACTTGTTCTTTGTTTCTGAGCTACAATGGTTCAACACGATGGTTGTTCTTTATTCTTGGAATGTTATTTGTTTTTGCTCCCTTTTTCAATCTCAGGACTTATGTTTTCAATGTGACTGGTTCTTCTATCCCGCCCACACGTTGCAATGCCCCATAAATACGAAGCCCCCTGGCCTAGTCAATCCCCGTTCCATGACGCACTTAATGGAAAATCTATGAAAGTATTAACCTTTTAATGTTAAGGGCTTAAATATGCCAGTAAAAAGGCACTCTTTATATCGAGATCTCCGAGCTCATGATGCAGATATTGTATGTCTTCAAGAGACGCATTTTCGCCGTCTGGATCATCCCAAGCTATATACCCCCCAATACCTAACACAGTATCACTCCACGTTCAGAACTAAAGCAAGAGGGGTCACCCTGTTGATTCACAATAGAGTGGCATTCCAAATGCACCGTATCCTTAAAGACCCGAAAGGTCGTTACATAATATTAGTCTGTACGATAAACTCGAGAATTTATACTCTGGTGTCCATTTATGCTCCCAACGCTGCCCAATCTCAGTTTCTGTCCCAGGTCTTGCAAAAGGTAACAGATATTCAATCGGGCGCTCTGGTAATCTGTGGAGACTTAAACATGGGACTAGATCCCTTAAAAGACCGTTCGTCCACGGTTACTTGTAGACAGCATGGGACCTCCTCCCAGAGATTTCGCCAATTGTTAAATAGATACAATCTTTACGACGCGTGGCGTCTCCTACACCCCACCGAACGGGATTATACATTTCGATCAAGAGTCCACAATAGCTATTCTAGAATAGATTATTTTCTGATAGCGGGTTCAGCCCTTCCATACACAATAGACTGCACTATACTGCCCCTTACTTGGTCTGACCATTCTCCAGTGATATTGACGTTAGGCGACGCTTATCAGACTTCTGCCAGGCCCCCTTGGCGACTTCGAGACGACCTTTTACTTCATGAACCGGCGCGAATAGCTATACAAGCAGCCTTAGATAACTATTTTAAAGAAAACGTGACGCCTGATGTCAACCGCCTTACTATCTGGCAAGCCCATAAGGCTGTAATAAGAGGGGAATGTATAAAATGGGCGACTCATCTTAGGAAGCAATATGTATCACGAAGACTGGACCTACTTACTAAATTACAAGACCTAGACACGCGCAATAAAACCGCCCCGTCTCAAGAAATAATAGAAACTATAGATTCCACTATGGGTCTGTTGAGAGATTTGGAGGCGGAGAGCTATGTATTACGCTCTTCGAAACAAACCTGGTAGATTCTTAGCTCGCAAACTTCAACCAGTTAACACGCCCCGTAAACAAATTACCCTTAAATCCCCCACTGGACTTATTTATGACCCCAAAATTATAGCGAATGAATTTGCCACCTATTATGAAAGTCTATATAATTTGGATGCGAAACAGACAGTCCATTGCCCTACAGTGGCAGATATAGATACCTACCTGGAGCGGGTTCATCTTCCTTCGTTGTCCCAGACACATATTGCAAGTTTATCCTCACCCATAATGACAGACGACATTTTGAAGGCTATTAAAAACCTCCCAAAACGTAAGGCCCCGGGCCCTGATGGACTGACGGGATTGTATTACTCCACCTTCGCTTCCCAACTAGTACCACATTTAAGTGCGAGCTTTGACGAAGCGTGGGAGGGTGGCTCCTTCCCAGTAGACATGTTGAGAGCACACATTATTACCTTGCCCAAACCGGGTAAAATTCCTGACCGTTGTCCTATCTCTTTGCTTAATATAGATGTTAAAATATTCAGCAAAATACTAGCCAACCGACTTCAACATATTCTTCCCACTCTAATAGGTCTAGATCAGGTAGGGTTTATATCGAGGTGCCAGGGAGCTGACAGCACTAAAAAACTGGTTAATTTACTTGGCCTGATGGGACGTGGGGACTCTTCAAGCTTGATTCTGTCATTGGACGCAGAAAAAGCCTTTGACAGGGTTCACTGGAACTTTCTGTATCGAGTTTTACACAAGTTCGGATTTCCACCCTCCTTTATAACTGCGATACAGGCTCTGTATGATTCTCCCTCTGCTAAGGTACTCTGCAGCGGGTTTGTGTCGGAGGAATTTGTAATAACTAATGGGACAAGACAGGGATGCCCACTTTCCCCACTATTATATGCCCTGGTTTTGGAGCCTTTGGCGCAGGCCATACGACAAAATGATTCCATTTGTGGAATACAGGCAGGCCCGGTGACTTATAAACTCAACCTATACGCGGACGATATCCTTTTAACCTTGACTGACCCGGATCGTTCTCTCCCTTCCCTCCAACAAGAATTAGACTTGTATAGTCAGGTTTCATATCATTTGGTGAACATATTAAAAACCCAAGCACTCCCGATTAATATATCCCATCACCACCTGGAAGCCCTTCGAGCCAGTTATAAGTTTGACTGGCGAACTGATTATATTGTGTACCTAGGTCTTAAAATAGCTAGAACTCCAGAAAAACTGTTTAATTATAATTATGATAGATTACTGTCAGAGGTGAAATCACAGTTATATCACTGGAGACTTCGGGAGATCTCATGGTTGGGCAGGATGGCGGCGGTGAAGATGATGGTGTTGCCAAAAATTTTATACGTTTTTCGTACTCTCCCCTTGCAGCTGCCCACGTCCTTCCTAGATACCTTACAATCTATCATAATGAGATATATTTGGAATCATAAAAGGCCCAGAATACCGAAAAAACTATTGTATTACCGCCATAGGGATGGAGGCCTTAACGTTACCCATATACATAACTATTATTGGGCCACATGTTTGGCATCACTAGCAGAACTGGTTCACACCCACCCTATGCCTCAATGGCTGGTAGTGAAATATACTTTTATTCCCGGACACACTTTGGCCGACCTATTATTCGTGCCTCGTACAAAGAGACCACGTCTGCCGGAGATCCTACCCTCCACGATTTTGTATGTTAAGGCGTGGGACCGTTATGCCCACTTATTTCAAAACTACAATCCAGTATCCATGGCCACACCTCTCACATCTATGTCATACTTGCTGCCTCACTTTAGAGCAGGGCCCTGGATTCAATCTGGGGTCACGCACCTACACCATCTGTTTTCGCTGCCGGACATCTTGTCCTTCCAAACTTTACAAACGAAATTTAAGATACCATCCTCAATGTTTTTGTCATACATGCAACTCTATTCCTATTTCAAATCCAATGCAGTAATATCTAATTTACGTACCACATTGCCGCTCCTCTCGGACACTGAACTATTTTGGCTAGACCCGCACACCACCACAAAACCCATCTCGTTGTTTTATCGATTGCTTAATACCCCGACTGGAATAACATCGTGGAAGTTTCACAACACTTGGGAAAAAGACCTTTCTATGCAATTTACCCCCTCGCAATGGGCCATGGCACATTTGTTTTCGTCTGGAGCCTCAAGGTGTGCAACGCTGATTGAAACACAACGAAAAGTTCTATACTGTTGGTATCTTACGCCCTCAAGGATTAGCCGTTTTGCCCCAAACACTTCGGACGTCTGCTGGAGATGTTTGTCTGCCCCGGGTACGATGGGTCATATCTGGTGGCACTGTCCACTGATAGCACCATTATGGAAAGATATATCTCTTCTTGCATCGGAAGTCTTGGGCAGTCAGATACAGTGCGCACCGGAGATCTTATTGCTGGGAATGGTCCACCTTCCTCGATCACACCTCAAAATGTTATTTATAATTGTCTCTACAACAATGTTGCTTATTGCCCGGAACTGGAAATCAACCGCGGTCCCAACACAAAGACAGATAGCTACGTTACTAACACAATATCGTTCCTTCGACTCCAAAGCTACCTCGGCGTGGGGTTTTCGCCCCACTAAACAAGACCCATGGGCTATCTGGGACGTTCATAAGATTTATGAGGCGTGTGGTTTGTGATAACAGTGTTGATAGAATTCTGGTTCTAGGTCACTTTTATGCGAGGTTTAAGGAGAACTCCTGGTGCACTCTCTGCCTCCGAGAAATTGCCTTCTCCTGCTGATCCTGAGATCCCCTTCCCTGTTTTTTTTTTTTTTAGGTCATTTTTTTTTTTTATGTATTTTTTATTTTTATGTTATTTTATTATAGTTTATATGTCATTACAAAAATGTTTGAGAGATACCGCTGCAATCATACTAGATTATTTCATACGATGGTTGAATGCTATTTACAGTGATTATGTTGTAAACACCTCTCAATAAAAATATTTTGAAAATAAAAAAAAAAATGATCTAGCAAACAATGTATGTTATCTATATTTCCACACACACGCTGCACTCAACATATCGCGTAACAGTGCTACTGAGGGTAATACAGTCAGGTCCAGAAATATTGGGACATCGACACAATTCTAACATCTTTGGCTCTATACACCACCACAATGGAGTTGGAATGAAACAAACACAATGTGCTTTAATTGCAGACTGTCAGCTTTAATTTGAGGGTATGTACATCCAACTCAGGTGAACGGTGTAGGACTTACAGCAGTTTGCAGATGTGCCTCCCACTTGTTAAGGGACCAAAGGTAATGGGACTGAATAATAATCATAAATCAAACTTTCCCTTCTTAATACTTGGTTGCAAATCCTTTGCAGTCAATCACAGCCTGAAGTCTGGAATGCGTAGACATCACCAGACGCTGGGTTTCATCCCTGGTGATGCTTTGCCAGGCCTCTACTGCAACTGTCTTCAGTTCCTGCTTGTTCTTGGGGCTTTTTCCCTTCAGTTTTGTCTTCAAGTGAAATGCATGCTCAATGGGATTCAGGTCGGGTGATTGACTTGGCCATTGCATAACATTCCTCTTCTGTCCCTTCAAAAACTCTTTGGTTGCTTTTGCAGTATGCTTTGGGTCATTGTCCATCTGCAATGTGAAGCGCTGTCCAATGAGTTCTGCAGCATTTGGCTGAATGTGAGCAGATAATATTGCCCGACACACTTCAGAATTCATCCTGCTGCTTTTGTCAGCAGTCACATCAATAAATACAAGAGAACCAGTTCCATTGGCAGCCATACATGCCCACGCCATGACACTACCACCACCATGCTTCACTAATGAGGTGGTATGCTTAGGATCATGAGCAGTTCCTTTCCTTCTCTATACTCTTATCTTCCCATCACTCTGGTACAAGTTGATCTTGGTCTCATCTGTCCATAGGATCTTGTTCCAGAACTGTGAAGGCTTTGTTAGGTGTTGTTTGGCAAACTCTAATCTGGCCGTCCTGTTTTTGAGGCTCACCAACGGTTTACATCTTGTGGTGAACCCTCTGTATTCACTCTGGTGAAGTCTTCTCTTGATTGTTGACTTTGACACACATACACCTACCTCCTGGAGAGTGTTCTTGATCTGGCCAACTGTTGTGAAGGGTGTTTTCTTCACCAGGGAAAGAATTCTTCATTCATCCACCACAGTTGTTTTCCGTGGTCTCCCGGGTCTTTGGTGTTGCTGAGCTCACTAGTGCATTCCTTCTTTTTGAGAATGTTCCAAACAGTTGTTTTGGCCACGCCTAATGTTCTTGCTATCTCTCTGATGGGTTTGTTTTGTTTCTTCAGCCTAATGATGGCTTGCTTCACTGATAGTGACAGCTCTTTGGATCTCATCTTGAGAGTTGACAGCAACAGATTCCAAATGCAAATGGCACACTTGAAATGAACTCTGGGCCTTTTATCTGCACATTGTAATTGGGGTAACGAGGGAATATCACACACCTGGTCCTGGAACAGCTGAAAAGCCAATTGTCCCATTAACTTTGGTTCCTTAACAAGTGGGAGGCACATCTGCAAACTGCTGTAAGTCCTACACCGTTCACCTGAGTTGGATGTACATACCCTCAAAGCTGACAGTCTGCAGTTATAGCACATTGTGTTTGTTTCATTCCAACTCCATTGTGGTGGTGTATAGAACCAAAGATGTTAGAATTGTGTTGATGTCCCAATATTTCTGGACCTGACTACATCACACAAAACTCAAATATACATCTTCAAATTTAAAAACACCTGACTTAGGTTTAAAGTCTTAGGTTTAGATAGGTTTTGATCACCTGGCCACAGAGAAGCCTTTTAGACCCACCCCATAATCCCACTGTGTACCCCACTACTTCACATACTCAGTGCTCTAGGTGAAGCTAAATAGCTGTCTGCTGCCCTGTTTTAAAATCTGCAACGCTAATTTCCCCTTTGCGTCCCAGCTTCACCAGGTCGCGGGGCAGACACTGAGTCCCGCATTCTGCCCTGTAGCGGCCACTAGGCTAGCGGATGCTGAGGGCAGCGCTAATATGCCGTCCCAAGCATCCGCTCCATGGAGGCCTCACCTGCCGGCTCACATGACTGGCAGATCTCACCTCTCACAAGATTCTGCTAGTCGGCAGAGTGATCGTGGAGGGAGACTAGGGATCCCCCCCCCCCCAGTCTCAATCTGCTCCCGGTGGCCAGAAGTAGGGAATCAGCCTGCCGTTCTCGCTGCGGGAATAGAGATGAGTATTTGATTTTGGGGGGTTTCAGCTGCTGCTGATCCTGCAGCAGCAGAATCGGTTGGCTACAGCTCAGAGCTGGTGGTAACTTTTTTTTATTAGCAACAACTCTTGGTAACTAGTGTTAGAACCTTGTGATCTTAACGCTAGTTGCACTGTGCTTGCACTTTGCGTTTCCCAAGTTAATTATAAGGAGCGCAAAGTACTGTACCGTGCTCTAAACCGCTACGACCAATCCGCTAATGTTTTTTTTTTAACGCCGCACAGATTGCCTCCAAATCGCTGAGGTCTGAGTACACATGTATCTGGGGAGCTCTGGGTATATATATGTATCTGGGAGTCTGCCTGGGTATACATGATTCTGGGGGTCTGCCTGGGTATACATGATTCTGGGGGTCTGATTATATATGCATCTGGGATTCTGGCTGATTTATATATGCATCTGGGGGTCTGTCCGGGTATATATGTATCTAGCGGTCTGTCTGATTATATATGTATCTGGGGGGGTTCTTTCTGGGTATACATGATTCTGTGGGTATACATGATTGTGGGTGTCTGTATACATGTATCTGAGGTTGGACTTTTCAAATTCTGATACCAGATTATGAAATTCTCTTTACAATTCACCAGTTACCTTTTTAGTAAATAGACCCCTAATTTTTTTTAGAAGAGTGGATGGTGAAGTAAAAACGTATTATATTGTATTTTTCTTCTGACAGTTGTGTGAAGTTAGTTACATAGGCTGAAAAAAGAAATGCGTCCATCGGGTTCAGCCTCTCACACAACACCTACTGCTGTTGATCCAAAAGAAGGCAAAAAACCCAGTCTGAAGCGCTCGCCAATATGCAACAAACGGGGGAAAAATTCCTTCTTGACCCCAGCATGGCAGTCAGATTTCTCCTTGGATCAAGAAGCTTACCCACATATTAAATATTATAACCCTTAATATTCTGTGTCTGCAGGAAGTCATCCAGTCATTTTTTTTAAAGTCTGTACAGTCTCTGACCCACCTCAACAGGCAGAGAATTCCACAGCTTTATTGTTCTCACTGTAAAATAACCCTTCCTATGCTTTAGGCTGAATTTCCTTTTGTCCAGTCTAAATGGGTGACCTCGTGTCCTGTGTATAGTCCTGTTAGTGAATAGGTTTCCAGACAATGGTTTATAATGGCCCTGTATATATTTATATAAGGTTATCAGATCCCCTCTAAGGCACCGTTTCTCTTAACCAGTTTAAGCTTGTTAGTCTTTCCTCTTAACTTAAACCTTCCATTCCCCTTATTAATTTAGTCGTCCGTCTCTGCACTTTTTCTAGCGCTAGAATATCCTTTCTTAAGACAGTTGCCCAAAATTGCACAGCATATATTCAAGGTGCGTCTTACCATTGATTTATACAGAGGCAAAATTATGTTTTCATCCCGAGAGTGAACTCTCCTTTTAATTCATGCCAAGACCTTGCTGGCCTTGGCGGCTGCTGTTTATCATTGCACATTGTTACTTAGTTTAAAGTCTATGATTATTGACAAATCCTTCTCCTGCTTGGATTTCCCCAACTCCATACCATTTAGGGTATAAATTGCTTGTATGTTCTTCACTCCAAAATGCATAACTTTGCATTTATCTACATTAAATTTCATCTATCTAAATCCCTCTGCAGCGAAGTAACATCCTGCTCACATTGTATTACTCTTCCTAGTTTTGTGTCATCTGCAAACACTGATACATGACTTTCAATGCCTATCTCGAGGTCATTTATAAATAAATTAAATCGAATTGGTCCTATAACAGACCCCTGAGGGACACCACTTACCACTGATGTCCATCTTGAAAATGTACCAATCTTTTAGCCAGTTTCCTATCCAAGAACAAGTATTTTCATCTAGACCAATTTTTCTTAAATAGTAACCTTTTGTGTGGAACTGTGTCCAAAGTTTTGGCAAAATCCAAGTAAATCACATCCACTGCGACCCCCTGATCTACACTTCTACTTACTTCCTCATAGAACGTAATTAGGTTAGTCTGACATGATCTGTGCTTCATAAAACCATGCTGATTTTTGCCAATTACATTATACCTCCCAATGAATTCCTGAATTTTATCCTTTAGTAACCCCTCAAATACTTTCTCAGTCACAGATTATTTTTATTCTGTATTTATAAAGCGCCAGCATTTTCCGCAGCGCTGTACAATGGGGGAGTGCAGACATAAGACATACTAGTGGGCAGACTAGATGGGCCGAAAGGTTCTTATCTGCCGACATTTTTCTATGTTTCTAGAACACATAAGGAACAGATGGCCCTGCCCTTAGGATAATTGTCCTACTGATACAGCACTTTACACAAGTGCTCAGCCAGACATCCCTTGAGCATACAATTAGGGATGAGCCGAAAGCCCCCGTGTTCGTTTCGACTTCGAACTCGAACAATTTCAGAAGTCGAACACGATCCGAACTCAATGTAAGTCGATGGGACCCGAACATTCAATTTTTTTTAGAGTGCCCTCCAAGAGGGCATATATGCTAGGTATTTGCCATAAAAGTTGTATGGGGGTCCCGGTAGTGCCCTGGGGGACAGGAAAGAAAGACAAAAAATTTTTTTTTTTTTTTAAAAACTTTTTAAGGAACTGAGTTTTCCAGGAAATAAAGGTTAAGAATAAAAACGAAAAATTCCTTCAAATATCGTGCCTAGGAGGTCCCCATAACCTGCCCGTGAAGTGGCGGATTTCTAGGATGTATAGAAACATTTAAAAACAAAAAAATTATGGTAAACGGTTTTCCATTAATCTATTCATAAACAACTGCTTGGGGCGACAGCCTGTATGAAAAGACATTTTAGGACGCGCAGAAAAAGTTTAGTGATTTTTTTGGCTAAATTATGGTTAAACCTATGCAGGCTTTGGATGAAAGTAACAATAGGTGCTTTAAAATTGGGCCTTCAGTGTCGGCAACAGTGCCGTCACACCATAACCCCTCTGTGGTATTGTGGAAGAGTGCAGGGTTGGACCCTGCAGTCAAATATTAAAATGATATGAATCTGGTACATGCGTCAGTGTCAGTGCACCCAAATATTTTGCCTTTGGTGGCAGCAAGTGCCTTCACACCGTAAGCCCTCTGTGGTATTGTAGAAGAGTGCAGTGGTGGACCCTGCGGTCCAATATTAAAATGATATGAATCTGGTATAGGCGTCAGTGGCAGTGCACCCAAATATTGTGCCTTTGGTGGCAGCAAGTGCCTTCACACCGTAACCCCTTTGTGGTATTGTGGAAGAGTGCAGTGGTGGAGGTTTTGGGAATGCAGAAGAGATCCCTGATCTATTCAGTTACGTCAGTATCAGGGGATTGATAGCTGCTGATCCAGGACTGATTCATTTTTCTAAATGTCAGCCGGTCTACAGAGTCGGTGGACATATGCACTCTTTTGTCTGTGACAAAACCTCCAGCGGCACTGAATGTCCTTTCAGAAAGCACGCTGGATAAAGGGCAACCTAGTACCTGCATAGCATATTGGCTAAGTTCTGGCCAGTGATCCAATCTCAACACCCAGTAAGCCAGTGGATCATCTGCTGTAAAGGTATCCAGGTCTGCCCTTGCCCCTAGATAGTCCTGCACCATATGGTGAAGAGTAGACGCTGGCAATGGGTGCCTACATTTGACGTCCCTGGGCGTCGTGGACTAAAAAAATTGGAAAAGGCATCAGTCAAGTGGCCCCCTTCACCGCTCTTCCTCTGATAAACAGCAGCCTCAGAAGCACCTGTGTCATCAGTTGGTAACCTACCAGTGTCTGGAGAGGTGTTACACAAGTGTCGCTTTAGAGCGTCCGCAAGTTGTTTCATCCTGTGCTCCCTCTGTGAGGGCAGGATGAGCTCTGCAACCTTACCCTTGTATCATGGATCAAGAAGGGTTGCCAACCAGTAATGATCCCTCTCCTTGGTAGCACGAATCCTGGGGTCCTTTAGCAGGCTTTGCAGGATAAGGGAGCCCATGCAGCGTAGGTTGGAGGTGGCATTAGCTTCCGAGTCTTCCTGGTCAATGAGGATGACCCCCATCGTGCACTTCCTGTTTCTACTTTCTGGGCACACAAACCCTCCCTTGAGGAATCCCCACCTTCAATGCCCCCACTACTTAAATATTCCTCCTCCTCATCCTCCTGTCTGATCTGAGGACCTGCAGGAATGCTGTCTGCGTAAAAACTGGGGTCTTGAGAGCTAGGGAAGGCCTCCTCTTCCTCCCGCTGCTCTGCCTCTAGGGCCACATCTATAATTCCCCGCAGAGTGCGCTCCAGCAGGAACACTAAAGGAATTGTGTCACTGATGCATGCACTGTCCCTGCTCACCATCCTCCTTGCCCTCCTCAAATGGTGACAGTACAGTGCATGCATCCTTGATCATCAGCACTGCGGGGGGGGACCAAGTTGACCTGAACCTGTCCTTGTGCCATACTCCCACAGGTATTCATTGATGGCCCTCTGCTGCTTGAGCAGACGCTGCAGCATTGCCAATGTCGAGTTCCACCTGGTGGGCATGTCACAGATCAGACGGTTTGTGGGAAGGTGGAATTCTCTTTGAATTTCTGCCAGGCGAACACTTGCTGGGAATGACCGTCTGAAGTGGCTGCAGACTTTTCTGGTCTGGCTGAGAAGCTCTTCCAGCCCTGGGTACCTGGTTAGGAAACGCTGTACTACCAGATTTAGGATGTGTGCCAGGCATGGTACATGCGTCAACTTACCCAGGCGTAGGGCGGAGAGAAGTATCCAACTACCGCCCTATATCACTGCTCCCTGTAATGTCAAAAATTCTGGAAAAATGTGTCTACACTCAATTACGTGATTATTATCAGTATCAGAACTATTTAACCCCAGATCAATCAGGCTTTCGTCCAAACCATTCAACTACAACCGCCCTTTTAAAAGTTTGTAATGATATCCAAGCGGGCATGGAACAAGGAAATCTAACTGGAGCCATCTTCCTTGATTTTGCCAAGGCTTTTGACACAGTAGACCATGGCATCCTATTACAAAAACTTAAAAACTCTGGTATTGGTGATAGTACGTTAACCTGGTTCCAATCATATGTCTCTGATAAGTCTCAATTTGTGTCCATTTCTGACAGCACTTCCCTTCCCCTCCCAGTCACGTGCGGTGTACCCCAAGGCTCGATACTTGGCCCCCTGCTTTTTACGATATTCAGAAACAATCTGCCCAATGTCTGCAAAGCTTCAACTGTACACATGTACGCAGACGACACTGTAATCTATACCAGCAAACCAAATCTCCCACAGCTGGAGGCAGTGCCGCAGAGGTAGAAAAGTGGATCGCAGATAACAAACTTTTTCTAAATACTGACAAAACTGTTACAATGCTCTTTGGAACCGCACCTAAACTACACAAATTGCAAACACTCAATCTATGTGTTGGGACAAAATCAAATGGCACGCTGACCACAGTCACTTCTCTCAAATACCTAGGTATGTGGTTAGACCCAAATCTATCTTTTGGCCCCCACATCGAAAAACTCTCATCTAAACTCTACCCCAAACTAGGTGCCCTGTACAGAAACAAATCCTGCCTGAGCCCCGCGGTAAGAAAGCAGATTGTGCAACAAATGCTTATGCCAGCCATTGAATACGGAGATGTAGTGTATGCAGCCGCCCCGCAAACACACCTCCAGAAACTTACTACATTGTATAACTCATTCTGTCGCTTTGTGCTACAATGTAACTACATGACACACCATTGTGACATGTTAAAAGAACTAAACTGGCCATCACTGGACTCTAGACGCACCCTTCACCTTTCCAACCTGGTGTTTAAGAGCTTTTCTGGGAAGCTACCACCCTACCTGAATATGCTGCTTCCCCCGGCAGTTCCCTCATCCTATAACCTCAGATCCAGGACCAGCACCTTACTTGCAATACCGCAATACAAAAAGAAAGCGGCTCGATCCTCATTTTCCTACAGAGCACCGCAAATATGGAATAACCTCCCAGACACCGTCAAATCTTCCCCCAGTCTAAAGTCCCTTAAGACTTCCCTATTAACATACCTCAATACAAAATGCACCTGTAAACATGTAACATAATGACTTTATTTCGTACATATTTAATTTTCTGTTAATCTGTATATTTGGTCTTGTGTTAATATCTTGCATTTTACTATTTTGTATTTCTGTAACCACTCAATGTTCTCGAACCCAGGACATACTTGAAAACGAGAGAAATCTCACTGTATCCTTCCTGGTAAAATCCTTTATAAATAAATAAATAAATCACAGACAACCATTCCCAGCTCAAGCTGGCGTGGTGTTAACCATCTCTGCGCCTGCCCCTGCAGAGCTGACAGAATTTCTGGCCCAGTGTGGCTCCTGTCCCCTAAACAAACCAGCTCAAGCACAGTATGGCATCTTTTTGCTTGAGCCATTGCGTAGCCCCTTCCACGCGTTGGTTTAACTGCAACTTTGTCAGAGACATAGGAAGAGGTGGTGGAGCAGACAGACCTCATATAAGCAGCTTTCTGGAGGCGTGGTGGATGAACAAGCTCCAGCACAGAGTCCCGTCCTGGATCCCTCCCAGCTGCAAGCAGAGTTACCCAGTGTGCCGTGAAGGAAATGTAGCGGCCCTGTCCATGCTTGCTGGACCACGTGTCTAAAGTAATGTGCACCTTGCTGCTGACTGCCTTTTCCAATGACTCCATAACATTGTGTTCCACGTGCTGTTATAGTGCTGGAATGGCCTTCTGTGAAAAGAAATGGCGTTTTGGAACCTGCTACTGTGGTACAGCACATTCGGCAAATTCACGGAAGGAAGCAGAGTCCACCAGCTGGAAAGGCAGCAGCTGTAATGCGAGTAATTTTGCTAAGCTGGCATTTAGACGCTGTGCTTGGGGATGGTTGGGACTGTATTTTTTCTTACGCTGCAGCAGCTGAGGCAACGTAATCTGAATGCATAACTCTTCAGCTGATGGGATGCTGTCACATTCTGGTAACATTACTGTAACATCATCCGTCAGCGGAGGTTTTAGGCAATGACATGGCAGGACATATAGTGGGGGTAGAGAAAGATGAGGACATTTGCAAAGTGTTGTGCCAACGGGATGTGTGGCAGGTGGTCATATGTCTTATCAAGCACGTGGTACCCAAGTGTGTGATGTTTTTCCCACGCTTGATCCTCTTCAGACATAGCTTACAAATAGCAACGCTGCAGTCTGCTGCACATTTTGTGAAGAACTCCCAGACAGCAGAGTTCCTGCACGTGTGCTTTGAGACAACAGTGCTCTGCACCTGAGCAGCTCTGACTTCTGATGCCTTGAACTGGCTACGGTTTGTCATAGAGGACGTTGTGCCTCGTTTTTGTTGCGCCTCCTCCTACTCACTTGACTCCTGTTCGATCAGGCACCCAGGTGGAGTCAGTGACCTCATCATCATTGTCATCACAACCTATCTCTTTGTCACTGGAGCCAACCTGACAATATGCTGCAGCTGCTGGGGGAACAGGAGTGCCAGTTCTTTGTGTGTCACTGGCACCCCCTCCCTCTAGGCTGATTTTACTCCCTTCCTCAACCTCAGAGTTTGAAAAGTTGGCTTTTTTAAAATTATATGTTTTAGCATGCCCCCTATGGATGTGTTTCTTTGAGTTTATTTCAAAAGACACCATATTATGGTCACTGTTTCCCAACTGTTCCCTTACATGAATATGTAAGTGTTTTTTTCTAAAACAAATCATCAGTATTCAGGTTTAATTGTAGGGTTGGCACTTTCAGACACATAAGTTGGTTCAGCGATCCAGTTTGCACACTGGAACTCAAAAATTTTCGCGGTGATCACAGCTTCATTCGGCCTCTGTGCTTTTCCTTTATGATTTTGATGATGTCGCATATTTCCGTTACTATTGAATAAAGTTATTTTTCCCTCCGTTAGTATTTGTAGGGGCTGTTGTTCTGCTCTCTGGGCCAGGCTAGTGTGAAGCTGACGGCTGTGCCCGCTGCTCTGCTTGGAAAATGAATGTGTAGCGCTGGTTTAAAACACTGTTGCTGTAGTACTTATTTTTGGCCACCAGAGGGAGACAAGCGCAATGTAAGAGACACTGGACAATGGGACTACGTTTTCCAGCATGCTTTGCGTCTGGAACAGGAAGTGGGTGGGGAGAAGAGACTTACATCCGCAGCCTCGTGCAGAGGAAACCCAGAGCGCGCCGAGGAGTGAAGACGCACGTGAGACAGACAATGATCGTGACCAGGTCGGAGCGCAGGTGCGGCCTTGCGGAGCTAGAGATCGGTTCACACTACTTGCCAGAGACCTAGTAATCCACCGCTGCAAAGTATACAAAGATACAGAGTTGCTGAAGGACCCCCAGTGAGGAGACAGCGATGATCTAGTGGGAGTGCAGGTGGTGAGCTGAGCATCTTGTGACAGAAACGGACAAGCAAGACAAGTGGATCCGGTGGCACAGAGTCCCAGTCGGGTCGAGCGGAGAGACGTCCTGGGTTGGGCAGAGCGCAGAGTATCTGGCGGATGGGTGAGAGGCCTTCCTGGCCACAGTAAAATAATAAAGCACGCTGCAAGTTTGTCTAAACCTACAGGGCCCCAACGTGACTAGTCGAAGATACAATTAAATCGTTCACTGGCCAGTTGAATCTTGTACCTGGGTACCAATACACATACACCTTTTTGGGACACAACCTGTACGGGACTCACATTCCAACAACAAAGGGGTTAATATTCATTTTTCTTTTCCGCTGCGCGTTTCTCGCATTACGAACTTCTGTAAATATATATGTATACTGTGCTGCTTTATATATGCCAGTTTATTTGAGATCAGTAAACTATATAACGTATAAAATCCACAACACTGCTGGTGTATATTTATTCCCTAGTGCGGGGAGACTGACCCGAGGTTTAAATTCAGCGGCTCCTCCGGGAGTGAGCGCTACACGTGGGGGCTCGTTTCCGGGATCCAGTCTCTGGAAAAAATGCATTTAAAGGGTTAAATATGGATCCAGACACTGCTCCTTCATCCTATAACCTCAGATCCAGGACCAGCACCTTACTTGCAATACCGCAATACAAAAAGAAAGTGGCTCGATCCTCATTTTCCTACAGAGCACCGCAAATATGGAATAACCTCCCAGACACCGTCAAATCTTCCCCCAGTCTAAAGTCCCTTAAGACTTCCCTATTAACATACCTCAATACAAAATGCACCTGTAAACATGTAACATAATGACTTTATTTCCTACATATTTATTTTTCTGTTAATCTGTATATTTGGTCTTGTGCTAATATCTTGCATTTTACTATTTTGTATTTCTGTAACCACTCAATGTTGTCGAACCCAGGACATACTTGAAAACGAGAGAAATCTCAATGTATCCTTCCTGGTAAAATCCTTTATAAATAAATAAATAAATCACAGACAACCATTCCCAGCTCAAGCTGGCGTGGTGTTAACCATCTCTGCGCCTGCCCCTGCAGAGCTGACAGAATTTCTGGCCCAGTGTGGCTCCTGTCCCCTAAACAAACCAGCTCAAGCACAGTATGGCATCTTTTTGCTTGAGCCATTGCGTAGCCCCTTCCACGCGTTGGTTTAACTGCAACTTTGTCAGAGACATAGGAAGAGGTGGTGGAGCAGACAGACCTCATATAAGCAGCTTTCTGGAGGCGTGGTGGATGAACAAGCTCCAGCACAGAGTCCCGTCCTGGATCCCTCCCAGCTGCAAGCAGAGTTACCCAGTGTGCCGTGAAGGAAATGTAACGGCCCTGTCCATGCTTGCTGGACCACGTGACTAAAGTAATGTGCACCTTGCTGCTGACTGCCTTTCCCAATGACTCCATAACATTGTGTTCCACGTGCTGGTATAGTGCTGGAATGGCCTTCTGTGAAAAGAAATGGCGTTTTGGAACCTGCTACTGTGGTACAGCACATTCGGCAAATTCACGGAAGGAAGCAGAGTCCACCAGCTGGAAAGGCAGCAGCTGTAATGCGAGTAATTTTGCTAAACTGGCATTTAGATGCTGTGCTTGGGGATGGTTGGGACTGTATTTTTTCTTACGCTGCAGCAGCTGAGGCAACGTAATCTGACTGGATAAATCTTCAGCTGATGGGATGCTGTCACATTCTGAGGAAGGACCTGTTACACCCATTACTGTAGCATCATCCCTGTCAGCGGAGGTTTTAGGCAATGACATGGCAGGACATATAGTGGGGGTAGAGAAAGATGAGGACATTTGCAAAGTGTTGTGCCAACGGGATGTGTGGCAGGTGGTCATATGTCTTATCAAGCACGTGGTACCCAAGTGTGTGATGTTTTTCTCACGCTTGATCCTCTTCAGACATAGCTTACAAATAGCAACGCTGCAGTCTGCTGCACATTTTGTGAAGAACTTCCAGACAGCAGAGTTCCTGCACGTGTGCTTTGAGACAACAGTGCTCTGCACCTGAGCAGCTCTGACTTCTGATGCCTTGGACTGGCTACGGTTTGTCATAGAGGATGTTGCGCCTCCTCCTCCTCCTACTCACTTGACTCCTGTTCGATCAGGCACCCAGGTGGAGTCAGTGACCTCATCATCATTGTCATCACCCCCTATCTCTTCGTCACTGGAGCCAACCTGACAATATGCTGCAGCTGCTGGGGGAACAGGAGTGCCAGTTCTTTGTGTGTCACTGGCACCCTCTCCCTCTAGGCTGATTTTACTCCGTTCCTCAACCTCAGAGTTTGAATCAGGGGGGGCGTGGCCGGCCGCGTGGGGAAGCAGACGTGAACTTAAGGTGCTCCGCTGGAACCCGCTTATTCAGGGGATTTCTACCCGGATTCTCCCTGTAATTTACACCCCAGTGATACCCCGCCGAGCTGGCCATCGAGTGGAAACCTCCGGAGCTCGTCTTGGCCCCCACTCCGGAGACTGGAGGAGTTTGCAGAGATTTGCGGCCTCCGAGCGCACCCTGCGGTCGGCCATCTTGGGGCCTATACCCCGGCACAACGACGACTTGAGCCCAGCCTGGCCCCCTTTACCTAGATTTACGGCGGCTGCGATCGGGGGAGATGGAGGGCCCCCATTCTCCGATGGTTGCGGCTGTTCCCACAGCAGAGGAGGGGGGTGGAGCGGACCAGGGGCAGCTGGTTCTCTCGCCTCCCGTCAGGACACTGGGGGCAGTGCTGGCTTACTTTGAGGAGTTCCTGGAGCAGATGCCCGGAGACGATGAGAGCCCACTCACGCAGGGCATGTGGCGCCGGATGATGGCCGGACTGCGGGGAGACTCGAGGTCGGTGGACCTTGCTGGAGGAGCGGAGGTGGATGAGTACGAGGCTGTGGGGGAGCAGTGGTCTGGCCCGGAGAGGGCCGCTGACCACAGATCGATGGAATGTGCGGCGGCGGATGCGTTGCTGCCGGACCCCCCTGATCCCGCTCGACACCAAATGGAAGAGTACCCCCAATTGTTGCCTGTATTGCGGGCACACCCTGAGACCCTCACCCAGGCGTATGTGATGGGGCTGCACGCGGTTCCCGTTCAAAGGGTTGCCGTTCGGGGCCGAGTTGGAGTTCGGCAGTGGCTGAAGCAGCGGACCTTGCTCCTTCTGGGGGGACCTGCATGGGCTGTGACTATGGGCCTCGGGGATGTCCGTGACGCAGCAGGAGACTGGTGCGGGCTTGATGGCTTTCTACGTAGCTATGAGTTGGCGGTGATCAGATTCTCCAGCTCCACGCTTTGGAGGGACATGGGCTGAAGAAGACTCTTATGCTATGCTGTTTTCCCCCGAACCCACTCGACCCGGCTTGCTGACTTACATCTCTTATGCGTTCAAAAATTTCTAATGCCGGGATGCTGGCTGATTTATATTCCATTGCTGACCTCTACAGCATTCACAAGCTTGTTTATTATCTTGATGTCTCTTCTTTTTCTTTTATTTTATTCCCCTGCTGTGCTCCATTATGAGGACTTTTGTTTTTACTATTTTTGTCTTCAGCGGCGGCCATTGTGGACATTTTTCAATACCCCCCCAATTCATTTCGATGTCCTATCGATGTTTCCCTGTGAGATCCCCCCCCCCACCCTTTCTCTTCCCCCCCGATGACTTTTGTTAAGCTGTTCAGAAACGCTGCGGACTCTGTTTTCTTGATCTATGACCCTCCCCCCACCCTTATATATGTGTACTATTATCCGATGAGACCCCCCTATCTGGGGATGTTTATTTAATTTTTTTTTTTTTTTTCTTTTTTCTTCTTTCTTTTTCTTCTTTCTCTCTCTCACGTTATTCCTCAAAGGCTTGCACTGCAGAAGATGGTGTATCCATTCCCCCCACCCCCCTTTTTTTTTTTTTTTTCTCTGGCATTACTGGGATGCCTGAGGCGCGCCACCATGACTTTGCGTTATGATTGGCCCTTAGGGTCCTGGGTCCCGTGACATTGTCCCTCCATGGCCTCCTTCAGGAGCGTGCCAGGAGCGTCACGGCAATGGCCCTTGCCATTTTTCACACCCCCCACCCCCCTTTTTTTTTTTTTTTCTCTCTGTTATTTGGATTACCATCTTTTTGATAGCGTTGTGAACATAATTCCTTGTGATGATGCAATGTTCCCTGCTGACAAACTAATTTTTGATTTCTATTTCGATGAGACCCCCCTATTTGGGGATGTTTATCTGCGTTGATTTCCTGCTGACTAGCCTGCTGTGGCCCTACGCGGCCATTTACTGTTAGTTGTATTGATGACAATGTTACAAAATAAAAAATTTGAAACACAAAAAAAAAGAGTTTGAATCAGAGCACTGAAGTTGCTGCGCATCCTCAAGCAGCATGTCACTGTTATTGTAGTCAAACAATTCAGCTGACTCCTCCGTGTATGTTGGTGAGGCTACGGCAGGAGTAGCTGTGGACATGGAGGCTGCATTAGATGCTTTGGCAGCTGTGGTGGACTGTAAACCACTACAAGCCTGGCTGGCAGAGGACTCAGAGGATGAGGATGGCCTGGTTAGCCAATCCTGCAATTCCTCTGTATTTTGCTGCAGCATAAGATGGCCAGCAACAGTTAGAAAGGACAAGCGTGCCCCTGCAGAGGATGCACCACATCCACGATGACCAGGGGCGCTGCCTTCCGACACAGAGGCTGCTTGCCCTCTTATCTGTGTCTGGGAGCGTCTGCCTGTCCTTTTTGGTCTTTCCGACATGGTGAGTGATATATAGATTAAAGATATACAGAACTCTGATTCAACTCTGGTATAAAGATTGGAGGTATACAGAACTCTGATTCAACTCTGGTATAAAGATTGGAGATATACAGAAGTCTGATTCAACTCTGGTATAAAGATTGGAGATATGCAGAACGCAGATTCAATTCTGGTATGTAGATTAAAGATATTCAGAACTCTGATATAAGTCGGTGATTTTACTGATATTTTCCCTGCAAGGCTGCCAATGTCCTCTACTCTCTCTCTCTCTGATTCACTTCCTCTCCTGCAGGCTGCAACACCCTGACAGCCAGATTCAACTCTCAATAGATAAACAGATGAACCCTGTTAACAGGCTGTGCCAAGACAGATTCTAATTTGCTGAACTCTGGTAAAACTCACTGATGCACACTGATAACAGGCTGTGCAAAGACAGATTCAAATTTGCTGAACTGTGGTATAACTCACTGATACACACTGATAACAGGCTGTGCCAAGACAGATTCTAATTTGCTGAACTCTGGTAAAACTCACTGATGCACACTGATAACAGGCTGTGCAAAGACAGATTCAAATTTGCTGAACTGTGGTATAACTCACTGATACACACTGATAACCTGGCTGTGCCAAGATGATTCAAATTTGCTGAACTGTGGTAAAATTCACTGATACACACTGATAACAGGCTGTGCCAAGACAGATTCAAATTTGCTGAACTGTGGTATAACTCATTGATACACACTGATAGCCTGGCTGTGCCAAGACAGATTCAAATTTGCTGAACTGTGGTATAACTCACTGATACACACTGATAACAGGCTGTACCAAGACAGATTCTAATTTGCTGAACTGTGGTATAACTCACTGATACACACTGATAACAGGCTGTGCCAAGACAGATTCTAATTCCCAGAAATCTCCTACAACTCACTGAAACACACTGTCCCTGATAGCCTGGCAGTGCCAAGACAGATTCTAATTCCCAGAAATATCCTACAACTCACTGAAACACACTGTCCCTGATAGCCTGGCAGTGCCAAGACTGATTCTAATTCCCACAAATCTCCTACAACTCACTGAAACACACTGTCCCTGATAGCCTGGCAGTGCCAAGACAGATTATAATTCCCAGAAATCTCCTACAACTCACTGAAACACACTGTTCCTGATAGCCTGGCAGTGCCAACACAGATTCTAATTCCCAGAAATCTCTTACAACTCACTGAAACACACTGTCCCAGATAGCCTGGCAGTGCCAAGACAGATTCTAATTCCCAGAAATCTCCTACAACGTCACTGATACACACTGACAGAACAATCTCCTCTTTTCTCTGATTCACTCCTGCAAACACACACACTGGGGCTGCAGGCAGGGAAGAAGCCTTATATAATGTGCTGCGGGACTTAGCTCTGTGAGCCCATGATTGGGCAAAATTTGCCCAATAAGGACTCTGAGCCATGATTGGCATAGTCTTGCACCTGACCCGTGGTCAGGTGCAAGGCTGTAGCCAATTACAAGCTTCAGGCCAGTGGAAAAGTGCATTGTGGTCCATTGTGGGCAAACAAGCAGAAATGTTTGGAGTTCGACGAGCGGGCGATGTTCGAATCAAACTCCGAACTGATCCGAACTGAATGCTCATCCCTATTTACAATCTAAAGGACAGGGGTGAGTGAAACAGAAGGGGAGCTGAGGGGTGTGAATCTGGTGGCTAGAGAGAGAATAGCAAGCCACAGGTTGATTAAAATAAAGTGGCTACAGGTGGAGGGGAATGAATACGTTTGGGCCTAGGACTGGGTGGATGGGTCGGGTGGGTGGCATGAGCTGAATGAAGGAAAGGCAGAGCTTTTAGGTAATGAGATGGAAGGGGAGGGGGAGGGGAGGCAGAAGCATGGTGGGGAAACAAAGGATTTGATAGTACAAAAACTAACAGAAATGGAGGGAAGACATTAAAGGGAAAAATAATCAGCATGGGGATGATACATAAAATGCAGAAAAGTATGCACGCAGCAGGAGTGAAGCAGAGGAATGGCTTGCATGAAGTCATGGTCGAATCGTGGATACCTTTGAAGTCCTTAAGCGTGCAGAGTCTGGAGTTGTGGCTGTGTGTGATGAGCTTTGAAGTCCTTAAGCATGCAGAGTCTGGAGTTGTAGCTGTGTGTGATGAGCTTTGAAGTCCTTAAGCGTGCAGAGTCTGGAGTTGTGGCTGGGTGTGATGAGCTTTGAAGTCCTTTAACGTGCAGAGTCTGGAGTTGTGGCTGTGTGTGATGTTAAACTCACAGGTCTATAATTCCCAGGCACAAATTTTAAACCTTTCTTAAATATAGGCACCACATCAGCTTTTCTCCAATCCTCTGGTACGATTCCTGAAAGAAAAGAATCTTGAAAGATTAAGAACAGAGGTTTACATATTTCAACACATAGCTCCCTCAGTACTCGTGGGTGAATTCCACCCAGCCCTGGGTCTTTATTCACATTCACTTTGTTTAATTGCTGCAAAATCTTGTCCTGAGTCAACCAGTCACTTTATATTAGTAAGTTTTTATTAATGAATTGCATGTCTCTTGTTATAGGTTTCTCTTTGATAAATACTGAAGAAAAATAAACATTCAAAATTTCTGCTTTATCTTGATCTTCAGTTAACAATACCCCTGACTCAGATTTTAGTGAACCTACATTTTCACTCTTGGGTTTTCTAGAATTTATGTACCTAAAGAACTTTTAGGGTTGGTCTTGCTCTCTTTGGCTATTTCTTTTTCATTTTCTAGTTTAGTCCATCTAATCAATTTTTTACATGCTTTATTGGCTGCCCTATATGCTTTATAGAATGCCTCAGATTTATCAGATTTAAAATTCTTTTTATTTTTCATTTCCTTGGTTAACTTCTTACTAAGCCACATTGCTTTCAGTCTGTTTCTTTTATATTTATTAACCAGTGGAATATATTGTGACGTGTACTTTTCTAGTGTTGGTTTAACGATATTCCACTTATCCTCATTGTTTTTCCCATGAAAGAGTTTCTGCCAGTCAATGACATTGAGAGCTTCCTTTATTTTAATAAAGTTGGCTTTTTTAAAATTATATGTTTTAGCATGCCCCCTATGGATGTGTTTCTTTGAGTTTATTTCAAAAGACACTATATTATGGTCACTGTTTCCCAACTGTTCCCTTACATGAATATGTAAGTGTTTTTTATAAAACAAATCATCAGTATTCAGGTTTAATTGTAGGGTTGGCACTTTCAGACACATAAGTTGGTTCAGTGATCCAGTTTGCACACTGGAACTCAAAAATTTTCGCGGTGATCACAGCTTCATTCGGCCTCTGTGCTTTTCCTTTATGATTTTGATGATGTCGCATATTTCCGTTACTATTGAATAAAGTTATTTTTCCCTCCGTTAGTATTTGTAGGGGCTGTTGTTCTGCTCTCTGGGCCAGGCTAGTGTAAAGCTGAGGGCCGGGCCCGCTGCTCTGCTTGGAAAATGAATGTGTAGCGCTGGTTTAAAACACTGTTGCTGTAGTACTTATTTTTGGCCACCAGAGGGAGAACAGCGCAATGTAAGAGACACTGGACAATGGGACTACGTTTTCCAACATGCTTTGCGTCGGGAACAGGAAGTGGGTGGGGAGAAGAGACTTACATCCGCAGCCTCGTGCAGAGGAAACCCAGAGCGCGCCGAGGAGTGAAGAGAGCAAGACGCACGTGAGACAGACAACGATCGTGACCAGGCCGGCCTTGCGGAGCTAGAGATCGGTTCACACTACTTGCCAGAGACCTAGTAATCCACCGCTGCAAAGTATACAAAGATACAGAGTTGCTGAAGGACCCCAGTGAGGAGACCGCGATGATCTAGTGGGAATGCAGGCGGTGAGCTGAGCATCTTGTGACAGAAACGGACAAGCAAGACAAGCAGATCCAGTGGCACAGAGTCCCAGTCGGGTCGAGCTGAGAGACGTCCTGGGTTGGGCAGAGCGCAGAGTATCTGGCAGATGGGTGAGAGGCCTTCCCGGCCACAGTAAAATAATAAAGCACGCTGCAAGTTTGTCTAAACCTACAGGGCCCCAACGTGACTAGTCGAAGATACAATTAAATCGTTCACTGGCCAGTTGAATCTTGTACCCGGGTACCAACACACGCATACACGTACACCTTTTTGGGACACAACCTGTACGGGACTCACATTCCAACAACGAAGAGGTTAATATTCATTTTTCTTTTCCGCTGCGCGTTTCTCGCATTACGAACTTCTGTAAATATATATGTATACTGTGCTGCTTTATATATGCCAGTTTATTTGAGATCAGTAAACTATATAACGTATAAAATCCACAACAGTGCTGGTGTATATTTATTCCCTAGTGCGGGGAGACTGACCCGAGGTTTAAATTCAGCGGCTCCTCCGGGAGTGAGCGCTACACGTGGGGGCTCGTTTCCGGGATCCAGTCTCTGGAAAAAACGCATTTAACCCCTTAAGGACCAATGACATAACTGTTCCATCACAAATGCATTGACTTTAAAGACCCTTGGTCCTTAAGGGGTTAAAGGGTTAAATATGGATCCAGACACTGCTGCCAAATGGTGTGAGGAGCACAGTAGTCAGATAGAATTGTGTATAGTCATGGATATTCCTGCAGACACTTGGGCCGAAGATCAGATTCGCCAGGCCGTGGCCGCGCTGACACCAGATCATCGGGGGTTAATCCTGGACATTAAAGAGAACCCAGATACCTCTCACACGTATGTTCTTTTTGAGTGGAGAAAGGGTGTTCCAGTGTGTTTTCAGGGCGCGAGCGTGAAGCTGACCAATGAGGTGGAAATTCAACTGATTCAGCCAAGTGCGCCACGTGGCGATCCCGCGAGTGTTCCCGCGCCCAGTCAGCTGGCCATGATCGGGCCTGAATTTATAGTGGCTATTGGATATTTGCTGGCTAAATGTCAAAGAACAAGCCCTCCGCACACTAACTTTGGTTATCGACGGTTGAGAAACTTAACAGGAAACGTACCAACTCCGGCAGGAGAAGAAACCTTTGAAGAATGGGTAGAACAGGCGATGCAGGCTCTGGATGAGTGGGACGTTCCTGAAGCGCAGAAGAAGCAAAGGATTACTGAGAGCTTAAAGGGACCTGCATCAGAGGCTGTAAGAAACCTAAAATTGAGTAAGCAAGACTGCACTGCTTTAGATTATCTAAATATTTTACAGGAAGTCTTTGGGCGAACGGAAAAGGCTGCGGAGCTCGTGTACCAGTATGAACACACCTACCAGCGGAAAGGTGAGAAAATTACTGAATATATGAGGCGCCTAGATAAGATTCTGCACCAGATACTTCTCAAGAAAGGGGCCGAACCGGCCGAAATAGATAAAATCCGAATTCAACAGATCCTGAGGGGCGCTCAACCTCTAGATCCGGTGATGCTACAGCTGAGAAGCAGGGAAGGTAACCGAGAATTGAAATACCTGGAACTGATCCGAGCTGTCAGAGAGGAAGAGGCTTTACTTGAAGAAAAATCCTTTAGGAGAGGAGAAAGAGCTTACGCACAACCCGTGAGGCATAATGAATGTCTGCAACCTGAAGATGATTCGTTAGACGCCTATGGATCAGAAGTGGACGAATAAGAGCGTTTGGTTGTTCCTAAATCCACAGAGAATGCTGCAAAAGAACTAACCCTTTCTGCACATAGTGAGTTGCACAAAACCATTAAGAAGGTACTAGAAACTCAAGCGGAATTGCAACAGGCGCATGCGGACCTGTGCCGAGCACTTTTGAAGGTGGCAGAGACACAGACCGATATGCAGAAGTTCCTTGCTGATATGCGGACAACTGGAGTTGCTGTGGTGTCTGGCCAGGGTCCTTCAACTGAATCACAGCAAGTAAGTGCGTCTCCATCTTCAAAGAAGAGATGTTTCAGTTGTGGGGAAATGGGTCATTTCCGCGCACAATGCAAAAGTCAAAAGCCTGAAAGAAATATGGTAGAAGAGCTTCTAAAAGCCTTGGAGGGGCTACTATCTACCTCACCAGCGGAAAACACCAGAGGGCACAAGTGAAGGAGCAAACTAGGTGCCCAATGGTCAAAACCCGCTCCAAAAATCAAGCCAGGGCTGAGAGGCCGAGAGGGCCCAGAGTCTGGCCAACTGCTGAGCCTGCCAGAACTGAAAGAGTCACTCCCTTAGCATCCAGTCCTACGTCATGGGGAAGCAATGCACACCCAAAACCTACACGGGCCAAGAAGAAGGCCAGGGTACAACAAACTGGGTCTAAACTTCCTGTGACTACAACAAAGTTTCCTGACCAGCTGATAGGTCCTTCTCCCATTGTGCCAATTCAAGTAGAGGGAGTCTACACTAAAGCTCTGTTGGACTCAGGGGCTCAAGTGACATTGATCTACCGAGACTTCTACGAGAAGCTCTTGAAGCACATACCTCTACAGAAATTGACGGACCTGGAAATCTGGGGTATCGGAACTGAGAAACTTCCCCATGACGGATATCTACAGGTGAAGTTAGAGATTGGATCCAAAGTCATCGGACAGTCTGGAGGTTGTGATGCATTGGCCATTGTGTGTCCTCGGCCTTCAGGGGCAAACAGAAGTTCTATGATAGTGGGGACGAATACTGATCTGGTGTGACGTCTCCTGACTCCTGTGTTACCGGAAGAAGGTTCTACCAAAGGAGTACACCCGATGTTACGTCCAGTCTATCAGAGAATGGTCGAAGAACAGAAGGCACCTGCTGAAGTGGGGCGCCTATGGAGATTGGAAGGAACAGAGAAGGTTCTGCAATCAGGAGAAGTAGTGAGCTTCCGGGCTTCAGTCAAGTTGAACGGATCGCAACCAGGTCCCTATGTGGTACTGGAAACCGATTTTAATCATGGGAATGAAGCCGGAGTAGAAGTAATCCCTGAAATAATCTCCACAAGAGCTTTGAAATGAACACGAGGAAGAGTCTCAGTCAGAGTGTGTAATGTGTCTGATTCTCCAGTGGTCCTGAAAGCACGAATGCCTATGGGGCAAGTAGCGTCCGCTACGCCTCTCTCTCCTACCGATTTAGGAGGGGGAGTGGATAAAGAGATTCCAGATGACAGGTTCTATCCTAAGGACGCTCCCATCTTGCCCGAATGGAAGAAACGTCTTCAGTCCCAGGTCCTAAAGTGGAGGGACTTGTTCTCCAAGGATGAGTTCGACGTGGGCCTAGCTAAAAGTACTGAGCATCGCATTCGACTACAGGAAGACAAGCCGTTTCGAGAAAGGTCAAGACGAGTTCCGTTGGGAGACTTGGATGATCTACGAGAACAGCTGAATGAACTGCAAAGAACTAAGGTGATCCAAGAGTCCAGGAGCCTGTATGCATCTCCAATAGTAATGGTCCGGAAGAAGAATGGTTCTGTCCGTCTATGTATAGACTATCGCACGCTAAATCGGAGAACCATCCCAGATCAATATGCTACTCCTCAGATAGAAGATGCCTTACAGTGTCTGTCTGGAGCAAAATGGTTTAGTGTACTAGACCTGCGAAGTGGATATCACCAGATACCAATGCATCCTGAAGACAAAGAGAAGACTGCGTTCATCTGCCCACTGGGGTTCTTTGAGTTCAACAGAATGCCTCAAGGCCTTACGGGAGCTCCAGCCACGTTCCAACGGTTAATGGAGAAGACCGTCGGGGACATGAACCTGAGCGAAGTATTAGTGTATCTGGATGATATTATTGTGTTCGGGAAGACTCTGGAAGAACATGAACAACGGTTGGAGAAGGTCTTGAAGAGGCTCCATGAAGAGGGGTTGAAATTGTCTCTGGAAAAATGTCAATTCTGCTTACCTTCCGTTACATATCTGGGACATGTGGTTTCAGCAGAAGGCGTTTCGACAGATCCTCGGAAGTTGGAAGCCGTAGCTTCCTGGCCTAGACCCCGAAATGTTACTGAACTTAGATCTTTCTTGGGGTTCTGCTCCTATTATCGAAGATTTGTAGGAGGATTTGACAAGATAGCTCAACCACTGAACAAGCTCCTACAGAAAGAAGATGCAAAAGAAGGTCACAAGGCCTCCGACCGAAATTCGTCGGCTCCAGGGCCAAGGAAGGCTCGAGAATCTATCCAGGGAGAATGGACTAGTCAATGCGAAGGTGCTTTCGTGAAGCTGAAAGAAAGTCTAACTCGAGCTCCTGTCTTGGCTTACGCGGATCCTCACAAGCCATACGAACTGCATGTGGATGCCAGTAGAGAAGGTCTAGGGGGAGTCCTGTACCAAAAGTATGGTGGATTGCTGAGGCCTGTAGCGTATGTGAGCCGGAGTCTTATGCCCTCAGAAAAGAACTATCCTACCCACAAGTTGGAGTTTCTAGCCTTGAAGTGGGCGGTGGTAGATAAGCTAAAAGACTATCTGTATGGAGCCGAATTTGTGATAAAGACGGATAACAATCCTCTGACCTACGTGCTTACTACTGCGAAGCTGGACGCCATGGGACATCGGTGGTTGGCCGCTCTGTCAGGGTTTCGGTTCAGCCTGAAGTATCGCCCTGGGGTGAATAATCGAGATGCCGATGCTTTGTCGAGGAGACCTTACATTACAGAATGGACTCAGTTAACTCCAGATGGGGTGCAAGCTTTATGTCAAGGAGCAGAGCGCCGGGTCAAGGGAGGGATTGAAGCGGAAGCCATAGGAGTTATGGCTGCGGCTGTTCCAGAGTTCTAATGTAATCATACGCAGCTGAGGGATGAAAGTTTGCCTACTTTTTCAAAACAGGAGCTGAGAGCTGATCAGGCTGAAGACCCTTTGATTGCATTAACCGCGAAGGCCCTGAACGTGAACCAACGGGAGATTCTTCTGACAAATTCCCCAGAAGGGGCCAGATTGGTATATAAAGAGTGGGAACGATTCAAGATGTTGGATGGGGTGGTCTACCAAAGGGGCCCCTCGAACAATGCTGAAGAGACCCAACAGTTGTTCCTTCCCACTAAGCACAGAGAGGATGTGCTGCGGTCGTTACACGATGAACATGGACATTTAGGTGCAGAGAGAACTTTTAAGCTGGTGCGAGACATATTCTATTGGCCCTGCATGAGAGCTGAAGTGGAAAGTTACTGCCATTCATGTCTGAGGTGTATCCAAAGGAAGACCCTACCGACCCGAACCGCTCCAATGAGCCACCTACAAAGTCAAGGACCCAAGGATTTGGTGTGCATTGATTTCCTGTGCTTAGAGCCGGATGCTAGTGGGCAGGGAAATATTTTAGTAGTGACTGATCATTTCACACGTTATGCCCAAGCTTTTCCACAAAAGACCAACGTGCTCCTACGGTAGCGAAGGTTCTAATGGAAAAGTTCTTTATTCACTATGGCCTACCAAGGAGAATACACTCTGATCAGGGTAGAGACTTTGAGAGCCCGCTTGTTGGGCAATTACTGGAACTGTTGGGAATTCAGAAGACCCGAACTACACCATATCACCCTCAAGGTGATGCTCAACCCGAAAGGTTCAATCGCACACTGCTAAACATGTTGGGGACACTGTCAAACAGAGAGAAGCAGAGCTGGAGTCGTCACATAGCTACGCTAGTACATGCATACAACAGTACGGAGAGTGACGCTACTGGATTCTCACCGTACCATCTTATGTTCGGAAGAGAAGCTCGACTGCCGGTTGATTTGGCGTTTGGGCTATCTCTGGACCAGACGTCGGTAGCTTCTCACAGAAATTATGTGGATAGACTTCGGAAGAACTTGGCCTTTGCGTTTGAACAGGCCCGTTTGACCTCAGGAAACAGGGAACAGAGGAATAAGCGGAACTATGATTTGAAAGTTCGGATACAGGATCTACAACCCGGTGATAGGGTTTTGTTGAAGAACTTGGGTGCTGCTGCAAGACATAAGTTGGCGGATAGATGGAGTTCTCAGGTCTACATTGTCTGCAAGCAACTGCCGGATCTGCCAGTTTACCAAATCCGACCGGACGGAAAGGCTGGGCCTCTTAAAAACTGGCTCTGGAATCATCTGCTACCTTTGAGAGAGGCTGTAAGGATACCAGTTGGTGACGAACTTTCTCTGCCTAACCCGCCTGCTCCACACTTAACTCCCGTTACTCGGTCTCAGCAGACACGTGTTGTTGAAGAGAGTGAAGGGGACAGTGAGGAAGAAAGCTTTTGTCTGGACTGGGTGCGCTCACCAGAGCCTGAAGAGGTCATTCCAGTTCCTGAACGGTGGGAAAGTAACCTGAGGCCTGAGGCTCCTGAATTCCAATTGGAAGGTCCTGAGACTTCTGAAATTCCTGTAGTTCCTGAGGCCGCATCTTATGGTTACAGTTCCATGCCCTCACTGGAAGGATCATACTCCGAAGAGATGTCTGTTCCAGTTGTGGATGAAAGAACTGAACCAACACCTGTAGTACTTCCACCTGAAGAGGAACTGATTGAGCCCGAGCCAAAACAGTCTGTCCGACCCCCTCAAAGACTCACCTATGACTCACCAGGACATAGCACTGAAGAGGCTGTTACCACGGTGCGAAGGTTGCCCGAAGTGTCTGCTATGTTAGCTGAGGTAGTCAGAAGCATGAGTCAACTTGAGGAAGTGTATCTAACCCATTGTATGCTTGCTACTGAGCCTGTATATGTTGCCTAATGTTATGTTGAAATGTAATGCAACTGTTATACCTCCTTGGAGAGACCCAAGAGTTCTAGGAGGGGGAGAGTGTAGCGCTGGTTTAAAACACTGTTGCTGTAGTACTTATTTTTGGCCACCAGAGGGAGACAAGCGCAATGTAAGAGACACTGGACAATGGGACTACGTTTTCCAGCATGCTTTGTGTCGGGAATAGGAAGGGGGTGGGGAGAAGAGACTTACATCCGCAGCCTCGTGCAGAGGAAACCCAGAGCGCGCCAAGGAGTGAAGAGAGCAAGACGCACGTGAGACAGACAACGATCGTGACCAGGCCGGAGCGCAGCTGCGGCCTTGCGGAGCTAGAGATCGGTTCACACTACTTGCCAGAGACCTAGTAATCCACCGCTGCAAAGTATACAAAGATACAGAGTTGCTGAAGGACCCCCAGTGAGGAGACCGCGATGATCTAGTGGGAATGCAGGCGGTGAGCTGAGCATCTTGTGACAGAAACGGACAAGCAAGACAAGCAGATCCAGTGGCACAGAGTCCCAGTCGGGTCGAGCTGAGAGACGTCCTGGGTCGGGCAGAGAGCAGAGTATTTGGCGGATGGGTGAGAGTCCTTCCCGGCCACAGTAAAATAATAAAGCACGCTGCAAGTTTGTCTAAACCTACAGGGCCCCAACGTGACTAGTCGAAGATACAATTAAATCGTTCACTTGCCAGTTGAATCTTGTACCCGGGTACCAACGCACGCATACACGTACACCTTTTTGGGACACAACCTGTACGGGACTCACATTCCAACAACGAAGGGATTAATATAAATTTTTCTTTTCCGCTGCGCGTTTCTTGCATTACGAACTTCTGTAAATATATATGTATACCGTGCTGCTTTATATATGCCAGTTTACTTGAGATCAGTAAACTATATAACGTATAAAATCCACAACAGTGCTGGTGTATATTTATTCCCTAGTGCGGGGAGACTGACCTGGGGTTTAAATTCAGCGGCTCCTCCGGGAGTGAGCGCTACAAATGCCTAGTCGCCCACATTCTTTAATTGGCCGGGGACACGCGAGCGGCCGACTGCGTCTGTACTTGAACTTGGCTCTGGGACTAAAGGCTGCACCTCCTGCGACATGTCACACAGCTGCGTATGACGTCACAGAGCTGTGATCAACTGCTCTACTAAGAAAAAATAACTGCTTTTTTTATCTTCCACACCAGCCGTCCCAAATATAAAGAAACTTTTCTGTTTTAAATAAATTACCTGTAATTATGATTTTTTTTTATGGGAATCAGGTCTTTTTTAATCCGTTAGCGAATCGGAGGTGATTCAGGTTCACATTAAGTAGAGTTGTATTGATGAGGAGGTCTGGGATGCTCTGTTATATACTGAGAGAGAGTGCACATTGCTGTGGAGCTCTATGATACAATCATATATGTTGCGCATTACTCAGTAATGGTGGGCCGCTGCCCCCCAGAGAAGCCTCTACTGCATTACTGTATCACAGAGCTTCACTATCAATGGATGTTTCCCGGGGCTCCACCGCAATAAAACGCACATCTATACATTGTGCAATATAATCAACTGTATCACAGAGCTCATCAGCAATAAAATCACAATAGTGTGTGTGTATCCTATATATGTATCTCGGGCCCTGAACAGATCACCGGTTGTCACCCCCTGATGGCAAACCTGCGAGTGGGGGGAGACAAATGGATATTTATATTTCTATGACCTGTCGTTCTCAGGATTGAGTCGTTCTCGGCCCAGCAGTGATGTATTTTGCTTTCTCTTCTTCTTTTGGGGGAGTTGGAGAAGAGCTAGCACTCTATCCTTTTACATACACAGAGTGAACTTCATTTAGAGCTACTTTTAAACCCTGTATCCATTTATCTGACCTCAATAAATAAATCAAGTGGAGGGTTTATATGCTCGGTGATCACAGCTGCATTCGGCGCTGTGCGTTTCCTTTATGATTTTAATGATGTCACATATTTCCGATACTATTGAATAAAGTTATTTTTTCCTCCATTAGTATTTGTAGGGGCTGTTGTCCTGCTCTCTGGGCCAGGTTGGTGTAATGCTGAGGGCCGGGCCCGCTGCTCTGCTTGAAAAATGAATGCCTAGTCACCCGAATTCTTTAATTGGCCTGCGGCACGCAAGAGGCCGCCTGCGTCTGTACTTGAACTCGGCTCTGGGACTTCAGGCTACACTCCTGTGAGATGTCACACAGCTGCGTATGATCTCACACAGTTGTGTATACGATGTCACGGAGCTGCGATCAACTGCTCTACCTAAACAACTGCTTTGTTTATCTTCCACACCAGCCGTCCCAAATATAAAGAAACTTTTTTTAACCCCTTAAGGACGGGAGTAATTTTACAGCTTCGGCGCTGTTTCGGAAGTAGAAGTTTGCTGAGCTCATTTTGACCGTTTTTAAGTCACGTATTATTATACCACCCAGACATATTAGATATCGTTCTTTCCGGCAGACTCGGCAGATTAATAATATATCATTATTATATGTATATGTCATGCCCTGCCAAAATGCTATAACAAAAAATGTAAAAAAAAGTAAATAAATGCGAATTTTCAATAAAATTTCAATCTTCCACAGTGTGTAAAGTGTTTTTTTTTTTAAATTTTATTATCCGAGGCTCTGCGGTCATATGCTATGGGGTAGATTTGTTAAAAAAATTAGAACGGGGAACCCATTTTTTTTTTGGGGAGAAATTGCGTGATTTTAGCTAAACCCCCCCAAAAAAAAATCATTAGTGAAGCATCATTGTTCACATTATAATTGAAATGTGAACAATAGTGCTGCATTAAATAAAAAAAAACACATATTTATTTTTTTATTATTTAATTTATTATTTTTTTATTATTTTTATTTTTACTTTTTTTAAACTTTTATTTTACTTATAACATGGTCATGTTTGATATCATTGGAAAGGCCATGCTCTGGCCTTTCCAGCAATATCATACATGACCCCCTAGCTGCCAAAGAACCCTCCTTTCTCTTCTATGGGATTTCCATAGGAAATCCCTTTGCAGCTAGGGGGTTCCCCGGTTAACTGACATCATTGCGCATGGCGCGATGAGTCAGTTGAGCGGGGGGTGACCCAGAGGTGGGGGCTGCCATCCAAGATGGCGGCCCCCACCGGAAATAGGCTGCGATCGGGCACAAATTAGTGCCCGGTCGCGACCTGAAAACTAAGGGGTTAACCCCCCATACATCGCTGGAAAGGTCAGGCTGTGACCCTTCCAGCGATGCTGGCCACAGCCGCCTGGTCCCCGGCGATGGGGAGATAGAGGGATCCAAAGGATCCCCCCCTCCCCTTCAGGCGCTTCCCCTGCTCCGGCGGGGGGGACGCCTGAAACTGACGTCATCGCGCCGGAGGAGGAAACAATGCTGATCTGACTCCGTGGGACTCAGATCAGTGAGGGAGCCGCCGGAGGAGGTGAGTATCTCCCAGGGGGGCTGAAAACGCCGCGGACGTACAATTACGTCCTGCGGCTTCAAAGCCCGCCTAATGCAGGGCGTAATTGTACGTCCTGCGGCGTTAAGGGGTTAAATAAATAAGTTACCTGAAATAAAGATTTTTTTATGGGAATCAGTCTGGGATAAATCCATTTTTTCCCCTATATTTTTTTCTGATCACATTGGCGTTTATAAACTGATAGTCGATGACAAGATATTAAAACACAGTGATAGCGATTCTTCATTGTGACGGTCACTCTGGTTCTTGTCCTTGACCTGAACTGATTAAAGAAATGCCTCCTCAGAATGTGCAGGAAATGTCTCCTCCAGACGACCCTTATAGTGATCCCTTATGATACAGGCAATAAGGAGACCACTTCCAGCGCTATATAAAAGCAGCAGCACGACCACCCAGATATTAACCTTTATCCACCTTGCTGTCTGCATTTCTAAAAAGCCGTAATTATGAGATTTATTTATGGAAGCAAACGATACAGAATCAAATGTAATTTTAACTATTTATTAAAAATAATAATAATTAAAAAAAGAAAAACATGTCCACGACTCCAGAAGAAGGCGAAACACCTTGGACATCCTTCTAGCAAGGTGTCCAAGGAAAAAATTCTTTCCTGGCCCCATTTTAAGGCGATCGGCTATTCAGAAAACCTGTCTGGCCCTGGAGCGATATTTAAAATGGAATCTTTTGGACAAGTAAAATAATAAACGCTTGGTCTTTGTCTTGGCCTTCGTCTTGGTTTTTGCCTGTCTTCGTCCGCTGCCTTGGTCTTCGATCCTGCGGAGTCTAGGAATACTTAGGCCCAGGGCAGACGAGCGCAGAAGGTCGGCGTCTTATAGTGACGCACAGGCACCACCAGAGGCCGATTAAAGAAAAAAAGAGGCAGAAGAAAGAAAGAAAGAAAAAGGGCAGAGGAAAGACCAATCTCGCAGACGTTCCTTCCGTCTGCAAAATGCTCGTCTGACCCCGGCCTAACCTGTCTATTTTCAATTCCGCAAGATCTGAGTTCAGAGGGTGTGATCCGCATCTAACATACTGTCCTGCCTACTATGACATCACATTCCAAGTGGGCGTGGCTTTCCAACCAACATGTTTATGGTGCAACAACATTCTAAGGAAAACAGAGGCCTCACTTAGGGCTTTCACTAATTAACCCCTTCGCTGCTGAGCCATTTCACCCCTGTGTGCTGAGCTCATTGTGACCGTCTTGTGCTCATTGTGTATACACGTGTTTTAAAGTCACGTTTTATTATAGGACCCAGACAAATTATATATCCTTTTTTTCAGCAGACTCAGGAGATTCAAGTTTTATCATTGTTATGTGTATACGTTATGCCCCGTCAGAATGCTCTAAGAAAATGTAAAAAAATTCAAGTTTCCATTTGTATTTCTTTTTTTTTTTTGTATTTAAGGTTTTTATTTTGAAATAAAGTCAGCAAAACAAGCAAATAAAATGGCCTCGCAGGGCCATAATGTCATAGGAAGGATAACGTTCAAAACAGTAAGCATAGGCACAGCAAACAATATTATATCAGCAAAATCATCCCCAATAGGGGGGTCTCATCTAGAACATGCATATATAAAGTCAACTGACTACAGCTGTAGGTCAGCAAAATCATCCCCAATAGGGGGGTCTCATCCAATTGTAAGAGGATAGAAAGAAAACACTCGTAACTAAAGAAGGGGGGTCACGTGAAAAATCATCAAAAAGTCGCAAAAAAGGGGGGGAGGGGGGGGTTAAAGCAACAAAAGAAAGTCTCAGTATCCCCAGCCGGGGAGTGTCATCGATCGTCTAGGAAAGCACAGAGCAGAAACCTCCTGTAACAGGGCTAACCTCCTGAGTAGACTATTGAGCAAATGAAGGGGGAATGGGGAGATATACTGCAAAAATCAGAAATGTGAGGGGGATCGTATCAATAAGTCATCAAAAAGTACTTTGAAAAGAGGAAATAAAACCTGAATGCTTTAAATTTAGCCCCGGGCGGGGAAAGATAAGAAAAAGAGAGCAAAATATTGACCGAAGCATCTCTGTGGATTGTCGAGCATGTCTATAAGGCTCTAGTGAGCAAAAATGAGGAATGAAAGGGAGAAACATAAAAAGAGGGTAGATGTCAAACCCCATCAAGAGCTCAGAAACGGACTCGGTGGGTCCATGGTCAGTCAACCCGGGTCCAAAGAGGGCAAATCCAAGTTGCCATCAGTGGGAGGAATCGAACTCCTACCAATCCCCAGAGAGTCAAATACAGGCCACGCTTCTCCGGGATCACCAAAAACGTATGATACGTTATCCATAACAAAAGTAAGTGTGCCTCCTGCCCCCCATCTGTAGCGGATATTTTTTACCCGAAGGCAGGCCACTACCTCTCGGAATCTCCGGCGCGCCGCCAAAGTCAGAAACGGTAGGTCGTTGTAGAGAGATATCTCTGACGCTTCAAAAGGAAAGGCGCCCCGAGCCGTGGGCACAGACATCAATCGTTGCTTCGTGGCAATGTCCCGAGACATTGCAATAATGTCTCTAGGCGCTGACTCAGGAGCCGTCGCCGACTTCCGAACCCTTATAGCCAGACCGAAAGTCTCTGGTGCTCCAGGAGGGAGTTTCAGCAGGTGTGTCGCCAGGCGGTTAGCGTACGCCAGAACCTCCCCAGGGTGCACTGACTCCGGGACCCCTCTCATGCGGACGTTGCGCCGGCGGTGTCTGGCATCTATTACCTCTACCGTCCGTGACAGAGCCTCGACCTGTAGTTGGAGAGAGTCCACCTTATGAGCGAGGTGAGTATGTGCCTCTTCGATGGTCTTCGTGCGGTCGGTAATGGTCGTCAAATTCTCGTGCACCAGGGCCACCTCCGCTTTAACCCCCGCCACATCTGCACACCACATCGCCCGCATCTCATTCATCATTCGCTTAATATCACCTTTAGTGGCGAGTTGTACATCTTCTCCCGGGGCAGCAGCCAGGAACGCAGATGAAGCAGACTGGATGGCAGCGGCATCAGGGGACGCCGAGAAAGCAGCCCGTCGATGAGCCGCCTTAGCCGCCCGCTTCGCAGCGTTCTTTCTGGATTTTTGATCCTGCGGCGGCGGCTCAGAAGATAGCTGGTCCGCTTCCTCTCCACTCCCCCTCGACCAAGCGAATCCGTCCTCGTCGGAAGAGCCATATCCCGGAGGCAAAACGGTGGACAGTAAGCCCGTGGAACTCGATCTCCCCCCGCACAATGATTCGCGTATATCGCGCTGTCTGGACCCAGGCATCGAATCGACTCCCCGCGCCGTCTTCTTACCCATCTGAAGGGGGGAACACGCGGTCCGCGCGCAGGACTCTGGGGCGCGAGGAAGCTCTCACTCCACCACAGGCTCTCCTCGAATATCCCTCTTACGGGAACAGTCCGCTATATCCAAATATGTTTATGGGATTTCTTGCCCATTGATGTGGTGGTAAGAGGAAGGCCGGAAACGTAAGTCCGCGGCAACAGCACAGGGTGTCAGGGATCCAAGATGGCCGATCCAACTAGGCCTCAGTAATAGGCTCGAGCTCTCGTGGTGCCGTAATTTCGTCTGCGGGTAAGAGTGTTGTGCCTCCGGTGCTGTCAGCGGTCTAGGTACCTGGCAGGGGTCTCTCCGAGGGTCGATGTCCATCCGGGTGTGTGATGTTGCGGAGCTGGGTTCGAGGAGGTAGAAGGCCTCAAAGATGGCCGCCGGCCACTGTCCCACGCACCTCGTGCACCGCCTGGGGAGAATCGCAAGTCCGGAGGGGAGGGCAAGTCAGGCTCCGGTGAGTAGCACCCGATGGCCGGCGTCAGGGGAGCAATAAAGAGGGTCCGAGTTGTCTGGGATCAGTAAAAATCACCGTTGAGCAGGGAGAATGCACGGAGCTCAGCAAAGTCGCGTCCGCTCCCCTTCACATCCGGCTCCATTTGTATTTCAACCATTTACATAAAACTATTTTCCCACACTTTATCCTCCAAATCTTTGTGGGTATATATTTTATGGGATAAGCGTGTTAAAATAAATTTTGAAATAGGAACTTGTTACTGCATTTTTCAAAGGAAATACACAATTTTAACCAACACTGAATAAACTGATTTTTTTCCTAGTATTTTGGAGGATTGTGTTTTATACATAATATGTAATAATAGGGTCTATTCACAAAGCAGAGAAGTTGCGTGCAATTTTGATGCTTTACGTTTCGGACCATTTCACCAAAAATACGATGAATTCACTATTTAGCGAATGGTCACTAAGCAGTTATCGGACATCAGTAAAAACCGCCAAAGTGCACGATAACCGAAATGAGCCGAATGGGCATCGGCGAATTCCATGGGCTGCAAAAAAAAGGAAAAGAAAGAGAAGTCTCCAGTTCCCCTACTAGATGTTTAAACCAATAAAAATGAGAGTATTGAGTGGAATAAGAGGAATGAGTATTTGATTTTTAGGGGGGTGCGGTTTCAGCTGCTGCTGATTCCTCAGCTACTGATTCCGCAGCAGCTCAGAGCTGGTGTTAACTTTTTCGTTAGCGCCAGCTCTTAGTAGCTAGTGTTAGGACCTTGTGATCTTAACGCTAGTTACTCTGTGCTTGCACTTTTGCGCTCCCCATGTTACATATAGGGAGTGCAAAGTATGTAAACTGGCGCAAAAAAGCGCTACTACTGTAATAGAATCAGGCCAGAAATAATCCGCCATGATGGTTCATAACGGCCATCTTGAGCAAGACTTTGGTTCACCTAAATGTACATAGCGAATATTAGTTGAATTAGAGGAGTTTGCATAGATTTCTGGAATTCCTAAAACTAACAGGCAGAGCAATTAAATAAATGAGATCCGGGCTAACACGAGCAGGAGTGTCAGAATACTGATTTAGCTACATCAAGGTCAGAGAGCTAGAGCCGAGATCAAAAGCTCTCATTAGACCATCTGTACTCTTATCAGTTTGTAACCGGAAACACTTGGTTCACTTCACGACGGCGCCGGACCGGACACAAGCAAGGATTGTCTGAACACGAGTCTCTTCAGGAAAGGCAAACTTTATTGTGTCGTCACACAAATTCTCACACAGGATTGAATCGCAAAGAGTGAGCCCTGTTCTCACCCCGGAGAGGGGTTTTATACCCCGAATACATAATTAGGTACATCCCAATTAGCCCACCTCCCGGTGACACTTTATTCCACCCCACGTGGGTTAATACCTCCCATTGTTAGTACAAAGGCATTCCATACATTGACCGTAAATTGGCAAACTTCATGTTAGTCTGACAGTTTGTGATTTGCTGCCACACTCAATCCGGGCCATGCCCACCTCCCTAAAGGCTATGTTTATTTGTTACAGATAAAGCTTGGTCTGGTTTCTACGCTCTCTTTGTCTCTCTGCAGGCCTCAGTGACCTTGCAGTATCCATTTGTCATCCTGTCTCTCTGTGCCAAGAGCTGGCCGGATCTTCCATTCGTTTAATTGCTTCTCTGTTAATCTACCACATTCCTAAAATTCTATGTAAGCTTCATTCTAGTGTCTATTGAAATCTACCTAGTTATTTGCAAGTGAACCAATATTCTGAACAAGATGGCCGCTTGGCTCATAATAGCGACCATCTTCCAGCCTGATTCCACTTCATTCCCCCCTTGGCTCAAGCCTCAGGTTCTTTTCCTGATGCTTGTAGCCATCACACCCTGCTATTCTTAAACTCCTCATACTTTAGGGGACCTATTTTTGTTGGGAACATGTCTTGTGGGATCATCAGTGGTATCTTTTGTGTCTGTGTAGGTGTCAGTACTTTCTTGCACAGTGGCCATAGGCATAGCCCTATGCGGTATGTGAGTGTTCCTACGACCAAGATCACCACTATCATCAGAATCATAGATCCGATCTGTGAGATGAATCTCAAGATGGATCCAAACCACTCTCCGATTGCTCCGAATTCGCGTAGTGGATTCCAGCCTTCAGCAGCGATTCTCCTTGCTGTGTTCTGCAACTGTGCTACCTTTTCTTGGTGATCCTGGTAATAGTCTGGGACATCATGTGTGGTGTTCCTGATGAAGGTGCAACATTCATAATGCATTGTCATCTCACACAATCCATTCAGGGCCGCACTGATTTGTTCAAGCACCATGTCATGTATCATCTGCACCTTCCGTATCTCACGCACCTCCAGATTCAGCAACTGAATGTCCATACTAGTTTTATTCAGAATTTCATCCATCAGACTGGCATAACTGTTCAGTCTCACCATCAACTCTCTCCCCATCCAGTCCATGCCGGCAGCCATGACCATATCCATTCCAACTTTCTAAACAACTCCCTCTTCTGTCTTTCAAACACCAGTGGGTACCTAGGGTGGAGTGCTGTGTCTGTATTAGTGTCTTCTCCCCTTACCCTCTGGATTGGGATCAGCTTTGCCAGATAACACATTCCTGTTATCGTTGGTGGCACCCATGTGTAACACACTTTTCCACAACACACCTGGTACCCCCCTTTCAGTATAAATGGAGACAAATGTAGTGTTCCCTTCGCTATCTCTATTGTTAGTCGTCTCATCCGTCTCGGCGTATCCAGTGCACTCTGCTTTCCATCAGTCACCCTCGCAATCACCTCCTCTTGTTCACTCGTGAGTTTTCTACATCGTATGTATAGAAAATTTGCCTGCTCCTTTGTGTCGAATGTGTATATGTATGATGTCCAGTTAAACTTGCTTGAGTAGCACCCTCCACTCTCACTATGTGTGTCTCTATCTGGTCCTATTTGGAAGCACCACTCTGGCGGGTATACTGGTCCTATTATGGGATACCCGGGACTGAATGATTCTGTTTTTTCCCTTGGTGCATCGAAAGTGTGTATTGTGACATTCCCTGACGCAAACATACTCAGATTCATTGGAACAGAAGCAAATGGGATATGGATTGTCTCTGGATGCATCTTACTACACACCCAGCACGCAGTTTGCCCAGACTTTTTAGCATAGTCATATTTAAATTGCACAAGTAAGTGTCCTCTTGGCAAAATCTCAGATGTCACTTCTCGTTTTTGTCTCCACATAGTACGATTCTCCATCACCGGGTGCGTACCATTCCAGATATGGGAAATATCCACTTTCCCGGCAGTGCCCGGGCACCTGGGGCAGGCTCCATGCGAAAGTCCATAAATCAAGTTTGCAAGGTACAAAATCAGTACCACAAATGCCCCAAATGTCAAAATCCCTTGGGCAATTATTTTCACAGTTACATAAACCCAATCCCTCCCCACTGGAATTTCAAAAACAAAGGACATTTCTGGATGATCAGGGGTGGGGGCTGGGCCCCTAAAAAGCACCCTTGGGGTATCCCCCGTTGGTGGGTGGTCAGGACCTGTGTCCATCAAGACACCCACTTGTGGAATCATTTGGGTGTCTTCAGTTGGATCATTTAGGTGCTCATGACTGTGGTCTTTGTCAGCTTTAGCCTCAGCGGATTGGTCTCGTTGGCGACGACCTTCCATGCTGGTTCAGGATTGGCTGCAGCTACTTTCAATCTGGAGTGATGTATCCATGGGACCACCTCGGCAACCCTTACTGCTGTAGGGGTTGATAACAGGACAAGGTAAGGACCTCTCCACTTTGGGCCTAGTGGGTCATTTTTCCACTCTTTCACCCATACTGAATCACCTGGACAATACTTATGCAGTGGGGGATATAAAAAGTGAGGTATGTTATCTCCCACCCAAGTATTCAATTTCTGCATTGATTTACCCAACAGTACAACCTGATCATTTAGTTTAGTTTCTCCCAATGCCCGAAGGTCCCCCCTTAGTCCATTAATCAGAGGGGTAGGCCGTCCAAACATGAGTTCGTACGGACTTAGCTTCAATTGGGGGGTTGGCCTGCACCTAATGTGCAAGAGGACTATCGGCAGCACATCCAACCAGCCTAGCGACGTCTCTTGGCACAATTTGGACATCAGAGTCTTTAGGGTACGGTTCATTCTCTCGACTTTTCCCGAGCTTTGGGGCCTGTAGGCAGTATGTAGCTTCCAGGTGATGCCCAACTGACGGGCAAGCTGTTGTAAACAGTCCTGTACAAATGCAGGGCCATTGTCCGACCCTATCTCGAGAGGAAGTGTCACGGTGGCCCCCGCACCCCCCCGGCGCCTGGCAGCAGCTTCCTCGCTGCTCGCTGGCCAGGCGCCGAGTGATATTGCGGTCGCTTCCGCACACGTGGGACGCCGGGGGGCGGGGCCTGGCGGGGAGACGCGGACCCGCCGGGTTTAAAGCCCAGACTCACAGAGACGCCGATGCCCTGACGTGGTAGTTACTTCCCGCAGAGCTCTTGTATATTTTGGCAAACTAACGATTCTGTGTATGACCCTTGGCATTGGCAAACTAACGATTCTGTGTATGACCCCTGGCATTGGCAAACTAACGATTCTGTGTATGACCCCTGGCATTGGCAAACTAACGATTCTGTGTATGACCCTTGGCATTGGCAAACTAACGATTCTGTGCATGACCCTTGGCATTGGCAAACTAACGATTCTGTGCATGACCCTTGGCATTGGCGAACGAACCATTCTGTGCGTAACCCCTGGTATTGGCATTAACTCTTCTATTTCTGGTATTGAGGTCAGTCTGTGTGGCACCCTAAGCACACATCAGACTACCCCTTGTGTTGTTAGGGTCTTGGGAAGAGCTAATTATTCTAAGTCCTTGTGTATCATTCTATGTCCGTCTAGTCGTGCCGACCAATCTAAGGATCGGAAGGGTAGAGAGGGTCCTGCATCTAGGGACCACTAGTCAGATAAGCAGAGGGATCCGTGACGTCTCTCTTGTATGTGCTCTGTACTGCCATTCTAGTAGTCTGTCTAGTCGTGCCGACCACTCTAAGGATCGGAAGGGTAGAGAGTGTCCTGCGTATAGGGACCACCATTCTAGTATCAGGGGGATCCGTGACAGGAAGTCCATAGCGTGGTATTATTCCTTTCATCAGACTCTTCACCACTTCCACAGTCTTTTCAGTTCTTGTTGGGAAAGCTTCCACCCATCCTGTCAGAGTACACACCATTACCAGTAGATATTTGTATCCTTTGCAGGGCGGCAACACTGTAAAGTCTATTTGTAGCGATGCCATTGGGAATAGCCCGATTGGCTGCTTCCCTGGAGGTTGAGATGGGCCTGTTCTCTGGTTGTTCTTGGCACATGTCACGCACTGCTGGGCTATTGCTTTGCAGACTACCGACAGTCCGGGTACGTAGAAATGTGGCTCCAGTTGCTGTTCCATCATTTCTCTTCCTCCATGGGTACTTGCGTGGAGTGTTCTTACAATTTCAGGGGCCAATGTTGCTGGGAGGACTATTTGTCCATTCTTCAGCTGGAACCACCCGTCTTCTCCATATTCGCCTTGTTCTCCCGACATCCATTTCTTTTCTTTCTCTGAATATACAGGCGTCCATTCACTCAGTGGCGCCGGTAGGAGTGCAGCCACCACTGGTTTTGCTTTGTATCGTGCCAATTCTCCATGGTTTCCCCAGACAAATTCTTCTTTTGGGAAATAATATCGCCATGCGAAGAACAGCAGATCTTGTCTGTCTTGTGAATCTCTTACTGCTGGTATGAAAAAGTTCATTGCACTTTTCTTCATTCTTGGCAGTCTGTTTTTGATAAGGATCTCCTTGAGGAAGAACCTCACCAACGGAGCTTGATATTCTTCTGCTCCCAACTCTCCCAAACGTAGCAGTATTTGTGTAATCCGTAAATTATTATGAGGGTTGGTTGTCAAATTTTCAAAACGTGAGGCGAAATTTTCTGCTCGTTCAACTTCGGTTACTTTTGTGTCTTCTTCACCCTCCCCCATTACTTTTACGCCGAAGAATTTCAGCATCATTTTGTAAGCTCTGCGTAATCTTTGCTGAACTTCTGAGGTGTTAATCATCAGGCGTGTTTCTTGCGGATTCAGAGGAGTGGAATAGAAATTTCGGCCTTGAGACTGAGTTGGAAAAAGCCATTGGATATAATCATGATTAAGTTCTAATAGTTCGTAATCATCTTGCCATTTGTGCAATATTATTTCAATGAACTCGCCTTTGGGTTCAAATCTTCTCCAATTCATGTAGAATTCGTAGTTTGGCATGGGAGGTTGAGGCTCTTGCTTGCAGAGCAGTACTTTGGCTTGATCACTTGTTATCAGTGGTTTTGCAGCTGCTTTTGCCGCCTGATCAGCGTGCCTGTTGCCTTTTGGGATTTCGTCATGACCCTTTTGGTGACCACGACAGTGCATGATACTAACAACGCTTGGTTTCCATACAGCTTCTAGGAGGGCCGCGATTTCAGCTGCATATTTGATTTGTTGTCCCGAGGAGGTAAATAGGCCTCTTTCTTTGTAGAGTGCACCATGTGCATGGACTGTCATGAAGGCGTACTTGGAATCCGTGTAGATATTCACTCTTTTGCCTTCGGAGATCTCTAGAGCTCTTGTTAGGGCTGTTATTTCGGCCAGTTGTGCAGATGTATGGCCTGGTAATGGATTTGCTTCGATAATTTCTTCTGCTGAGACTACTGCATAGCCGGAGACTTTCTTCCCATCATCCATGTAGCTGCTACCATCAGTGAATAGCTGTAGATCGTATTTGTCTAAGGGTACGTCTTTCAAATCTGGCCTGCTACTGAACACTTCTTCCATGACTTGGAGGCATTCATGATTTGGATCCTCTTCGCAGTCAGGCAGTAAAGTAGCAGGGTTCAAGGTAGCAATGAGGTCCAAATGAACCCGTGGATTTTCACACCTCATAGCTTGGTACTTTGTCATCCGGCTGTTGCTAAACCAGTAGCTTCCTTTCACATCCAGCAGGGCCTTGACAGCATGGAGCACCTTGACATGAAGAACTTGTCCATCAGAATTGCGGTGGCTGCCACTGCTTTCAGGCATGGGGGTAGGCCACAGGCCACAGGGTCGAGTTGCTTGGAGAGGTAGGCCACAGGCCTTAGCCAAGAGCCGAAACTTTGGATCAACACTCCTGTTGCTGTTTGATTGTGTTCATGCACGTACAGCTGGAAGGGCTTGCTGTGATCTGGCAGTCCCAGTGCAGGAGCCTCCATTAGCAGAGTTTTCAATTTCAGGAACGCTGCTGTTTGCTCTTCTCCCCAATGGAAGGGGTCTTGTTCTCCCCCCTTCGTGGCTTGATGAAGGGGCTTGGCAATATCTGCGAAGTTGGGGATCCACAGGCAGCAGAAGCCTGCAGCTCCCAGAAACGAACTTGTCTTCTGGTCTTTGGTTGGGGTATTCGGCATACTGCTTCTTTTCTTTCTGCCCCCAATGCACGCTTGGTACCTGTTAATTGGAAACCTAAGTACTTTACACTTTCTTTGCATATTTGTGCTTTCTTTCTTGACACTCTGTATCCTGCTTGGCACAATAATTGTAACAGGGCTTTTGTAGCGGATAAACAGTCTTTTTCTGTGGGAGAAGCCAATAATAAATCATCAACATATTGCAATAAGACAACTTTGTCTGGCTGAGCATTGAAGGAGAGGAGGTCTTGGCTGAGCGCGCATCCGAAAATCGTGGGCGAATTCTTGAATCCTTGAGGGAGGCGTGTCCAGGTCATTTGATGGCACGCCCCGTGGTGGACTCTTCCCACTGAAACGCAAAAAAGGGGCTGGCTTGCTGGAGCCAGGCGGATGCAAAAGAAAGCGTCTTTTAAATCAAGCACCGTGTAATATTTTGTATCTCCAGGAATTAATGCCAGTAAATTGTATGGATTGGGAACCACAGGGTGTAGGGTTACTGTGGCTTCGTTGACAGCTCGTAAATCTTTGACCGGGCGGTACTCTTGTGTGCCCTCTTTCAGTACTGGCAACAGGGGTGTGTTCCACGGTGACACGCAGAATTTCAATATGCCATGATTTTTAAGTCTCTGTAAATGTGTCTGGATATTCTGCTTGGCTTTTTGTGGGATATGATATTGTCTTAAAACCACAGGCGTTGCACCAGGTTTTAAATCGACGTATACTGGGGGGATGTTTACAGCTAGTCCGGGTGGATTTTCCTCCGCCCACACCCCAGGAATTTCAAGGAGTAGTGTGTGCGGGTCCGGACTTGCCGGCGGGGTTGGTGCTGTGCGCCATTCTTCCTCTCTTGGCATAATTACTGCAATTTTCACAGATCGGGGGTGCTGGCTGGCTGGGTTATACTGCCGAGCAGAGCTGCCACTCTCAGGCAGGTCTAATTGAGCGTGTCCCCCGGGAAGGAACGTAATTTGGGCTTGCAATTTGCAGAGGATATCCCGCCCCAGGAGCTGGATGGGACATTCGGGCATATACAAAAATTCATGCTCAACATTATGCCCACCCACACTACACTTTCGAGAAGCAAGGAAAGGGTACTTAGCAGACACTCCCATTGCTACCATAATATCAACCTCATTTCCCATTGGGGGTGCAATTTGCTGTGTTACAACAGAATATTCGGCACCGTGTCAACCATAAAAATTTCATCCTTATTTCCCACTCTCATAGTGACCGTGGGCTCGTGGTTACCGAGCGGGATGGGCCCAGGTCCTTGTCAATATGCATCCTGCCCCTCGAATGACGTTCCCGCCAATCCCACAAACCCCGCTCCGGCACCCTCGCTTCTTTCATATCTGCCGTCTGTTACCTGACCATTGGGGCCTTGACCTCCCGATTCCCCAACCTCCCCTTGTCCCCCAAATTTATCCAAAAATGCGGGACAGTCGTTTTTCCAGTGACCTTCACCCCGGCACCAGGCGCACTGGTTGGGTCCCAGGGGTTCCCTAGGGGCTCCCCTTCCTCTTCCTCTGGCCCCCCTTCCCCTTGCTCTCCCTCTGTCCGGGGCACCTCTTCCTCCACCATTCCCCATGTATCCCACAACACCTGTGTGTCCTCTCTGTCTCTTTATCTCCTCCCGTTTTTCCTCTAGATCCTGGTTATGAAACACTTTATTAGCAATCTCTACCAATTCGCTAATACCTTTTCCCAAAAACCCATCCAATCTCTGTATTTTATTCCGTATATCCCTCTGTGACTGTCCCACAAACGAAGAATTAATTAACCTCTGATTCTCCACCGCCTCTGGATCAATAGGACTATACATCCTATATGCATCCAGTAATCTCTCCAAAAATGCGCTTGGAGACTCTTTGGACTCTTGTACCACGTCTGCTATTTTTCCCATGTTTGTGGGTTTCTTCCCTCCCGCTTTAACACCCATTATTACTGCTGTTCTGTACGTCTGCAGGTAGGCAATACCCTCTGCGGTGCTGTACGGCCACTTGGGATCTGTTTTGGGGTAGTGTTCTGCCCACGCTTCTGGCTGGGGCTTAGCATCTGCTACGGCTTGGGCGAGTAAAATCTTCTGCGCGCTACTATTTATCCGGGCTCTTTCCTCTGTGGTAAACATTGTCATCATTAATTGCTGACAATCTGCCCATGTGGGGTTATGTGTGAGCATAACTGACTCTATCATACTGGCCACCGCTGCGGGATTAGTGGAGTACAGTGGTGTGTGTGTTTTCCAGTTAAAAAGATCTGTTGTCGTGAATGGGACATATGTGTATTGCACTGGCCCAGGAGCTCCATTTGCCAGTAAAGGACCTGGCACTTCTCGTAGGGGCAATTGCATCCCACTCTTATAGGGATTGTGTTGATATGGTTCCCGGGGTTTATGTATATTTTTCGCTGCGCGAGTGGTAACACCCTGTTTTTCATCTTCACTCTCATTATCGCTATTCTCCTGGGCTACTAATTTATATACGCTCCCATCGGGCATCTCAATTTTTCCTGGTGGGGCCTCTCTGTCTCCTCCACCCGCCGCCCCCTGTTCTTCTTCCACAACCCCGCGTGACGCAGCGAAGGGAGCCGGCCGGGAAGTAGCAGCTGCCTGCTCCCCCCTCTCCGCCCGCGCAATCGCGTCACTCAAAGCTTCTCTAGCTGCCCCGTAACATGACGGGTATGGCGGGGGCAAGGAATCACCTTCTTCTGGGTGTTCTACCAACACCGATCTCTCTTTCTCTTTATTATTTGGTGGTACCTGCTTCTTGTGTTGTCCCGCCATCATTATAAAATGACTTTTAACTTTTACACAGTATCTCCATATATCTATATACGGGTACTGCTCAGGATGTCCGCATTTCCCAGTAACTTGGGAATGCACTCTCTGTATTAGCTCGGGGTCCATTGACCCTTGCTCTGGCCACTCAGAAACTAACAGTGGCCACACAATTGTACACATTAATGTCAGCTTCTCCTTAGTTAACTCCACACCATAATCATGCGTTGTATATAACGCTTCAAAATTCTGCACCATATACCCCAGGGGCGTCTCACCCTCCTTTACCTTCTTGGGCTTGGATGACCCGTTACCCATTGTTTCCCTTAAAAATAACAGTAACCCTTTTTTTTTTCAACACAGATATTACTTTTTAGCAATGACAATTAGAATCTACAGTCTGGTACTTCAGCCAACAATTCTCACGTGTCTGAACCACTTCCTCCGTCAGTAGCCAGACTGCAGTCGCCTGAGCCGGAAACGTACTTCGGGAGTCCACTCTCAAGTTTGCTTTCTCGCAGGGCGAGTAGGCGCTCGTTCACTCACAGCATTCAAATCACTCACAGCACGTACTGTACCAGATACTTTCAGCACAAAACAAAACATAAACAATTCAACTCTTTCTACTAGCCGAGGGCACGCCGTCCCTCCTTTTGGCTCCTTATACCCTGTTAATTGAACTCTAACTCTTGCCTGCTTGTGACTATGTGCACCCCGTTCTATAACAACACTCCCGTCTGCAATTCCAATTTGCCTATGGGCAATCTACCCACCCGGCACCACTACCTCTGCAGCTACTGCTGACCTCAATTGGCCCCCTTCACTACACGATGTACACACTAGCACTGACTCAGGGCTCTCAGCCCAGTCACAGAAATCCCTCCTCCTTTCCTGGTCCACGTGCAGAAGCTCTGTTTACAAACACTGACTATGACTATGCAACTCCACGTGGCTTCTTTCTCCCTCTCTTACAGAACTACCCTTTACTTAACATCTGATCCCCCGGGTCCAGACACGCGCTAGCCACTTTCTGGCCCCGTGCTATATGCGGCGGGTTCAGTATGTCAACGAGACCGTGGCCGCAGGTCTCCTTATCCGACTTTCGGTCGGACGTTTCCCTTTATACTGGTATCTCTGATACACATACAAACATAGAAGACACTTTACCTATCGCCGCGCTGCTCGCTGTTTCCTCAGACTCGGTGGTGTCCCAGCTTCCCGGGCCGGGGGTCTGTTTGGGACGAGACGAGGTCCACTGAACAGGAAATCCTGCTTGGCACCTGCAGATGTCAGCTCACCTTCAACGGACGCCCAACCAACGGGATCACTCGCACCTGCAGTCAACCGCTACAGTGTTCAGCAGCCGTTGCTGTGCCAGCAAGGGCCCGTATCCCGGACGAGCCCCCAGAAATGTAACCGGAAACACTTGGTTCACTTCACGACGGCGCCGGACCGGACACAAGCAAGGATTGTCTGAACAGGAGTCTCTTCAGGAAAGGCAAACTTTATTGTGTCGTCACACAAATGCTCACACAGGATTGAAAGAGTGAGCCCCGTTCTCACCCCGGAGAGGGGTTTTATACCCCGAATACATAATTAGGTACATCCCAATTAGCCCACCTCCCGGTGACACTTTATTCCACCCCACGTGGGTTAATACCTCCCATTATTAGTACAAAGGCATTCCATACATTGACCGTAAATTGGCCAACTTCATGTTAGTCTGACAGTTTGTGATTTGCTGCCGCACTCAATCGGGGCCGTGCCCACCTCCCTAAAGGCTATGTTTATTTGTTACAGATAAAGCTTGGTCTGGTTTCTACGCTCTCGTTGTCTCTCTGCAGGCCTCAGTGACCTTGCAGTATCCATTTGTCATCCTGTCTCTCTGTGCCAAGAGCTGGCCGGATCTTCCCTTCGTTTAATTGCTTCTCTGTTAATCTACCACATTCCTAAAATTCTATGTAAGCTTCATTCTAGTGTCTATTGAAATCTACCTAGTTATTTGCAAGTGAACCAATATTCTGAACAAGATGGCCGCTTGGCTCATAATAGCGACCATCTTCCAGCCTGATTCCACTTCAAGTTTATACAGTAAACAAGTCCCGTGGAGGCAGACGGGGACAGGATCTGGCTGGATGTTAAATTATCCAATTGTCATAACTGTATGTGAAAGATGCCAATTTACTGCCAAATTACTAAAGAAAAACACGCACAAGATCCAGATGGTTTATCATTTTGTGTTCTTAAGAAGATTAATAGAGATTGGAGGGGGGGCGACATTAATCTCAAATTAGCTAGGGAAGAAATGAGATGCATTTTCGAAATTGGCACATTAGACCCATATGGTTTGAATAATGATTTTGAGATTCGCCATTTTTTTAAAAACTTTTATCTTTATTTTTTATTAGTATTTTTATAGTATTTTTTAGTATATTTTTTCTTTTATTTAAAAGCATCCTGTCCATAAATGGGGAATAGGCCCTGTTAGTATATTATGGTGATTTTTTATTTTGAACAGTTAAGGGTTCATTCCATATGCATGCACAGCATATTTTATTTCCCTGCAAGATTAATTTAACATATGGTATATATCTGGGGAGAGAGTATATATATAGGATACTGTTATATTTGATGTCATGCATGGTGTTGTGTCTAATTGTATGTTTAATGTGGGGATATGTTTGTCGATATGGGCATGCATCTCCCCATTTTGACATAGGTCGAATATGCAGATTGCACTGGACGTTCGTTCAGCCTTATGAAATGATGGCTATATGAAGAACTTATGGGCAAAGGAACTTCAAAGATGGAGGGTACACTGCAGACGGTGGAATCATCGTCATGAGGAACGGACATTTTAGCCCCGTTAAATACCTCAGCAGCTGCTGAATTGCTGCAGCGCAGCAATTCAGTTTGTTGCAGCAGTGTCATTGAACGCTTTGGATGCGAATTTCAAAGTAAAATGGCCGACGATTTCTTAACAAAAGATTCAGATTGTTTTTCGTATGACTCGGACAACAGTTGAGGTATATATGATAAAGAAAAGCAGTCAGCACAATTCCATTTTGTATGCACACACCACAAATGATAGTTTTTATTGAATAAACGTTATGTTTACTTCTGAAAAAAATATATAATTGAGCTCTAATATATGTCTATGTGCAGGGGTAAATAATAAATAAATATTTTGTGCTTTGGTCAACAAAAACCTCAAAATTAACATTGCTGTACGGATTGTTACTTGCTTCATGGCGGCAGCCATCTTTACTACGTCACACTCAGCTACTCGCAGCATCTCCTCGGGTCGCTGCAAGTGCTAAGTTAGCAGTGCTGAGCGCTGAGCGGCTGAATGCCGTTCAATGGCAAGTTGCTAACTTGGCACTTGCAGCGGCTGAGGTATTGAACGCGCCTCTGGCGGAACTGATCATGCACATGCGCGTAGAAGCATGTCCGCCGAGAATAGATTGTGATGGAGGAGGTGCCGGATATCCATTGGGAGAAGATGCCGGACATCCGTTACAAAGGGACCAATCAAGAATTTGGACTGACTTGTATCACCTGAGATTGGGAGGATGTTTTTATGTATATATATGGCATTTACATTCATGTATGTGGGATCGACTGATGAAGCTGTGAAGCAGCGAAAAGCGTATCGACCTACTTTGTGTTTTATTCTATTTGTTTTTTATATTAAAAGTTTTTTAACCATATCAGAGAAGTGTCCGTTTGGGGGAAAAGGGCTGGTGAACACTATATTCTGCACGACAGGCACATATCCCGAGCCAGTGACCAGTCCACAGACTCTGGACCATGTAAGTTTATTGTGTGAAAACCTGATATATAGCACAAAAGTCATACAGAAGCACGCTATGGTCCACTGTCCTTCTTGTCTCTTCAATATATAATATATCGTAAGAACATATGGAAGAGGGACTGGGTCATTCCTGAAGGGACCCGTCGCTTACAAACTGAGCCTTACATTTTCAGGCTCTGGCCCATGTGAGTTATCAACAGTACTTATGCCTGATATGCTTTCAATGGTCTTTTGTATTGCACAATTGGTCTTTGTATATATCTTTCTCATTTCATGACATTGGCACACAAGTGACGTATCATTGCATTTACGAAAACTATCAGGGTGAATTCATATGCTCCACTCTTTATAGGTGTTGCCACATACGGGTGAAATCACATATCATAAGGTGATTTATTAACCACCATTGTATGGTCATATTACCACTTTTTATCACATTTTACGGGATTACACAGGCACTTTTCCAATTTTTTTTGTATGTTATATACAGTGTGAACTACATTTAGAGCGACTTTTAAACCCTGTATCCATTTATCTGACCTCAATAAATAAATCAAGTGCAGGGTTTATATGCTCGGTGATCACAGCTTCATTCGGCCTCTGTGCTTTTCCTTTATGATTTTAATGATGTCACAAATTTCCTTTACTATTGAATAAAGTTATTTTTCCCTCCGTTAGTATTTGTAGGGGCTGTTGTCCTGCTCTCTGGGCCAGGTTGGTGTAATGCTGAGGGCCAGGCCCGCTGCTCTGCTTGGAAAATGAATGACTAATCGCACGCTTTCTTTAATTGGCCAGGGAAAATGTGAAGCCGCCTGCGTCTGTACTCGAACTTGGCTCTGGGACTTCAGGCTACTCTCCTGCGAGATGTCACACAGCTGCGTATGATTTCACACAGTTGTGTATATGATGTCACGGAGCTGCGATCAACTGCTCTACTTAAACAACTGCTTTGTTTATCTTCCACACCAGCCGTCCCAAATATAAAGAAACTTTTTAAAAAAAAATTAATTACCTGAAATTATGATTTTTTTATGGGAATCAGTCTGGGATAAATCCATTTTTCCTCCTATATTTTTTTCTGATCACATTGGCTTTTATAAACTGATAGTCGATGACAAGATATTAAAACACGGTGATAGCGATTCTTCATTGTGACGGTCACTCTGGTTCTTGTCCTTGACCTGAACTGATAAAATAAATGCCTCAGAATGTGCAGGAAATGTCTCCTCCAGACGACCCTTATAGTGATCCCTTATGATACAGGTAATAAGGAGACCACTTCCAGCGCTATATAAAAGCAGCAGCACGACCACCCAGATATTAACCTTTATCCACCTTGCTGTCTGCATTTCTAAAAAGCCGTAATTATGAGATTTATTTATGGAAACAAACGATACAGAATCAAATGTAATTTTAACTATTTATTTTAAAAAAATTAATTAAAATAAAAAAACATGTCCAAAAGATACCTTCCATCAACTCCAGAGGAAGGCGAAACACCTTGGACATCCTTCTAGCAAGGTGTCCAAGGAAAAAAATTCCTTCCTGACCCCATTTTAAGGCGATCGGCTATACAGAAAACCTGTCTGGCCCTGGAGCGATATTTAAAATGGAATCTTTTGGACAAGTAAAATAATAAACGCTTTGTCTTTGTCTTGGCCTTCGTCTTGGTTTTTGCCTGTCTTCATCCGCGGCCTTGCTCTTCGATCCTGCGGAGTCTAGGAATACTTAGGCCCGGGGCAGACGAGCGCAGAAGGTCGGCGTCTTATAGTGATGCACAGGCACCACCAGAGGCCGATTAAAGAAAAAAAAGAGACAGAAGAAAGAAAGAAAGAAAAAGGGTAGAGGAAAGACCACTCTCACGGACGTTCCTTCTGTCTGCAAAACGCTTGTCTGACTCCGGCCTAACCTGTCTCTTTTCAATTCCGCAGGATCTGAGTTCAGAGGGTGTGATCCGCATCTAACATACTGTCCTGCCTACTATGACATCACATTCCAAGTGGGCTTGGCTTTCCACCTAACATGTTGATGGTACAACAACATTCTAAGGAAAACAGAGGCCTCACTTAGTTCTTTCACTAATTAACCCCTTCGCTGCTGAGCCATTTCACCCCTGTGTGGTGAGCTCATTGTAACCGTCTTGTGCTCATTGTGTCTAAACGTGTTTTAAAGTCATGTTTTTTTATAGGACCCAGACAAATTATATATAATTTTTTTTAGAAGACTCAGGAGATTCAAGTTAAATCATTATTATGTGTATACGTCATGCCCCGTCAGAATGCTCTAACAAAAGATGTAAAAAAATACAAGTTTCCATTTCAATTTCCACTATTTACATAAAAAAAATGTCCACATTTTATCCTCCAAACCTTTGTGGGTGTATATTTTATGGGATACGCGTGTTAAAATAAATTTGGAAATTGTTACTGCACTTTTCTAAGGAAATACCCCATTTTAACCAAAACTGAATTAACTGAATTTTTTTATTGTATTTTGGAGGATTGTGTTTTATACATAATATGACTATAGGGTCTATTCACAAAGCAGAGAGGTTGCGTGCAATTTTGATGCTTTACGCTTCGGCCCATTTCGCCGCATTCTATTTTGCCCAAAATACGGTGAATTCACTATTTAGAGAACGGTCACTATATTTTGCCGAAAATCGAGTAGCCGAAGCAGTTTTCGGACATCAGTAAAAACCGCCAAAGTGCACCGATAACCAAAATGAGCCGAATCGGCATCAGCGAATTCCACAAGATGCAAAAAAAAGGAAAAGAAACAGAAGTCTCCTGTTCCCCTAGTAGGTGTTTAAACCAATAAAAATTAGATTTTTTCCCCTAGTCTCTTTCTGCTCCCGGCTGCCAGACGCAGCGGATCGAGCTGCCATTTTCACGCGCGGGAAGAGAGATGAGTATTTGATTTTTAGGGGGGGAGTTTCAGCTGCTGCTGATTACGCAGCAGCTCAGAGCTAGTGTTAACTTATTCATTAGCGCCAGCTCTTAGTAGCTAATGTTAGGACCTTGTGATACTAACGCTAGTTACTCTGTGCTTGCACTTTTGCGCTCCCCATGTTACATATAGGGAAAGCAAAGTACCGTAAACTCGCGCAAAAAAGCGCTACTACCGATTCGCTAACAGGTTTTTTTTAATCCGTTAGCGAATCGGAGGTGATTCAGGCTAACATTACGGAGAGTTGTATTGATGAGGAGGTCTGTGATGCTCCGTTATACACTGAGAGAGTGCACATTGCTGTGGCGATCTATGATACAATCATATATGTTGCACATTACTCAGTAATGGTTGGCTGCTGCCCCACAGAGAAGCCTTTACTGCATTACTGTATCATAGAGCTCCACAGCAATGTGCACTATTAACGGATGTTTCCCGGGGCTCCACTGCAATAAAACGCACATCTATACATTGCGCACATTACTGTGTTGATACAGTATTGTGCAATATAATCAACTGTATCACAGAGCTCTTCAGCAATAAAATCACAGTAGTGTGTGTGTATCCTATATTTGTATCTCGGGCCATGAACAGATCACCCCCTGATGACGGACCTGCAAGTGAGGGGAGACATATGGATATTTATATTTCTATGACCTGTCGTTTTTCAGGATTGAGTCATTCTCGGCCCAACAGTGATGTGTTCTGCTTTCTCTTACTATTTTGGGGGAGTTGGAGAAGAGCTAGCACTCTATCCTTTTATATACACAGAGTGAACTTCATTTAGAGCGACTTTTAAACCCTGTATCCATTTATCTGACCTCAATAAATAAGTCAAGTGCAGGGTTTATATGCCCGGTGATCACAGCTTCATTCGGCCTCTGTGCTTTTCCTTTATGATTTTAATGATGTCACATATTTCCGATACTATTGAATAAAGTTATTTTTCCCTCCGTTAGTATTTGTAGTGTTACCGGAACCCACCTGGTTCACTCGGGACGAAGCCGGGCCGGCACGGTCAAGGATTGACTGGACACGAGTCTCTTCAGGAAAGGCAAACTTTATTGTGACGTCACAACAGATGCTCACACAGGATTGAATCGCAAAGAGTGAGCCCCGATTACACAGTGACATGAGGTTTTATACCCCAAATACATAATTAGGTACATCCCAATTAGCCCACCTCCCGGTGACACTATCCCACCCCACGAGGGTCCGTACCTCTCTTAATCGAATACAAAGACATTCCATACATTGTTGGGGGGTTTTCTGTGGAGCCGCTGATTTATAAATATAAGTTTTGGGTTTGCAGCCTACGAGGTGTTGCACATAATCTCAACAAAATGTGCAAATGTAATAGAGAAAACAGTAGATGGTCCTGGTGGCGCAGTGGTGTACTATAAATCGTATAAACACTAGCCTGATATTAGGCCCTACAGGTGCTCGTACTAGAGTGTAAGATCTAAAAATGTCACCAGGAACCTTCAGGTCCCGAGAGACGTACAATTAAAAATGAGAAGTGCAAATTACAGTGGATACATAAATGCAGTAGTAAAGCCGAGAGACATGCAAGGATTATGTATAACAATAAAGTGCATGTGCTTATGAAACCATTTTTAAGTAAAGTGCATACACAGGTGGTGCGCTAAAAGCGCAAATCGCTGATAGTTCTTTGGAGGGTTGTACAGTCAATAAGTCCTAAGCCACAGTAAAGTGCATGTGCAAAAGTGCAAATAACATAACAAAATAACCGGAAAATTTTGTGGCCACTAGTGGTTGCACAGCGTATGAGCCGTGTTGTAGAGATAAACGGTCCACTGTCACAGCTCTTCTCCTCAATGGGTGGTTTATATAAGGGGAGAGAGAAGAAAAAAATAATAATAGTGCAGACTGCTTCAGGTATTTATGGTGAGGATAGAACAAGAATCTCACTCACGGATTACAGAGCCTAGTGTGTCCCTGGCTCTGGGTTGAAGCGCCTCACACCAGATCTAGGGTGGCATATCCCTTCTTTGTCCTACAGTCCCCGTAAGGGGAGCTGCATTTTACTCTTACCAGGATTGTGTTGATATACATCCCGGGGCTTAAATATATTATTAGCCGCACGAGTGGTGGCCCCCTGATCCACCCCTCCATCATCCCCACTCTCTCTGTGGGTTACCCGCTGATATACATTCCCATCGGGCATTTCAATTTTCTCCGCAGGGGTCCCTTCATCCTCTCCACCCGCAGCCCCCTCCTCTTCCACGATACCACGAGCCGGAGCCGAGGGAGCTGGCCGGGAAATAGCAGCTGCCTCCTCTCTGCCCCCGCAACCGCGGCATTCAGTGCCTCACTGGCCGCCCCATAGCACGACGGATAGGGCGGGGGAAGGGAATCAATCTCCTCTGGATGTTCTACCAACACTGTTTTTCTCTGTTCACCTTTATTTTCATTATTCAGGGGTATCTGTTTATTGTTTTGTCCCGCCATCATTATAAAATGACTCTTATCCTTCACACAGTACCTCCATATATCTATATGCGGGTACTGTTCAGGATGACCATATCTCCCGGTTATTTGGGAGTGCACTTTCTGTATTAACTCCGGGTCCATAGACCCCTCTTCTGCCCATTCTGGAACCAACAGTGGCCATACTATTGTACACAACAATTTCAATTTTTCCTTACTCAAATCCACACCATAGTGATGTGTCTCATACAACGCTCCAAAATTTCGTACCATATACTCCAAGAGTGTCTCACACTCTTTAGCCTTCTTGGGTTTGGACGACCCGTTACCCATTGTTACTCTTGTGGGCAGTAACTTTTTTTTCACAATGCAAATATTTCTTTCAACACAATCACTTAGTCACTTTATATCAACTGTCTGGTACTTCAGGCAACAGTTCTTTTATACCGTATTCGCTTCCTCTGTCAGTAGCCAACTGCAGTTGCCTGAGCTGGAAACGTACTTCAGGAGTCCACTCTCAGATTTGCTTCCTTGCTAGGCAAGTAGGCGCACAATCACTCACAACACTCTCAGCATCCACAGCACGTACTGTACCAGATACATTCAGCACAAAACAATACATAAACAATTCTACTCTTTCTACTAGCCGAGGGCACGCCGACCCTCCTCTTGGCTCCTTATACCCAATTAATTGATCTCTAACTCTTGTCTGCTTGTGACTATGTGTACCCCGTTCTGTGGCAACACTCCCGTCTGCAATTCCAATTTGCCTATGGGCAATACACCCACTCGGCACCACTCCCGCTGCAGCTACCGTTGGCCTCAATTGGCCCCCTTCACTACACGACGTACACACTAGCACTGACTGCGGGCTCTCAGCCCAGTCACAGAATCCTTCCTCCTTTCCTTGTCCACGTGCAGCAGTTTTATTTACAAACACTAACTATGACAGTACTACTCCACGTGGCTACCCTCTCCCTCAGATTCATAACTACACCGTGTCTATATCCGATCCCCTGGGCCCAGACACACGCACTCTCTTCCGCCGTGCAATGTCCGTGCTGTATGCGGCGGGTTCGGTATACAGACGAGACCGTGGCCGTGGGTCTCCTTATTAAACTATGGTCGGACGTTTTCCCCTTATACCGGTATCTCAATACACATACAAACACAGAAGACACTTTACCTATCGCCGCGCTGCTTGCTGTTTCCTCGGACTCAGTGGTGTCCCAGTTTCCCCGGCCGGGGGTCCGTTTGGGACAAGACGAGGTCCACTTAACAGGAAATCCTGCTTGGCACCTGCAGATGTCAGCTCACCTTCAATGGACGCCCAACTGGCGGGATCACTCGCACCTGCAGTCAACCGCTACGGTGTCCAGCAGTCATTGCCGTACCGGTAAAGGCCTGGATCCCGGACGAGCCCCCAGAAATGTTACCGGAACCCACCTGGTTCACTCCGGACGAAGCCGGGCCGGGACGGTCAAGGATTGACTGGACACGAGTCTCTTCAGGAAAGGCAAACTTTATTGTGACGTCACAACAGATGCTCACACAGGATTGAATCGCAAAGAGTGAGCCCCGATTACACAGTGACATGAGGTTTTATACCCCGAATACATAATTAGGTACATCCCAATTAGCCCACCTCCCGGTGACACTATCCCACCCCACGTGGGTCCGTACCTCCCTTAATCGAATACAAAGACATTCCATACATTGGTCATAAATTGGCAGGCTTCATGATATTCTGACACAAGAGGATTTACTATTGCTCTGGATCCTGCCTGTGCCCACCTCCCTTGCGCTTGTTTATTGTTTGTTTTAGATAAGGCCTGGTCTAGTTTCATACTCCTCTTTGTCTCAGCTGCAGGCTCCTATGACCTTGATGTATCTCTTCTTCATCCTGTCACCCTGTGCCAGCAACGGCCCGGATCTTCTCTAATTTAATTGCTTTACTGCTTGTCTACCACATTCCAAAGATTCTATGTAAGCTTCATTCTAACTCCAACTAATATCTACCTAGTTATATTCAAGTGAACCAATATTCTGAACAAGATAGCCGCCTGGCTCAGGATGGTGACCATCTTCTGGCCTGAGTCCATTACAATCTGAGTTCAGAGGGTGTGATCCGCATCTAACCTACTGTCCTACTATGACATCACATTCCAAATGGGCGTGGCTTTACACCCAACATGTTCATGGTACAACAACATTCTAACGAGAACAGAGGCCTCACTTAGGGCTTTCACTAATTAACCCCTTCGCTGCTGAGCCATTTCACCCCTGTGTGCTGAGCTCATTGTGACCGTCTTGTGCTCATTGTGTATAAACGTGTTTTAAAGTCATGTTTTTTATGGGACCCAGACAAATTATATATCCTTTTTTTTAGCAGACTCAGGAGATTCAGGTTATATCATTATTATGTGTATACGTCATGCCCCGTCAGAATGCTCTAACAAAAAATGTAAAAAAATACAAGTTTCCATTTGAATTTCCACCATTTACATGAAACTATTTTTCCACATTTTATCCTCCAAACCTTTGTGGGTATATATTTTATGGGATACGCGTGTTAAAATTAATTTTGAAATGGGAACTTGTTACTGCATTTTTCTAAGGAAATACACATTTTTAACTAAAACTGAAATAACTGAATTATTTTCTTGTATTTTGGAGGATTGTGTTTTATACATAATATGACTATAGGGTCTATTCACAAAGCAGAGAGGTTGCGTGCAATTTTGATTAAACATTTCGTTTAATTTTGACACGTTCTGGTGATTCTATTTCGCCCAAAATACAGTGAATTCACTATTTAGCGAATGGTCACTGTATTTTGCCAAAAATCGAGTAGCCGAAGCAGTTATTGGACATCAGTAAAAACCGTCAAAGTGCACCGATAACCGAGCCGAATTGGCATCGGCGAATTCCACGAGCAGCAAATAAAAAGAAAAGAAACAGAAGTCTCCTGTTCCCCTACTAAGGGCCACATTACATTCCTGACGTTAACGCTCACTTGCGTGAGCATTAACGTTAGCTGCGGTGTCTACCGCATATTACAAAACAAATGCAAACGGGTTAAGTAACATGTTTGCGTTTGGTACCTTGCGCTTTTCAGCTGTTACTGTACTTTGTGCTCCCTATATTTAACATGGGGAGCTCAAAGTGTTAATCAGTGTTAGTTTTACAATCTACTAGCGCTGATTAACATCCGGCTGTGGTTAGCAAGCCAGTACTTGGTGTTAACGGATTTCGCTTCTGCAGAATCCGTTAACACCAGCCTAAAAAAATAAAAAATGTCTCAGATACTCAACTCCTGTCCCACGGCGAGGACCGCGGCTCCAACCGCCTCCTCCGTCCAGCGGGAGCAGGGAAAGACTGGGGGGAAAAAACGTAAATTTTTAACCCGCTAGCGTCCGGATGGTAATATGGTGCACCCGCGCTAGGGCCACCAATGCTAAAGGTAATACTCACGAAGGTGAGCGCTAATGTTAGCGTTTCGAAAGTGCCCAAAGTGTTAAAACCAATAAAAACATATTAAATTGTGTCTAAATTATAAAAAATGTCTTTTAAGAAATTAATAAAAAGGCATGTTACATAATTAAAAAATAAAAACCTTTTAGCTGCCCCGCAAACACACCTTCATAAACTTACTACACTGTAGTACAACTCATTCTGCCGCTTTGTGCTACATTGTAACTAAATGATCCACCATTGTGACATGTTAAAAGAGCATCATAAAAAAATCCTGCCCCAGCCCTGCTCACCACCAGATATTGCCCCAAATGACCCCCCTCTCTCTTTCCTTTCAGTAGGTGTCCTAAATGCTGTCCCTCCTAGGTAGGGCCTCAAACACCACCCCCCTCCCTGTCCCATCCCAGTGTCGGATATAATCTCTGCACGTGAATACAACACGTTTATATATATTGGATTTATCAGCCAAGCCTCCAATATGTCTATATTGGAGTTACTGGACCTACCTCGGCAGTTGCCTCCAATATATCAGGGATTATTATTTCATAAGAAATTTATACGAGACACAAATATCAATTGTTTATATTTCCTAGAAAAATTATCCTGAATTCTTTTAATTGTCTGTGTTTTGCTTTAAAAAATACAATAATCAATAATCGGATAAAAATATATATATATTTATTACGTATACAAAAAAGTTTCAAATCTCATATCATAAACAACAATTTATAAACCACAATCCATCAGCATATAAAAACTAGCTTCACAATATATGTATCTCCGGTTAGTAACTGCATATATGATTAATATCATTTACCTTATCAGTTAGTAACTAATACACAAATGGTTAATAAACATTTCTGCTTAATACAACATGCATTTCCCAGCAAACAATGTTTAACCAGCCAGCTCTTATAGATATATATATATATATATCTCTATGCTACATGAATCAACAAAAGATGAGCTAATTTAATAATAAGTAATAAAAACTTATTTAGTGAATCCTCCCCTAATCTCATAGTTATAGTTACATAGTTATATAGGCTAAAAAAAGACATGCGTCCATCGGGTTCAGCCTCTCCCACATAACATATCTCGAGAATTAAACTTCTAATCTTTTGCTTTTTATTTTGTAGTTATATAATTCCTTGCTTATTAATTTTAATCACAGTAATTTCCAAATGCAATATATATATTGGTATCAATCTTACAACATTCTTTTAGGAATAAATCCTTATATCCACTTCTTCATATTTCTATCTGCAGAATGGAAATTACTTAGAATTTGGATTTAACGGTATCTGAGAATCTCAGTCTAAGTTGTAAGAATCTCTACAAATATATTTTTACATTAATTCCTTATTTCATACATTACCTGTCCAATTTGGATGTTGATAAGTCTGCCTTGGAATTCCTGATGTAGTAAATTTTGGAATGTGTGAAAATTACCGATATCAGATAATCAATGCATGTGAGTTAGAGAGTTGGTGAGAGTCAGAAATTTAGTGAGAATCTTGATTGCCTCATGTCTTGGGATCTGCCTGCATCGTAGTGTGAGTCTGACTGCTGGAATCTCCGACTTCAGAGGGTCATGTATAATGCATGTCTGAATGCATTGCGATGTGAGTCTGTCTGCTGGAATCTCCGACTGACTTACAAAAACCTTTGCCGCTTATTATAGCCAATTTGACGTCACGGTTAATTAATGATAATATGAATCATTATTTTTACTATCCTCTAGAGGGCAGTATTGCACTTCTTAAATTAATTCCACCATTTCTTTTTAATTCTTATCTCGGGTCAAAAAGGTCAGACTGACTTAACAAAGACCTTCTCTTCCAACTAGACTGTCTCTGTCTCCATCTGTCATACCTAATTTATAATCCTACTCCCTTTTGAAATTACTATAGAGTTCTATCAACTAAATTCTTTTCTGGTTAACTCAATTCTTTAGTAATTTTATTATTTACCAATTATATACTTTCTACAATATTTTGGAGTATATATTTCATACTGTAATTATAATAAAATATACCTTGATTATAAACATATATTTTGTGAATATAAATCTATATTAGAGAACTTTTAACTCTTTTTCCTATACCCAAAAGACAAAATCTCTTTTGTTTTAAAACTTAAGACAGAACAATAAATTTAATTATGACACGTCTTAGCACTTAAACCGTAGCCTTATCACACACAACATTCTAGGTTCCATTCATATCTGGCACTTCTTAAAAAAAATATAAAAGACTTCACCCAGGAATGAACTCTGTAAAAAAAAATCTCGTTTATTTCTAAACTTAGAGAAATTAGAAAGAAAAACTGTCTTTCAAAACAAAATGGCTACAAGCGTCCATTTTAAAATTCTCTTTTGTGTGTAATATACCCGACACCAGTCAGGGACCCAAACTCCCCCCTCGAACTCAGTAAGGGCCTCAAACCCTCCCCCATCTCCCTCTCAGGTCCCCAAATTTCACCTTTCCCTCCCAAGTTACAGCCCCATCGTCCACCCCCTCTCCTTTCCAGTTATGGCCCCAAATGCTCCCCATTCCAATTAGAGCTTTAACCACCCCCCAGCACCCCTACCACTCCCCCTCAGAGCCCCAAACAGCCCCTTCCCAACAAGGGCCCAAAAACTTTTATAAAGAGCCCCTGTTCCATCTTACCTGCCTGCGTGTGGCTTCACAGAGGAGCCGCATGCTGTAGGCGACGCTGTGTCCACTCAATACAGCATGCTGCTTCAGCTGATGGCGATGGCTGAAAGGGATTTAAATATGGTAGATAATTCATTGAATTCATATTTCTATATTCTAGTAATATTTGATATCTATATAAATATATAGGGCCAGATTGACTGCTCAGCGAATGCCTGATCATGAGGTAATGCTGAAGTATGGTCTTTTTCTTGGCTTCCTGTTGTTATCAAGGAGTGCAGATGTTCTATTCAATTTCATTTCCTCTAGAAACTATGAGAGGCTGACCAGCCGAAAGGAAGGGAAGGATACACATGGTCCATGGTCAATTGTTTAAATACATCCTATGGAACATTCCTATTCCTAGAATAGGATATAGCTGTGATGTCAATTTAGGCGTGCCTACTAGGCTAGTACAGGAAATGTTTGTGTAAGTCTAGGTACTGCCCAAAGTAGGAAAAACACCTCTTCCTATAATGCTGACGTATCGGTTTGTAATTCATGAATTTGTGACGCTCCAAATGTTTGACAAAACTGCTGGGTGTATGAAATTTTGCCCCAGAGTAAAGAAATAACCTGAGACAGCACTTGTGTCCTCGTCTTCTATTATTCTCACTCGAGTTCTGTTTCCTGTATGGTCACTGGGTCTGGTGACAAAGCAGCTATCTCTCATCACTGGACCGTGGCCATTCCTGTGATGCTTGCAGTATCCATATCAATTTGGTGTCAGAAGTGGGATTTGAACTAATCAACTTGTCTGGGTGAGTATGGGTTACATATCTATTTTATTAATATTTATTGAACCTAATATTCATCATAGATAACTTGCTTGTTCAAATTTACGAACTCGCATTATTTGATTTGATAGTGTAAGAGTTTATTTTGAATGATTTGATTGTTTGAGTGATGGTGAATGAAAAATAGGATTTTTTTACAATCGTCTGGGTAAAGAATAGTGATCCTTTCTCTTTGTTTCCTTGATCAATTGTTGGGTGTCCCCGCAGTTAGTGACTCACATTTGAATTGTGTTGTAAAGAGTATTATATTTTAAAAGATTAATACCTTTAAGTTTCCCGCCCCGAGAATTGGATCTCTATTTACCTGACTACTTGTTATTTCCTATTTGTGCATGTTTTCCCTGATAGTGTAGTTAAAAAGATTTTAAATAGAATGGAGATTGCTGTTTTGTGATTTGGCTCAGTGACAATAGAGGAAACTGCGCATTTTTGCGACCCTTTCCCTCTCACCTTTTTAATTGCGCTGGCCCTTCTCCTTCCCCCCTCCACCGCGCCTTTTTTTTTGCGATATGGGTGCCAAAAAATCCTCCCATATAGATCCAAAAACAACGGGCAAATTAGATAAGCACTTCAATAAGAAGTTAATGCCCCAAAATGGCCCTGCTGAAACGCCCGCCGATGATGTACAACGTGTTGCTGGCGGATATTTCACCACGCCCTTTATAGATTGTCTCGCTGGCTGGACTACAGCCATGCATTCTTTTGATCCATTCCCAAATTCAGGAAGCTTCTCTTCCTATCATATGTCCATGATAAAAGGCTTATGTCTTGGCGACCAGAAAGCTTTCCCATATTTCCAACCTGACTCAAATTGGGATAGAAAATATATGAAGGAATGTGGTAAAGTGTGGATTCACTTGTCCTCTTCATATAACCCCATTTCTAAAACTCCTAAAGATATATCATGGTCCATAGGTAATCCCCCACCTTACAATTCCTCTCCTCCTGCCCTTTCACAACCTACTCCCAAACCCTCTTCCCTTTATCCCAGCCTTGACCCTAAGACTTTGGCAGCTGTGATTACAACTATTGAAACGACTACAAATCCTCTGCCTTCCCCCGAAGCCCTAACACAAAATATAGGTGTTTTAGGTGCTATCGTAGGAATACCCCATGTTGAAACAGAATCTGACACAGAACAAGATGAAACTAGCACATATGATTGGCAAAATAAAACCCCTATGTCTAAATTCAGTAAATCTTCATTTGTATCCACTTCCAAACCCAACCGTGTAGGATACTCTCCCCAAATGCAATCTTTTATTGACCAATTTGAACCCCAACTTCAGAACATAATAACTAGGACCCAATCTGGCAAAACTATCAACCCCCCTGCTAGATATCAGATGCCCTATTTAATTGCAGGAAATAATGTCGTTATTATGCCCCCTGATATAGGAACCTTAAATTCGATAATTAAGGGTTCTCCTAGTCCCAGAATTTCCCCGACTGCGACAACACAATACCTTAAACGGGCAACACGAGGATTGCAATTAACTCAGGAAGATTACAAGTTGATCATTAACGGTGTCATGGGATATGCTGATGACACTGGTTTTGATTGGACTCGTGTTCTCTCACTTCAACCCCCCCATGTTCCTCTAATAGGTGCCCCTATTACACCCCAAAATTTGCCTTTACAAACATCGGCCCAGATTGATGATATGTGGACAGAAGTTTGTGATGAATGGACTCGTAATTATGGAGCTCGACGTTCTATGGTCGCAGCCATTGCATGCAAACAAAATGCCAAAGAATCTGTCAACGAATTCGTCCACCGGTTCCATAAGAACTGGAAGGAGGATGCCGGCATGACATTAGATGGAGATATGGGTCTCCTCTACACTCAAACTCTCATGGGTAATCTCAGAGATGATACCCAGAGAATTGCTAAACAGGTGATTGATAACTGGCCAACAGTGGTACCTATTGATCTTAATAATAGGCTCCTTGTTAAAGATTCTGCTGGTTGCTTTGACCTGCAGCATTCTAAATATATGTTAGCTGTTTTTAACAGTCCTTCAGGTCCCCCAGGTAATAATGGTCCTCGCCCTAAACGGACTTATTATCGTCCTCAACACCCCACACGTACCCTAGGTACTTGTTTCATTTGTGGAGATCCAAATCACTGGCGTAATGAATGCCCTCATAATCCCAGGAACTTTGGCAATACTGCTATGAACCCCCAGCCAAGATCTCCAACAAGCAATGCTGTTACCTCTCCTAACAATGCCTGTGATCCACCTCGTCATAAGATTGATTGGCAAAACCAATCAAATGCATGATGTGGCCCAGAGGCATGCTCCATCTCATGTGTTCAGGTTTCAGAAACAGTTGACCATTTGCCCCTAGTGATCCTTAATTTGGAGGATCATAAAACCCCATTCCTTGTGGATACGGGTGCTACAAATTCGACGCTTACAATAGAGTGGTGTTTGTGGTCAATTAAACCTGCTGAGACGCCATCTTTGGGAATTAATGGAGTTCTAACAGATACGTTTGTCACCCCACCCATTGCTATTTCTTCAAATTCTTCTCCTGCCTCTGTGTTTCATTCTTTTCATGTTATCCCTACCTGTCCTGTTAATTTGTTAGGCAGAGATTTGCTTTCTTTGCTTGCTGTGTCTATTATCTGCATGCCATCTGGATCTTTACATATGGATTCTCCATTTCTTTCTTTTGAAGCTGCTCCCAGCACATGTCATCCCCCAACAGCCCCCACTCCTCTCTCTCCAGTGTCTCCACCTAACACTTCCTCCCATTCCTTCTCTCCTCTTCACTGTGCTTTCCTTTCAGCACCTGATCTCGAATTGTGTGTACATCCGGATGTATGGGCAATTGACGAATATGATGTGGGTTCTATCTCCTGCACTCCATATTCCGCAAAATTAAAAAAATCTGCAATTCCTGTCTATCACAAGCAATATAATCTGTCACCTGCTAAAGTTGAAGGAATACGGGAATTCATTCGCCGCTTCCTTGCTACTGGCATTCTGCGTCCCATTGTAAGTTCGTACAACACGCCTGTAAATCCTGTGCCTAAAGGAGATGGATATCGCTTTACTCAGGATTTCAGATCTCTCAATGAAATCATAATTCCTATTTCTCCAATTGTACCTGACCTCCCAACCCTTCTCACCTCCATACCCCCAGACTCCACACATTTTACAGTCATAGACCTAAAAAATGCCTTTTTTTCTGTCCCAGTACATCCAGATACACAACACATTTTGGCTTTTACATTTGAAGGTAGTCAATTTTGTTGGTCAGTTTTACCTATGGGATTTATTGACAGTCCTGCGTCTTTTGCTCGTGCCCTGCGTGAGACTCTGTTGAGTTACAGTCCGCCGGAAGGCTCCACCTTACTACAGTATGTGGATAACCTCCTCCTTTGTAGCCTCAGCCAAGCTGCATGTTACACTGACTCTGTTGCTCTCTTAAACCATCTACACTCAGAAGGCCACAAGGTGTCCAGAAAAAAGATGCAATTTTGCTCCACCTCTGTTGAATATTTGGGTTTCGTTCTCACTGAGGGATCTCGTGTCCTCTTACCGTCCCGCATTCAGAGCCTGCTCCAGCTCAAGCGTCCTGCCTCCAAAACAGACATGTCCTTTCTAGGGATGGTGAATTTTTGTCGTCACTGGATACCAGACTGTTCCTATTATGACTCTGTTCTTCGTGCGTCTGCTGCGCGCACAGCTCCGGACCAAATTGTTTGGTCTCCGGACATGGTGTCTGCCTTTGATACGTTAAAGGAACTGTTGGCTACTGCACCAGCACTGGGGCTACCGAACTATAAACTGCCTTTTCACCTCTACTGTAGGGAGGATGGGCGCACAATGGCGGCTGTTCTTGCACAGGTCCACGGGGGGCACTGCGTCCAACTGCATTTTTGTCAAAAGTCATGCCACCTGTTGTTCAGGGAATGCCAAATTGTCTCCGCTCCTTGGCTGCCTGTGCCATGGCTGTGGAAACAGTTCAGTCCTTAACCCTAGGTACTGACACGATTCTCCATACACAACACAATGTCTTGCATGTACTTCGTAACCTTTCTACCCAGCACATTTCTTCCCAACGTTTGTCTGGTTATGAAACTGTACTAACTTCTACCTCCAATTTGTCTGTCAAATACTCTTCTGTCACTTCTGGTCCTTCTGTTGTTCTAAACGCTCTCCTGCGTCTACGCGAAGACCAAGAGGAGCCTCGTGAATTACATGATTGTTTTCCGCTCATTCAACTAACGACCTCTCCTAGATCTGATCTTTCTGACACTCCTCTAGAAGGTCCTGATATTCGTCATATCTTTGTTGATGGCTCCTGTTCTCGTCCTTCTGATTCACAGTATCTGACTGGTTATGCTGTGGTTGAATTGCCTGACATTGTACATGAATCTGCTTCCATTCCTTCAAATTCTTCGCAAGCTGCGGAACTCTTTGCTTTAACAGCTGCATGTAAACTTTTTAAAGATCTCCCTGTCACCATTTATACTGACTCTCGTTATGCATTTGGTGTTGTGCATGATTTTGGTGCACTATGGCATCGCCGTGGTTTTACTACGGCTGATGGACGTCCTATTTCTCATTCTGATCTGATTTCTGATCTCCTGTCTGCTATTCTATTGCCTTCTCGTCTTGCTGTTGTTAATGCAAAGGTCATGATCCTGTTGACTCTTTTGTTTCTCGTGGCAATCATTTTGCTGACGCTGAGTCTAAAGCTGCTGCTCTTTCATCTCCTACCATTTCTCTTGTTCCTCACCCTCCAATTGTCACCTGCTACCTTTCTCCTTTTCTGCTGCCCGAGAAATGGATGCTTAAAGAACTCCAGGCAGGTGCTACTGAAGCTGATGTTTATCATTGGGCCTCAGAAGGCCTTGTGAAGTCTCAAGAAATTCCGCCTGATGTTAGAATTTATGAGAAAGGAGGAAGAGTTGGCTTACCTGCTGCAGCAGCGCCAATCCTTATTTTTTCTTTTCACGGTCCTGGCCACAGATCTCCCAAACTCACATACAGCGAAATGGCTAAACATTTTTCTGTTTGTAATCTTAAGGCTATGATTAATTCCCAACTTTCTCGTTGCCTTATATGTGCCAGAAATAATACACAGGGCCCAAAAATTAAAACTCAACACCTACCGCCTGCTAATGGTCCATTCCAGGAACTCCAAATTGATTTTACACACATGCCCACTGCAAAAGGTAACCTGAAATACCTTCTGGTAATAGTTGACAAGTTTTCTAGATGGCCTGAAGCCTTCCCTACTGCAAGAGAAAATGCCAGAACTGTTGCCAAAATTCTTTGTAAAGAATTAATACCCAGATATGGATGCCCCATATCTATTGATTCAGATAATGGTCCTGCCTTTACCTCCAAGATCACACAGGAATTGGTAAAATTAATGGCCATTCAATGGATGTTTCATTGCCCATACCATGCGGAAAGTTCCGGAATCGTGGAACGGCAAAATAGAAATATCAAAAATAAACTTAGAAAAGCTACTGAGGGTACCTTCAAGAACTGGCCGGATTACCTTCCAGCCATTCTTGCAGAAATAAGAATGACCACCCATTCTGTCACTGGCCTTTCCCCCTTTGAAGTTCTCATGGGAAGACCCTTTCCTACCCCATGGATTCCTAAGCAAGGTCCCCTGGTAATGTTACCAGGTGATCTGGATGAATTTAGAGAAGCATATGTTACTCAATTGCTTAAAACATTGCATGATTTCCATAGAACGGTCTCCTGCTCTTTCCGCCTCTCTCCACAGATCCTACTCACCGTTTTGTTCCAGGAGATCGAGTGCTCGTGAAGGCCCTGCATCGTCACAAAACCATTGATCCACCATATGGAGAGCCGACTACCGTCCTTGCTGTGACCAGAACCGCCGTGCTGACTGATGAATCACCTTCCTGGATCCATGCATCAAGGATAAAGAAAGCGCCATTCATCCCTGATGACTTCATTCCTGATCCACCTGTGACCTCAACCCCAGACGTGGAATCGATGACCCCTGCTTCTAGATGACCTCCTCCTGTGACGTACCCCACTGATGAATCTGGAGTGTGGGCCACAGCAGTTGTAAGCCCCTGCTAACCTGTTGGCTGGTTTCCCAGCTGAAGAATTGTTTTCCCCCAATTTATTTTTTTATGCCTCTCAACTGTCCTACTCAACCTGAAGAGTAGTACCTTTTTGCCCTCATTTACACGAACTGTTTATTTTTTGATGAACTTTCCTTTTTCACAAAGTAATACATATTGTATTTACTCTGATTTTACACTTGCAGTGTCTATTGCTAGAACTACTACCAAGATGTTTTGCTCTTTTTCCAAGAACTGTTGTATTTTTTTTGGTTCACTTTTAATCATTATGATTTATTTTCATAATACTTTCTGGTAGTTCATGCTACTATCACAGATGTTTTTGGAAAGATATTGTAGGTCCCCACAATATCTCCTTTGCTCGTCCCCCAGTTCTTAATATGCGTTTGAAAAGAGACTTGCATCGACCTAATAACTATGCATATGCTGCTCAGACTATATATGAACTTTCAGGTTTCAACAAGTCCTGCTGGATATGTATGGCCAAACCAACTAGTTCTAAATATGGTATACCGTATGAAGGAGTTGCTTTGAATCTAAGTCTTTTTGATGATGATTTGTTTACATTGCCTACTTTCTCTAAAACTACTAACAATCCCGGTGCCACTTTTATACGTGCTCCCCTCTTACAGGAACATCGTGGTACTGCAGTGATACGAATGAGATTTAACATTACTGGTAGAATGCCTTCACCAGAACCTAACAGAAAGGAACCTCCTTGCCAGGTTATTATGGATCATATGTATGTCCCTAATAATTCTGAGATGAATCTACAAGCCACTTTTCGTGTTTCCTTTCTTTACGGTAATAGTTCTTCGTCCTGGTTTAGCACCCCTTGGCATTCTAAGTTAGTGTCCTCCCCCTTTGTTCTAACCCAGGTATACAGATAAATGTGTAAGTTTATGGCAATGGATGGATAAAACTTTTCCTGTAAGTGTTGGCAACGCCAACTTTGCTGATTTCATGTTTGGATGTATTAACGCATCCCAAATTAATGCTACCCATGTTTTGTTTAAAAATACTGTGTGGAATGTAGCATCTTTTGGGAAACTTAACTTACATGATTCCAACAGTCCAAAAGATTGGACCTTGCAAGTGGAAGATGGCACATACTCTAGTATGATAATGGTTGCAACATATTATATTGATGCTTATGCTACCTTGCCCCTTAACCCCCCTTTTTACTGGTTATGTGGTAAATGGGCATATTTGGTAATACCTAGAACTTATGTTGGTGAATGTGTTTTGGGTCTTATTGGTCCATCTCATACTATTCACCCTTATGTTCCGTCTGGTATGCGCATTGACCTACATAACACTGTACATCGCTCTCGTCGCTCCTCCATATCTGTCAAAACCTCTGAGGCAGAGCGATTTGGTGGAATCTTGCTACCCGCATATGGTTTGCTCGTTTGTATTCTAAAATGAACCTTTTTGTTGACTTAGTTGATGACTTGTTTAATCACACTACACATGCTCTAGCAGTTCTTTCTGCTGAGCAACGTCAGATTAGAGATGCAGTAATTCAGAATCGTATGGCCCTTGATTATTTGTTAATGAAGGAGGGTGGTGTATGTGGTCTTCTTAATTTGACCCATTGTTGTTTTCACATTGATGACATTTCAGGTGAAGTTTCTCAAGATATACATGATATTGAGGAAATTCAAACCCAACTCAGGAAAGTATCAAGTCCCTTAGATGGATTTGATTGGACCTTTGGCTTTAGTTCTATTTTTGGTAGCCTAGGTTCAACTATTTTACATGGTTTAATGTATCTCGTTATGATTATTCTTGTTATTGCCATTTTTTACAAATTGTTGATGCTATGCCTTGAGAAATGTTGCGTTTCTAACTCAACTATGATGCCAGCCTATCCTATACTTCCACCCTCACCTACTTTGATTCCTTTTCAACGTTCCCCTCTTATGAGTAATTACTAATCTCTCTTTTTTTTATTTCTACGTATTAGAATGATTTATATGTATAATGTGATGACAATGTAACCCCATTTGTAATAGGTTCACTAGTTTAGTTTAGTTTAATTTTCTTTTTAATTAGTGATCACGTGATTCATGATCAAAAGACGGATTGAAAAGGATTTAAATATGGTAGATAATTCATTGAATTCATATTTCTATATTCTAGTAATATTTGATATCTATATAAATATATAGGGCCAGATTGACTGCTCAGCGAATGCCTGATCATGAGGTAATGCTGAAGTATGGTCTTTTTCTTGGCTTCCTGTTGTTATCAAGGAGTGCAGATGTTCTATTCAATTTCATTTCCTCTAGAAACTATGAGAGGCTGACCAGCCGAAAGGAAGGGAAGGATACACATGGTCCATGGTCAATTGTTTAAATACATCCTATGGAACATTCCTATTCCTAGAATAGGATATAGCTGTGATGTCAATTTAGGCGTGCCTACTAGGCTAGTACAGGAAATGTTTGTGTAAGCCTAGGTACTGCCCAAAGTAGGAAAAACACCTCTTCCTATAATGCTGACGTATCGGTTTGTAATTCATGAATTTGTGACGCTCCAAATGTTTGACAAAACTACTGGGTGTATGAAATTTTGCCCCAGAGTAAAGAAATAACCTGAGACAGCACTTGTGTCCTCGTCTTCTATTATTCTCACTCGAGTTCTGTTTCCTGTATGGTCACTGGGTCTGGTGACAAAGCAGCTATCTCTCATCACTGGACCGTGGCCATTCCTGTGATGCTTGCAGTATCCATATCAATGGCAGGAAGAGGTGGCTCAGCCAGGTCAGGGCAGATCTAGATTTGGGTTTATAGAACCTCATCCTGGAGCTTCCAGCTAAAGGGGGATACAAGTAGCACTGGGCCCTCTGCAGTCTCGTGGCCCCTTAACAGATCACCGGTTGTCACCCCCTGACTGCAGAGCTGCAAGTGGGGGAGGCATATGGATATTTATATTTCTATGACCTGTTGCTTTCAGGATTGATTCCGGCTTGGCCCAGCAGTGATGTATTCTGCTTTCTCTTTTGGGGGAGATGGGGAAAAGCTAGCACTCTATCCTTTTATATACACAGAGTGAACTACATTTAGAGCGACATTTAAACCCTGTATCCATTTGTCCAACCTCAATAAATAAATATAGTGCAGAGTTTACACCAGCGATTGTGAACCTGTGTTGGCCATCTGTGTTGGCACGCGAGCCATAAGGCTTTTGCAGGCCATAGGACTCGATGGAAGCACTGTGGCTTACATAGGCCAGACTCATAAGATGGCGGGTTGGGGTAGGGGTTACAGGCATAAGGCCACACCCTCATAGCATGCCTACGGGTAGTGGGACCGGGACAGCTGCGCCATTGGTCCATTGAGGAGTAGTGGTGCCCGGGCCTGGGTGCTGCCCCCTCCACCCGCATCTCCCATGTGCAGCACCCATTCATGTGGCAAATCGGCGTGGAGGGCAAAGATCGCAGTGGCCTCCCTCCTCCAGCTGCCTGCATCTATTTACTGCCTGCCGGCTCATCCCTCACACCCTCCAGCAGCCAGGCCCTACTGGAAATTGCTCGCTCCAGCACCTCTCTTGTGGCCCCTCCACTGTTCTGCCCATTCACCTGCATTCAGTGCTCCGGGATCTGTGGCCTAGCTGCTGGAAGGTATGAGGGCTGAGCCAACGGGCAATAAATACATGCAGGCAGGAGGAGGAAGGCCGGTATGATCTCTGCCCTCCTCGCCAATTCCACAAACCAACGGCAATAGCGAGGAGGAAGAAGAGGCGGTGGACTGAAGGACTCCCTACCCAGCTGGCTGGTGGATCACACCACTTGGAGTCGCGGGTGCACCCTATAGCCACGCTGTTCTGCTGTGGTCTGAGTATACATGTGTCAGGGCTCTGTCTGGATATATATGTTCTGGCGATCTATCTGGGTTTACATGATTCTGGGGGTCTGCTTGGTTATACATGATTCTGGGGGGTCTGTCTGATTAGATATGTATCTGGGGGTCTGTCTGGTTATACATGATTTTGGGGATCTGGGTATATATATACCTGGGCTCTGTCTGAGTATACATGATTCTGGGGGTCTGTCGGGGGATACACGTATCTGGGGGTCTGTCGGGGGATACATGTATCTGGGGGTCTGTCTGCATATACACGTATCTGGGGGTCTTTGTCTGGTTATACATGTATCTGGGGCCTGGGTATACATGTATCTGAGGTTGTTTTTTTTTTAAACTTCCGATACCAGATTATGAAATTCTCTTTACAATTCACCACATTTAGGTTTTTATTACCCCTTATTTTTTTATTTATAAGGCTCGTGTCAGACGAGCGCACTGATCACGTCCCTGTTGCCGCACATTTGTACGCCGTTATAGCATATAATTATGACCAATGGAGCCCCACACACAAAGTACATTTGCACCGAACTGCGGACGTATAATGGACGCGGGAAACGGATGCAGGTTAGGCAAGAACGTAAATCCGCTAAAACGGACGCACAGAGTGCGCTGCGTACGCAACCTCTGTATAGCTATGTGTGTGAGTGATGAACGAGGTCAGACAGACTGCATTTGACGTCCAACATTTTTGACGGACAAAATGGTTTTGCATTTTAATTTATTTTCCCTCCTACATCAGTCAAAAATAACGTCAGTGAAAAAAACAGACTGTGTGGTCACTACCCTTTTCGTCAGTCAGAAAGTATGTCCGTTGAGCACGGACGCACATTCCGTACAAAATGCGCTCGTCTGACATTAGCCTAAGATGGTTGATGGTCAAGTAAAAACTTCTTATATTGTATTTTTCTTCTAAGGCTAGGATCAGACAAATGCATTCTGTGCGGACTGTGCGTCCGTGCACCACAGACGTACTTTCTGACTGACGACAAGGTAGTGGCCACACAGTCCGTTTTTGTGACTGACGTTTTTTTTGACTGATGTAGAAGGGAAAATAAATTAATATGAAAAACATTTTGTCCGTCAAAATGCTGGACGTCGAAAATCCAGTCCGTCTGGCTTTGTTCCATCACTCACACACAAAGCTATGTGGACATTGCGGACGCAGCGCACTCTGTGCGTTCATTCTAGCGGATTTACGTTCTTGCCTAACCTGCATCTGTTTGCCACATCCGTTATACGTCCGCAGTTTCGTGCGGACGTACTTCGTGTGTGGAGCTCCATTGGTCATAATTATATGCTATAATGGACGTACAAATGTGCGGCAACACAGACATGATCAGTGCGCTCGTCTGACCCGAGCCTTAGACTTAATCACAGAATTGGTTCAGACAGTCGTGTGAAGTGTTTTTCTAAAATAAATCCTCCGTATTCAGGTTTAATTGCAGGGTTGGCACTTTCCGACACGCAAGTTGGTTCAGCGATCCAGTTTGGGCACTCGGGCTCAAAAAGATTCGCCATCCCTGCCCTAGTGTGTCACCCCTCTCCTGTTAGATTGAAAGCTCTCGAGCAGGCTCCTCTCTCGTACTGTTCTGTGTGTTTAACTTGTATGTATATTTGTTGATCTCTAACTCTTGTCTGCGCTATGTACAGCGCTACAGAACTTGTTGGTGCTTTATAAATACTTGTAACTAACTTTTGCAATGTGTGATTGTCTCTTTAAAGGAACACTCCATGCTGAAAATCACCCCCTTTTTTTTACATTATATTAAACTTATTGCCCTAACTAGTCATTAAAAATATATATATATATTGAATGTAATACCCTAAAAATGACACTTTTCCAACTTTTTTTTTTTTTTCACTCACCTCCCTCTTCTTCCGCTCCCGTCCTGGTAAACTTGGAACTTGGCTAAAGGTTTACGTGCCAAGAGCCCATGCGCGCCTATCACATAGACCAGCCAATCAGCAGGCTTCCTCCCGGAACCCTGCTCATTCAACCACGCATGCGCGGAGCAGTGCGCGTTCATGAGCTGCGAGGTGAGCTGAAGTTCACCCCGCCTGCTCGTCTAAAACTCTTAGGCGAAGGAGGAGGAGGAGGCGGCGGCTCCTTTTCCTGCGCGTTCCCGCGACTCTGTCCCAGCTTTGCCGAGAGTTCCAAAACGTGGGATATTGAAACCCGATAAGCTGATTGACAGCTGGGAGGATGGAGTAAAGTCCACCGCTTCTCTTAGCAATATCAGCCAATCAGGAAAAGGTAGAAGGGGGGGGGGAATGGGATACTTCAGGCAATGTGACCACCTTAAAAAGCTGAGGTGGTCATATTGTCTGGAGTATCCCTTTAACAAAACTCCCATTTAAGGGCCGTAGTGCAAATTTAACCAGAGCTGTTGTAAAGTTGTTAAGCCCATAGACTATAGAAGCTCTGGTTAAATTTATTCCAGGGTTGGAAAAAAATCCATAAATCGAGTGTATTTCAATCTTCTAGATGTATGTTTGGGTCGAGTGCATTGAATTGCACATGTTGTTGTGTGTGTACATGCATTTCTTCTCTTCTGCATTACATTGGATGTATGTTTAGTAAGACTTCTTTCATGGGTGCCTTATATAGAAAGTCTTGGATTGTCTTTCTAGGTTATATAGAAGTACGGTTTGTTTTTTGTCATGCTCTGTGCTGGCGGCCGGGTTCTTACAAAGATCCTTCTGTTCGTGCATCAAGGTAGATGTAAATTCTCAGAGGTTCTATATCTGCTGGTACTTACTATTCATCATAGAGAACAGCAACCACAGTAACATGTAAACACCGTCTGTATATTTTATCCAACATGATTCTTGCAGTCTTGAAGTGAGCGAGATTCTGAATTCCATGTACGTACTCAATATACGTGTACATCGTGTACATCCAATGTAACACACTGGAGAAATAAAGGCCGAATACAGAGGGGAGAATTCCTCCATGGCAACCGCTGTTTGCTGTTGAGTCCAAAAAAACTGTCAATGTAAGTTACTAGGTGAAAGTTCATACCAAAAAAAAGTGGGGGCTTTTCTTTACTCCTAGAATATCATGTTTCACCTCATTGTGAATATTAGAACATTTATTTTAGAAATGTTAAGATTTACACAACAAAATCAAATTTTCTGGTTATAAAAATAAATATATATACTTTTCACAATTAGTTTTAGATATTGTCACATATTTTGCACATTGTTTTATTTTTAATGACAGATTAGAGTCTCCATGTAAATGCACTTTTTGGCAGGTTTTTATGGCGCTTTTTTTTTTCTGTAAGAGGTGCCTTGAGCAAATCCTCCACATTCCCACCCCACCCGTTTTAGTAATCAAGTCCTACTTCTTTAATAGAAACCAAAGAATTTAAAAGTTACATTTATTATTTTGCATAGGTCACCAGGCTTATCAACCCCTGTGCACAACCCGCTACCCCCAGCATTTTGAAAAACTGAGAGAAAAGGTTGATTATTATCCTTTATTTATATAGCGCCACAAATTGTGCGGCGCTTTACAAGATCAGTGTACAAGGGGTTGATACATTAGAATGCCACACATGGATGATGAACTTATTCATACTAGCTCATAATTTGTCCTGATGCCTGTGTGCACACTTTTCCCAGGTCTCGTGTTCCCAGGCACCAAATCTTGCTCTGTTTCCAAGCCTGCTGTGTTCCCTCGGAATTGGCTGCCGGTTCGAATCGGTATGATGTTCGCATCGAACATCGGCTGTTCGAAAGTTCGCGAACTTCAAACTTTTCAGGCCGTTCGCAAAAAGTTCTAAAAAAAAAATAGTAATTTAGAATTTTTTTTAAGAAATGCTTAAAAAAATTCTAAAAAGGGCTCTCTCGACCTCAATGTAGTCTTCCCCCTCAGACCCTATCTGCTACTGTCACCCTGATCCCTAAACCTGACAAAGACCACACCCTTTGCGGGAACTTCCGCCCCATCTCACTCCTGAATCAGGATGTGAAGCTCTTTGCAAAGGTCCTGGCATCACGACTGACTCGATATATGAGATACCTAGTACACCCTGACCAGACGGGATTCATTCAGGGACGAGAGGGGAGGGACAACACCACTCTGGCAATAAATCTCATCCACGCTGCTAGGAAAAATTTGGCTAGCCCGACCTTGCTCCTCTCCACGGACGCGGAGAAAGCGTTTGACAGAGTCCACTGGCCCTTCTTGTTTAACACATTGCGCCACATGGGCTTTGGACCACATGTCCTACAATGGATATCGGTGTTATATGCCCACCCAACTGCTCGGATTAATCTTAACGGGGCACTCTCCCCCCCCTTCACTATTCAGAATGGCACCCGACAGGGATGCCCTCTCTCACCCCTATTGTTTGCGCTGTCCCTGGAACCCCTTTTGCAGGCCATCAGGGGTGACCCCTCCATACACGGCATCCGTGTTGGGCGCGTAGACTATAAGGTAGCAGCTTACGCAGATGATCTGTTGTTCTTTATCAGACAACCCCTGATCTCCCTGCCCTCCCTCAATGGCCTACTACATGACTACGGCAACCTCAGTAATTATAAAATTAATATGTCTAAGTCTGAGATTTTGAATATTTCAGTGTCCCCCGCCCTTAAGGCTAGCATACGGGCGGCCTTCCCCTTCCGCTGGTGTGATTCGTCACTTAAATATTTGGGAGTACATCTAACACCTGATCCCTCGGCCTTATATGCCACTAACTTTCTTCCGCTACTGAAGGTCCTGAAGTCGGACATGTCGCGGTGGGCCCACCCGCATATCACTTGGTTTGGTCGCCTCAGCGTCATTAAAATGAACGTCCTCCCCAGAATATTATACCTACTACAGACCCTGCCTATTTATGTCCCAGTCACTTTTTTCCGCGCCCTGCAATCTCTCTTTATCCACTATGTTTGGGACGGGAAACGGCCGCGACTCCGCATGGCGCTGCTGACGGCCCCGCGTTCCCAGGGAGGCCTGGCGCTGCCCCACCTGAGAAACTATTATAATGCGGTACATCTCCTGCGTCTCGTGGAGTGGAGCACGGGTCTTCCGGAAAAGCGGTGGATTGCTTTGGAGCAGGAGTTGGCTGGGTGTCCTCTTGCCTCCCTCCCCTGGTTGCTAGGTACTGTTGCTCAGCACAGCGTCCCCACACACCCGACGATTACTGCTACCCTGCAGATCTGGCGACGTTTGCAACGCACCACATCAATAGCACCCTGGCCCTCTCCGTTAATCCCGCTACAATATTTGCCAGCATTCTCCCCGCGATTGCTCCCAATCTCCAATGATGAGGTGCCACAGCCTCCCCTCCCTGGCGCGTACATAAACAGAGACCGCCCTAAGTTACCACGCGAAATTCCCTTGGCACATCCGGACTCCTTCCTTACTTGCTTTCATCTCCATGGCCTTACGTCATACCTGCGTACTCTGGCACCTTTGGAGAAATTCACACGACCGCTGACTGAATTTGAAAGTTTGGTTAGCAGACGGACCACCCCTGCGCATGGCATCTCACGACTGTACGGCACCCTGCAATCTCTATCACCCCTGGTACCCAAATACGTAGAGGGGTGGGAGGCTGATCTCCAGCAAACCTTTACGGAGGAGGAATGGCGACAGATCTTTACTCTGACCACGTCCTGCTCTATCGCCACTCGGGCACAGGAAACGGCGTATAAATTGTTGTCCCGTTGGTACAGAACGCCAGCCAGTGTTGCCACATACTCTGGAGACCCTATTGCCTCATGTTGGAGATGTCGAGCCCCAGGGGCGGACATTCTGCACATCTGGTGGTCTTGTCCCGAGATCCAACCGTTTTGGAGACAGGTCCACACTGTTATTAGTAGGATCTCTGCATCCCCACCGGAGTTTACCCCGGCAGCCATGCTGCTCCATCACACTTCCCTACCCATCTCCACATATAAAAACTCACTTGATATCCGCCTATTAAATGCCGCTAAAGCGGTAGTTCCAAGACATTGGAAGTCCCCAACTGCCCCGTCATTTAGGGAATGGTTGGATGAGGTGCAGCGCATCAGGGATGTTGAGGACCTGATCCATCAATCATCGGACAGGGTGGCCAAACACTTGCGACGATGGTTTTACTGGGCAGAAGCGAGCAACGTGCCCCTGGACCCCCCGCTCTCCATTCCGCAAATACCGGACCGCTAAGAGGCCATTGGTTTCCCGCCCCTCCTTCCCTGTGTTATTTCAACCCCCTCCCTCCTCACCTAGTTTGCACCCCCACTTTTACACGGACTGTTACAATGTACTGTTCTGCCGCATGTAATGTCACGCGCAATGTTGCAGTTTATCCCTTTACGCATTAGCGTACGTTCTCATTTCGTCATAACCCTGCATTATAGCTGTACTTCATAGACTGGATTAGAATGGATTTTTATGACTCTGATGTAACCTTCTGAACTGCATATCCTATATCACTGAACCAATGTAATACTGTAAAACTCAATAAAATTTATTACAATAAAAAAAAAAAAAATCTAAAAATAAAAGAGACTCTTTACTGCAGAATATTATAAGCAACGGTTTATTAGATATTGAATTAAAATGGAAATATTTTTAACATTGAAGCCTATGGGATAAAACAATCTTGTTGCTAAAACATCAGGCAGACGAGGCCCTCTAATCAGGCACTGTAGAGGGTAGCCCGCCGGGGCCTCCCAAGGATCCCTTGAGGAGCATGCGGCTGCCGGATGACAGCTGCGACTGTGCGGGCACGCCGTCCAGGTGCATGTGGCAGAGAGGTGGCGCAGTGAGGGAGCCACTGCACCTGCGGCCACGGTAGACTCCCCCAACCAGGATCCAGGGAGCCTCCACTGACTGACCACCAGGCTAAGGTAAGGCGACACATTTCTAAATAAAAATAAAATCTGAGGACATTATTAAATGTCCCAAGGAACATGAAATAAAACTTTTTTTTTTCTTTCTATTACTCACCTGATTACTGGATCCACCAACAAGCGCAGTCTCCCGTCTCCCACGCTGTTAGACGCTGCATACACCGGCGCGCTGTGTGCAGCTTCTGAGAAGATACGCTATTAGTGGAGAGGGAGCGATGCAAAATGCGCAGCCGGCTTCCCCGCTACACTAATAGCATATCTTCTCAGAAGCTGCACACAGCGTGCTGGTAAAAGCTAGCATCAGACTGTAGAGGTGCTGCGCGGCAGTGTGAGGATTCATATGCTGCATTAATTATTCTTCTTACAAATTTGGTTACTTAACCCGTTTGCGTTTGGATTGTAATATTGTGACATCCAGGGCCCTGGGTGGCCCTCGGATGCATGGTGCCGCCAGCTGGCCGAATGCCAGGAGCTCCGGTGGCACCCGGCGCAGCTGTGAGTGATCAGGGGGCAGGGCGCGGCGTGATGACGCAGAGCCGCCGGGACCTTTAACCCTTTCAATGCGGTGGACGCGTCCACCCGCAGTGCTACTTCGCTGCGGAAGACGATCTGAGGACTGCTCAGCGCGTCCTCCCTTTGCAGCCGCATGGTGTTTTTTAATTCATGGAGGCAACGTCATCACCAGTAACATTTCAGCCTCACCAGGCTTTTAGCAAGCTTGAAAATGTTATTGTTGGCATTAACTCCATAAATTAAAGGACATCGACACCGTCTTGGACCAAATGAGTGCCGGGTCATTCCTTGTTTTTTTTAATCTAATTTAAGTATCCATGGAATATTATGGACTCCTGGAGACAATATCTTTGCAGTTCCCTTCTGTTACGTAGTGTCTTTTACCTTTGGCATCTCCCTATTGTCATCTGAGCAGGATAGAATCTTTTATATAAATCATTATTACTAGATTTCCCCACTGGGTTATCACCCATATAGCGAGCAATAGAGTGTCTTTTTCTCCTGTCATTGTTCACAGTCTTAACTTATCTCCATTTTTGCAGCAGTCATGTTACAGTTTTAATTATAGCAAGTCATCTCCCTCAAAGATCTATAAATTGTTATGACTTTTAGGAAACTGTATATTTCAGAGACAGGAAGATTTTATAACACTTGGTTATACCAGGCTATGCAGACAATGACATCACATATTGCAGGCTTTAGTAATCATTGACATGAGTGACTAGAGTTCATATGTAGTTAAATGTTTAAACGGAATGCAGGAGCAAAAAAAATAAAAATCTGTAATTTGTTCACATTCATATTTTCTGAATTACATTGGGTCTGTTGCTGATCCTCAAATGTTTAAAAACTCCGGTACCCTAAAGAGAAGAGGGAGGTAGAATATGGAGTGGAGCCTTTGCTTTGAATACGGTAAAATGAAACAGAAATGGTAGAATGAGAATCAGCAGCCTTGAGAGCCCAGATGTTTCGGACTAACATATATCCGATGATGCCTCGTTAGCTCAAAGAAATGTAATTTCAAAAAGTTTGGGACCCTATTTAAATGTAGCCATAAAATGAACTGTGCGACTTGTTAGTATTATGGCTCCACCCATAAACATTAACGGCTCATGTTGCTATTCCAGCCGAGCAACAAACTTTGCTTGTGGTTCAACTTTAACAGCTCCTATTATATGCTAATGCTTCACAAACATTTGTAGAGGTCTGCAGGGCTGGGTCCTGGATGGACAATATGTTTCGCCCCTATTTGGGTTGTGGTCCCTTTAAGGGCAACCACAGGGTTAATCTTCCTGTCCAGGAAGAAGTTTAAAAGCCAGCAACTCCCAGACAGGATTGTGGGAGTTAAAGAGAAAAGAAAGTAATCAGTGGAAGCTGGGTGTGAGTTCCAAAAGCAGGAGACGTGCTGTGCCTTGCTGGAGAGGCTTCTACATTTTTGGGGAAAGGATTCCCCAGGTTTGGGACTGTTTAAAGCGTTGGTGAGCCACCATTATTTTTCTGTTTATTTGTGCTGATGTGCTGAAGATCAGGACTTTGCTTTAATTTACTGAACCCAAGCGTCTACTTATTATGTTGCCTTTTTGACTGCCCTGAACGGGTGAATAAAGCTGTTCTGCTTGTGAAAGAGATTGTGCACGTGATCTGTGGGCCCCCAAACGTCACACATTGTATAGGAAACATTATCTATTGGCAAGCCAGAGAATAATGAGCTTTTATGGCAATGCTCCTTCTTTCCACAGACACAGAAAAGACTTTGATCGCATATCCGGGCCTTTCCTCTTTGCACAATGAATGCTATGGGAATGTTGGATAACATCCTCACCTCGATTACAGCCTTATATAGGGCACCGAGTGCCAGGGTACAAGTTAATGGGGTGCTCTCTCGCATAGTAAACATCCATACTTGCACTAGACAGGGATGCTCACTATCCCCCCTGCTCTTTGCCTTGACATTGGAGCCATTCCCGGAATCCATAAGGAAAAACTACCATTTACCAGTCTAAAGGGCTCCAGCACCTCCCACAAGATTACTGCATACACAGATGACATGCTTTTGTTACTGATCCGGCTCAGCCACTTAGACATATTGCCCATCTAATTTGCAAATTGTTGTGATCAAATCAGAAATACTGAATGTCATGTTCCACCTTGAGAGGTGGGGACATTCGGCGCATTCACCCATATTCGTGGTGTCAAAGGGAGGTGAGATACTTAGGGATGTGGCTAACTACAAATTTGACCTGGCTACTACATGAGAATTTTCTCCCACTGTGAACAGCAATCTCAAAGGAGTTGGAAGGCTGGGTGACGTTGAAGATATCTTGGTTTGGTAAAATGGGTATTATCAGAATGAACATATTATCAAGGCTATTATACCTTTTTCAGACCATCCCAATCGAGTTACCTCAAACCCTTTTTGTAGCTATGCACAAACAGTTCACACACTTCATTGTACCGGCTGGGTGGAGTAGAGGTAACATCACTGGTCTGCGTGGAGAGAGCCTGTGGAGACATGAGTTCGATTCCAGCAAGAGCACCTCTCCAGTAGGTGTCCTTGCGCAAGACCTAACAGTACAGACTCGCCACCCAGGACATACTTGAAAACAAGAGAAATCTCAATGTATTGTAGCGCTGTTTAAGATTATGTTGCTGCATTTACTTGGTTTGGCCACCAGAGGGAGACAGGCGCAATATGAACTATACTGGACACAAACGGAACTACAAATTCCATCGTGCTTTGCGGGGGAGACAGGAAGTGGGTGGGAGAGAGAGAAGGACATTCGCAGCCTCGTTTGAAGGAGTGCCAGTGTGAGCCGAGTGACGAAAGGTAGAAGACGCACGTGAGACTGCCAGGGATCGAGACCAGGCCGGAGAGCAGGCGCTGCCTTGCGGGTGCTGCGGATCAGAGACAGTGCTTGGCGGAGACCTATCTATACATCGCTGAGAGGTTTTGCACAGAGACAGAGTTCTGGATTGGACCCCGAGTAAGGAGACCGCGATGATCCACTGAGAGTGCAGGCGGTAGGCCGTAGTTCTCGTTGCGGATATCGGACAAGCAGGAGAAGCAGATCCGGTGGCACAGAGTTCCAGTGCAATCCAGCGGAGAGACATCCTTGATCGGGCAGCGGAACAGATTGTCTAACGGATGGGTGAGAGACCTTCCAGGCCACCGTTCCAAGCTAAACGAAGTACGCTGCAGTATTGTTTAAATTTACAGGTTCCCAGCGTGACTAGTCAAAGATTTGCTCATTCCATTCACTGGCCAGTTAAATATAGCACCCGGGTACCTGAGATCACACACACACACCTTTTTGAGACATTACTTTCACGGGACTTACACTCCAGAAATGAAGGGGTTAAACTTTTCTTTGCCGCCGCGTGTTTTTCCCGCATTACGAAATACGAGTGTTCCCACGCCCAGTCCGCTGGCCATGATCGGGCCTGAATTCATAGTGGCTATTGGAGATTTGCAGGCTAAATGTCAAAGAACAAGCCCTCCACACACTAACTTTGGTTATCGACGGTTGAGGAATTTTACAGGAAACGTACCAACTCCGGCGGGAGAAGAAACCTTTGAAGAATGGGTAGAACAGGCGATGCAGGCTCTGGATGAGTGTGACGTCCCTGAAGCGCAGAAGAAGCAAAGAATTACTGAGAGCTTAAAGGGACCTGCGTCAGAGGCTGTCAGAAACCTGAAATTGAGTAAGCAAGACTGCACTGCTTTATATTACCTAAACGTATTACAGGAAGTCTTTGGGCAAACAGAAAAGGCTGCTGAGCTCATGTACCAGTATGAACATATTTACCAGCGAAAAGGTGAGAAGATGACTGAATATATGAGGCGCCTATATAAGATTCTGCACCAGATACGTCTTAAGAAAGGGGCCGAACTGGCCACAATAGATAAAATCCGAATGCAGCAGATATTGAGGGGCGCTCAACCTCTAGATCCTGTGATGCTACAGCTGAGAACCAAAGAAGGTAACCGAGAATTGAAATACCTGGAACTGATTCGAGCTGTTAGAGAGGAAGAGGCTCTGCTAGAAGAAAAGTCTTTAAGGAGAGGAGAAAGAGCTTACGCACAACCAGTAAGGCATAACGAATATCTACAAACTGAAGATGATTCGTTGGACGCCTATGGATCTGAAGTTGACGGACAAGAGCATCTGTTAGTTCCTATATCCACAGAGAGTACTGCCAAAGAGCCAACCCTTCCTGCATATAGTGAGTTACACAAGACCGTTAAGAAGGTACAAGAAGCTCAAGCTGAGCTGAAACAAGCGCACACTGACCTGTGCCGAGTACTTTTGAAGGTGGCAGAGACACAAACCGATATGCAGAAGTTCCTCACTGATATGCGGACAACGGGAGTTGCTATGGTGTCTGGCCAGGGTCCCTCAACCGAGTCACCACGAACAAGTGCGTCTCCGTCTTCAAAGAAGAGATGTTTCAACTGTGGAGAAATAGGTCATTTCCGAGCACAATGCAAAAGCCAAAGGCCTGAAGGAAATAGAGTAGAAGAGTTCCTAAAAGCCTTGGAAGGGCTGCTATCTACCTCACAGGCGGGAAACGCCAGAGGGCCCAAGTGAAGGAGCAAACTAGGTGCCCAATGGTTGAAAACCACTCTAAAATTAAAGCCAGAACCGAAAGGCCAAGAGGGCCCAGAGTCTTGCCAGCTGCTTAGCATACCAGGACTGAAAGAGTTACTCCCTTAGTGTCCGGTCCTATGTCATGGGGAAGCAATGCACACCCAAAACCTACACGAGTCAAGAAGAAGGCCAGGGTCCAGCGAACTGGGTCTAAACCTCCTGTGGCTACGACAAAGTTTCCTGACCAGCTGATAGGTCCTTCTCCCATCGTTCCAATCCAAGTGGAGGGAGTCTACACTAAAGCTCTGTTAGACTCAGGGGCTCAAGTGACATTGATCTATCGAGACTTCTACGCGAAGCACTTGAAGCACATACCGCTACAGAAATTAAAGGACCTTGAGATCTGGGGTATCAGAACTGAAAAGCTTCCCTATAATGGATATCTACAGGTGAAGTTAGAGATCGGATCCGAAGTCATCGGACAGTCTGGAGGTTGTGATGCATTGGCCATTGTGTGTCCTCGGCCTTCAGGGGCCAACAGAAGTTCTATGATAGTGGGGACGAATACTGATCTGGTGCGACATCTTCTGACTCCTGTAGTAATAGAAGAAGGTTCTACCAGGGGAGTACACCCGATGTTACGTCCGGTCTATCAGCGAATGGTCGAAGAACAGAAGGCACCTGCTGAAGTGGGGCGTCTGTGGAGATTGGGAGGAACAGAGAAGGTTCTGCAATCAGGAGAAGTGGCGAGTTTCCGTGCTTCAGTCAAGTTGAACGGATCACAACCGGGTCCCTATGTGGTACTGGAAATTGATCTCAATCATGGGAGTGAAGCCGGAGTAGAAGTAATCCCTGAAATAATCTCCACAAGAGCTTTGAAACGGACATGAGGAAGAGTCTCCGTTAGTGTGTGTAATGTGTCTGATTCTCCAGTGATCCTGAAAGCACGAATGCCTATAGGGCAAGTAGCGTCCGCTACGCCTCTCTCCCCTACCGATTTAGGGGGGGGGGAGTGAATAAAGAGATTCCAGCTGAAAGGTTCTAACCCAAGGACGCTCCCATCTCACCTGAATGGAAGAAACGTCTTCAGTCCCAGATCCTAAAATGGGGAGACTTGTTCTCGAAGGATGAGTTCGACGTGGGTTTAGCTAAGAGTACTGAGCATCGCATTCGACTACAGGAAGATAAGCCGTTTCGAGAAAGGTCAAGACGAGTTCTGCTGGGAGACTTGGATGATCTACGAGAACAGCTGAATGAACTACAGAGGACTAAGGTGATTCAAGAGTCCAGGAGTCCGTACGCCTCTCCAATAGTGATGGTTCGAAAGAAGAATGGTTCTATCCATCTATGTATAGACTATCGCACACTAAATCAGAGAACCATTCCGGATCAATATGCCACTCCTCGGATAGAAGATGCCTTACAGTGTTTGTCTGGAGGAAAATGGTTTAGTGTACTAGACCTGCGAAGTGGGTATCATCAGATACCAATGCATCCTGAGGACAAAGAGAAGACCGCGTTCATCTGACCACTGGGGTTCTTTGAGTTCAACAGAATGCCTCAAGGCCTTAAGGGGGCTCCCGCTACGTTCCAACGGTTAATGGAGAAGACAGTCGGGGACATGAACCTGATCGAAGTGTTGGTGTATCTTGATGCTATTATTGTGTTCGGGAAGACTCTGGAAGAACATGAGAAGCGGTTGGAAAAGGTCTTGAAGCGGTTCCACGAAGAAGGGTTGAAACTGTCTTTGGAGAAGTGTCAATTTTGTCTACCTTCCGTTATGTACCTGGGACATGTTGTTTCAGCAGAAGACGTTTTGACGGATCCCCGAAAGTTGGAAGCCGCAGCTTCCTGGCCTAGACCCCGAAATGTTACTGAACTTTGATTTTTCCTGGGGTTCTGCTCATATTACCGAAGGTTCGTAGGAGGATTTGCCAAGATAGCTCAACCCCTGAACAAGCTCCTACAGAAGGAAGACGCAGGAGAAGGCCCCAAGGCCTCTGATCAAAGCTCGTCGGCTCCGGGGCCAAGGAAGGCTCGAGAATCCATCCAAGAAGAATGGACTAATCAATGCAAAAGTGCTTTCATGAAACTGAAAGAGAGTCTAACTCGAGCTCCTGTCCTGGCTTACGCTGATCTTCATAAGCCGTACGAATTGCATGTGGATGCCAGCAGAGAAGGTCTAGGGGGAGTCCTATACCAAGAATATGGTGGGTTGTTGAGGCCTGTAGCGTATGTGAGTCGAAGCCTTACGCCGTCGGAGAGGAACTATCCTACCCACAAATTAGAGTTCCTAGCCTTGAAGTGGGCGGTAGTAGACAAGCTGAAAGATTAGATTATCTGTATGGAGCCGAATTTGTGATAAAGACTGACAATAATCCTTTTACGTACATCCTTACTACGGCAAAACTGGATGCAACGGGACATCGGTGGTTGGCCGCTCTGTCAGGGTTTCGGTTCAGCCTTAAGTATTGCCCTGGAGTGAATAATCGAGATGCAGATGCTTTGTCAAGAAGACCCTACACTACAGAATGGACTCAGCTAACTCCAGATGGGGTACAAGCCTTGTGTCAAGGAGCAGAGCGCCGGGTCAAGGGAGTAGTTGAAGCAGAAGCTATAGGAGTCATGGCTGCGGCCGTTCCAGAGTTTTATTGTAATCCTACACAGCTGAGGGATGAAAGTCTGCCTACGTTTTCGAAACAGGACCTGAGAGCCGATCAGGCTAGAGATCCTCTGATTGCGTTAACAGTAAAAGCCATAAACACGAACCAAAGGGAAATTCTACTGACAAATTCCCCCGAACTGGCCCGATTGGTGTACAAAGAGTGGGAACGGCTGAAGATGTTGGATGGGGTGGTCTACCGAAGGGGCCCCTTGAACAAGAGACACAACAGTTGTTTCTTCCCACCAAACACAAAGAGGGTGTGCTGAGATCGTTACACGATGACCATGGGCATTTGGGTGCAGGGAGAACTTTTAAGCTGGTGCGAGACAGATTTTATTGGCCCTGTATGAGATCTGACGTTGAGAGTTACTGCCATTCGTGTCTGAGGTGTATCCAGAGGAAGACCCTACCAACTCGAACTGCTCCAATGAGCCACCTACAAAGTCAAGGACCCATGGATTTGGTGTGCATTGATTTCCTGTGCTTAGAGCTGGATGCTAGTGGGCAGGGAAATATTCTAGTAGTGACTGATCATTTCACACGTTATGCCCAAGCTTTCTCTACTAAAGACCAACGTGCTCCTACAGTAGCAAAGGTTTTGATGGAGAAGTTTTTTGTTCATTATGGCCTACCAAGGCGAATCCACTCGGATCAGGGCAGAGACTTTGAGAGCCGGCTTGTTGGGCAATTGCTGGAGCTGCTAGGAATTCAGAAGACCCGAACCACTCCATATCACCCTCAAGGTGACGCCCAACCCGAAAGATTTAATTGCACGCTGCTAAATATGTTGGGGACACTGTCAAACCGAGAGAAGCAGAATTGGAGTCGTCACATAGCTACGCTGGTGCATGCGTATAACAGTACGGAGAGTGACGCTACTGGATACTCACCTTACCGTCTCATGTTCGGAAGAGAAGCTCGACTGCCTGTTGACTTGGCATTTGGGTTATCTCTTGATCAGACGTCTGTGGCCTCTCATAAAAATTATGTGGATAGACTTCGGAAAAATTTGGTTTCTGCGTTTGAACAGGCCCGCTTGACCTCAGGAAACAGAGAACAGAGGAATAAGCGAAACTATGACTTGAGAGTTCGGATGCAGGATCTACAACCCGGTGATAGGGTTTTGTTGAAGAACTTGGGTGTTTCTGCAAGGCATAAGTTGGCGGATAGATGGAGTTCTCGAGTCTACATTGTCTGCAAGCAACTGCCGGGTCTGCCAGTTTACCAAATCCGCCCGGATGGAAAGGCCAGGCCTCTTAAAAACTGGCACCGAAATCATCTGTTGCCTTTGAGGGAAGCTGTAAGGATACAAGTTGGAGACGAACTTTCTTTGCCGAATCCGCCTGTTCCACGCTTGACTCCCGTTACTCGGTCTCAGCAGACGCGGGTTGTTGAAGAGAGTGAAAGGGATAGTGAGGAAGGAAGTTTTTGTCTGGACTGGGTGCGCTCGCCTGAGCCTGAAGAGGTCATTCCTGTTTCCGAACGGTGGGAAAGTAACCTGAGACCTGAGGCTCCTGAATTCCAATTGGAAGTTCCCGAGACTTTGGAAATTCCTGTAGTTCCCGATAATGTGTCTTTAGATTATAGTTCTATGCCTTCACTGGAAGGCTCATATTCAGAAGAGATGTCTTCTCCAGTTGTGGACGAAAGAATTAAGCCCGAGAATGTGGCATCCCCACCCGTAGAGGAGATGATTGAACCAGAGTCTAAACATTCTATCCGACCCCCTCAGAGACTCACCTACGATTCACCAGGACATAGCACTGAAGAGGCTATGCGAAGGTTGCCTGAAGTGTCTGCTATGCTAGCTGAGGTAGTCAGGAGTATGAGTCAACTTGAGGATGTATATCTGACCCATTATATGTTTGCTGCTGAACCAGAATATATTGCTTAATGTAAATGCTGAAATGTCATGTAACTGTTACACTTCCTTGGAGAGACCCAAGAATTCAAGGGGGGGGGAGAGTGTAGCGCTGTTTAAGATTATGTTGCTGCATTTACTTGGTTTGGCCACCAGAGGGAGACAGGCGCAATATGAACTATACTGGACACAAACGGAACTACAAATTCCATCGTGCTTTGCGGGGGAGACAGGAAGTGGGTGGGAGAGAGAAAAGGCCATCCGCAGCCTCGTTCGAAGGAGAGCCAGTGTGAGCCAAGCCCTGTTAATGAATAGGTTTCCAGACAATGGTTTATAATGGCCCCTTTATGTATTTATATAAAGTTATCAGATCCCCTCTAAGGCGCCGTTTCACTAAACTAAACAGGTTTAAGCTTGTTAGTCTTTCCTTATAACTTAAACCTTCCATTCCCCTTATTAATTTAGTCGCCCGTCTCTGCACTTTTTCTAGCACTATAATATCCTTTCTTAAGACAGGTGCCCAAAATCACACGGCATATTCAAGGTGTGGTCTTACCATTGATTTATACAGAGGCAAAATTATGTTTTCATCCCGAGAGTGAATTCCCCTTTTAATGCATGCCAATACCTTGCTGGCCTTGGCGGCTGCTGTTTGACATTGCACATTGTTACTTAGTTTGAAGTCTATGATTATTCCCAAATCCTTCTCCTGCTTTGATTTCCCAAACTCTGTACCATTTAGGGTGTAAATTGCTTGTGTGTTCTTCACTCCAAAGTGCATAACTTTGCATTTATCTATATTAAATTTCATCTGCCATTTAAGTGCCTAGCCCCCAATCTATCTAAATTCCTCTGCAGCGAAGTAACATCCTGTTCACATTGTATTACTTTTCCTAGTTTTGTGTCATCTGCAAACACTGATAGATGACTTTCAATGCCTATCTCATGGTCATGTATAAATAAATTGAATAGAATTGGTCCTATAACAGACCCCTGAGGGACACCACTTACCACTGATGTCCATCTTGAAAATGTACCATTTATGACCACTCTCTGTACCCTATCTTTTATCCAGTTTTCTATCCAAGAACAAGTATTTTCATGTAGACCAATTTTTCTTAATTTAAATAGTAACCTCTTGTGTGGAACTGTGTCGAAAGCTTTGGCAAAATCCAAGTAAATTACATCCACTGCGACCCCCTGATCTATACTTCTACTTACTTCCTCACAGAACGCAATTAGGTTAGTCTGACATGATCTATGTTTCATAAAACCGTGCTGATTTTTGCCAATTACATTAAACCTCCCAATCAATTCCTGAATATTATCCATTAGCAACCCCCTCAAATACTTTTCCAGGCACAGATGTTAAGCTCACAGGTCTATAATTCCCAGGCACAAATTTTAAACCTTTCTTAAATATAGAGGCCATGTCAGCTCTTCTATAATCCTCTGGTACGATTCCTGAAAGAAAAGAATCTTGAAAGGTTGAGAACAGAGGTTTACATATTTCAACACATAGCTCCCTCAGTATTCGTGGGTGAATTCCTTCTGGCCGTGGGGCTTTATTCACATTCACATTGTTTAATTGCTGCAAACCTTGTCCTGAGTCAACCAGTCACTTTTTATTAGTAAGTTTTTATCAATGAATTACATGTCTCCTGTTATAGGTTTCTCTTTGATAAATACTGAAGAAAAGTAATCATTCAACATTTCTGCCTTATCTTGATCTTCAGGTAACAATACCCCTGACTCAGATTTTAGTGAACCTACATTTTCACTCTTGGGTTCTTTAGAATTTATGTACCTAAAGAATCTTTTAGGGTTGGTCTTGCTCTCTTTGGCTATTTATTTTTCATTTTCTAGTTTAGTCAATCTAATTGCTTTTTTACATGCTTTATTGGCTGCCCTATATGTTTTATAGGATGCTTCAGATTTATCAGATTTAAAAGCTTTAAATGCCTTCTTTTTATTTTTCATTTCCTTGGTTACCTTCCTACTAAGCCACATTGGTTTCAGTCTGTTTCTTTTATATTTATTAAGCAGTGGAATATATTGTGACGTGCACTTTTCTAGTGTTAGTTTAAAGATGTTCCACTTATCCTCAGTGTTTTTCCCATGAAAGAGTTTCTGCCAGTCAATGGCATTGAGAGCTTCTTGCCATGCCTGCTGTTGCCCCTGCAGTGCAGTCTCCCCAACAGAGAGGGCGCCAGTCTATGAATCAGGCCACTTTGAATGCTGCACCTGAGCAGAGACCTAGGCCTTTAAATATTAGTCACTGACTGTGCTCTGAGCCCTGACGTGGTTTATTCTAGCCCTCAGCGCCTGTGTCTTCTAGCTCCTGCATTTGATTTTCTGGTTTGACTTCTGGCTTGTATATTTGACTGTGATTTCTGTGTTTATCCCTTGGCATATGTTTATCTCGTGTACCGACCTCTGGCTTGTTATTACTACGATATCTCTCCTGTCCCTGATCTGTACTTCTATGTATTTTAAATTAGTACCTGGCCATTATCAAGGACCAGCTTCTCAAATTAGGGTTTTCCTTGCCTTGCTGGGTTTTGTCTGTGTGCTGGGTGACTCTATATCCTTACACTTCCTTTATTTTAATGAAGTTGGCCTTTTTAAAATTATATGTTTTAGCATGCCCCCTATCAATGTGTTTTTTTGAGTTTATTTCAAAAGACACCATATTATGGTCACTGTTTCCCAACTGCTCCCTTACATGAATATTTGAGAAAAGATCCACACTATTTGTTATAACCAGATCCAGACAGTTATCCTCTCTAGTTGGTGTTTCTACCAGTTGTGTCATGAAGGTATCATTTAACAGGTTCAACTTCAGAAACCAGATTCCCTTCGCTGAATTACTAGTCCCACTATCCCAGTTAATGTCCGGGTAATTAAAATCTCCACTAATTAAAGTGCTACCCCGATGTGCAGCCTTCCTAATTTGCTCTAACAGTTGTTCTTCCTCATCATTATCTATATTAGGTGGTTTATAGCATATGCCAACCAATAGTTGACTTCCATGTTTATTCCCCAAAGAAATATTTCCCCATAAGGATTCCACATGTCCCTCATCGCTTACCAGGTGTGTAATATTTGGCTTTAAATCTTGATTTACATACAAACATACTCCACCCCCTTTCTTATGTTTCCTATCCCTTATAAACAATGCATAACCATGTAAGTTTACAGCCCAGTCATGCGTTTCATCCCACCACGTTTCTGTTATACCTATTATGTCGTATTGCTTAGTGTATGCTATTGTCTCAACCCACACACGCTGAATGTGACTTTATATTGCATGCCTCCACTGTTCTGATATTACCCATCCCCCCGACTCCATCCCCTTAGCCTGTGCTGAAACCCTTCTGCTATCTGTTCTATCTCCAGTTTGTAAGCTTCTGTATCCCTCCCCCCTTCCACTAGTTTAACGTCTCCTCCAACCTTTTAACCATCCTGTCCCCCAGCACAGCAGACCCTCTTCCATTCAGGTGCAATCCATCACGACTATACAGTTTGTACCCCAATGCAAAATGAGCCCAGTGCTCTAAAAACCCAAAGCCCACCTTCCTGCACCAAGATTTAAGCCACGCATTGACCTCCCTGATCTCCCGCTGTCTTTCCACTGTAGCGCGTGGCACAGGTAGTATCTCAGAAAATACTACCTTGGAGGACCGCTTCTTCAGTTTACTTCCTAATTCCCTGAACTCATTCTTCAGGTCCTTCCATCTTCCTCTTACTTTGTCATTGGTACCAATATGGACCATGACAGCTAGGTCATCACCAGCCCCTCCCAATAATCCATCAACTCTGTCAACCACATGCCTAACACGGGCACCCGGCAGACAGCAAACAGTACGGTTAAGGTGATCAGAGTGACAGTCTGTCTACTCTCATAATAATAGAGTACCCTATCACCACAACCTGTCTAGGCTTACTTGCCCTCTTTATCCCTCCCTTACTTGGTGGGCTGATTCCCCTGCTGTTAGAGGGAGCAGCCTCCTCCAGTACTGCTACACCTGAGCTGATGCACGCAACATCTTTGCTCAAAGGGGCAAATATGTTTGTGTGTGCAAGATCAGGACTAGCCAACCGTTTCCTCTTCCCTCCCCCCTGCTACCATGTGTCACTGACACCCAGCTACCAACCTGTTCCCCAATTAACTCCACTCCTCGCACACCACTAGATTCATCAACTATACTTTGCTCCATGAGAAGCCGGCCCCTCTCAAGATTGTCAATCTGCCTCAGCATTACGATTTGCCCTTCCAGATCTCCAATATGAGCTTCCAGAAGAGCTACATGCTCACACTTGCTACAGAGATATGGACCCTGGAAGGATTCCTCCAGACATGCATACATGCAGCATGATGTGCACTGGGTCAAACCTCCAAGCTTGCTAACACTCATACCCACAACAAGATAACAAATATACATATATAGTGTCTACAAGGGTTGTGGTGGAGGACTAAAAGTGAGCTAAAAAGCCTCCACACTATAATAAATGTGTTTATTATTGCAGAAGCCACCTGCACATCATAGCAACTCATAGAATTGCATCCCAGAGTTCCTGTGCCACATGTGGCACAGGAACTCTGGGATGCAATTCTTTGAGTTGCTATGATGTGCAGGTGGCTTCTGCAATAATAAACACACACACACACATATATATATATATAATCAATTGATACCTGTTTATTAGAACTCCTGTTTTTAAACTCCTACTTGAAAATAGCCCACTTGGGAAGTAGACCACTGACAAGCAAGCCCTTGTGAGCAAGCTCAGTGAGTTGCCAGTGAGTTTATGTAGCCACACAAGTGAAATCACCTGGCAGGCAACACATCCCCAGTTAACAAGCCACCAGCAGCACACAGAAAAAAAAAAAAAAGAGAAAAAGAAAAAAGAGAAACTAAACAAATAGATAAATAAAACCGAGGTTTATCTCCCTCTAGAGATACAAACCACAGACCAGTACAGGCAGAACTCCTGTTTTTAAACTCCTACTTGAAAATAGCCCACTTGGAAAGTAGACCACTGACAAGCAAGCCCTTGTGAGCCCTCATAGTTTTGCGTTTGTGATATTTCCCTTTTGTATCATCGTTTTGCCTATTTTGTTCTCTGTTCCCCATGCTTGATTTTTCCCTCTGTTTACCGTGCCCTTCCTTTTTTGTACATCTTACTGTGGCCTGGTATCTTAGTTTATTTCCCCTCCTTGTTCCTCTGTGCTTTATTTTCTGTTAACCCTCGCTGATCTCCTGTGTACCGAACCTGGCTTATACTCTTGACTACCATCTATATTTTCACTTTTGTACCACGCTACGTGCTGAATATTTGTTATTTTTGCTTCACCCAGTAGTTCTGTTTCCCCTCCACAGGTCAGATGCGGTCATACTGTATTTAGATTAGGGTTCTCCATGGATTTGCTGCTGGTTCTGTATGTGTGTGTCTGGTTTGGTTTACCCTTGAGGGACAGTGACAAAATGTGGGTAGTGTGGCACTAGCACACAAGGAGAAATTGATAATAATAGCTTGTGACAAACAATAACTTTCTTATGCCTTTCATTAGATTTCTCTTGTATTTAGTTCCGAAACTGTTATAAGTAATACATGTTTCACTTGTCAATATTATTATTATTATTATTATTATTATTATTCTTTATTTATAAAGCGCCAGCATATTCCGCAGCGCTGTACAATAAGCACAGTATAGACAGGGTTACAATACATTGAACAACATTTGACAAACAGTACAGGAGGAGATGAGGGCCCTATTCCCGTAGGAACTCACAATCTGGGAGGGTTGGGGTTGGAAACAGGAGGAGAGGACTGTAAGGTGAGAGTGATTGATGGTTGCGTCAGTGAGTTGGGTGGTAGGCTTCCCTAAATAGGAACGTTTTAAGGGAGCGTTTGAAGGAAGAGAAGTTAGGGGAAAGTCTGACAGTACGAGGGAGAGCGTTCCAGAGAGTGGGGGCTGCGCGTGAGAAATCCTGCAGTCGATCATGGGAAGAGGTGATGAGGGGAGAAGCTAGTCGCAGGTCACTGTTTGACCTTAGGGAGCGGGCCGGGGTGTATTTGGTGATTAGTGAGGACAGGTAGTGGGGAGCTGAGTTAGTGAGGGTTTTGTAGGTAAGGATAAGGATTTTGAACTTAATTCTGCAGTGGATGGGGAGCCAGTGAAGGGACTCGCAGAGGGGAGCGGCAGAGACAGAGCGGCGGGTGAGGTGAATTAGCCTGGCGGAGGCATTCAGGATGGATTGTAGGGGGGAGAGGCGGGACAGAGGGAGGCCAGATAAGAGATTATTGCAATAGTCGAGTCGGGAGATTACCAGGGCGTGTATGAGTTGTTTTGTGGTGACAGCGGTAAGAAATGGCCGAATTCGGGAAATATTACGCAGTTGGTATCGGCAGGAGGAGGAAAGAGACTTGATGTGGGGGATGAAGGAAAGAGCAGAGTCAAGTGTAACTCCAAGACAGCGAACTTGGTTTGATCGGGAAATGGTGATACCCTCCACCGTGATAGAGAAGTCAGGAGGTGGGGAGGCATTGGAGGGAGGAATAAGTAGGAGTTCAGTCTTTGACATGTTGATCTTTAGGTGGTGGGAGGCCATCCAGGAGGAGATGCCAGATAAACAGTCACTGACTTTTGAAAGGACAGGGGGAGAGAGATCAGGGGTAGAGAGGTAGATCTGAGTGTCATCAGCGTAGAGGTGGTAATTGAAGCCAAAGCTGTTGATGATTTTGCCCAGGGAGGAGGTGTAGATGGAAAAGAGCAGAGGACCAAGGACAGAGCCTTGAGGTACACCAACAGATAGAGGCAATGAGGAGGAGGAGTTTCCAGCAAAGGACACACAGAAGGACCTGTTGGATAAATAGGATTCGACCCAATATATAACATTATTTAGGTCAGAATAACATGCACACACACCATGATAATTTGATGTTAATTGTAGAGTACTATGAGATCCCATGTCCTTATTTTGTGATATATATTCTTGGGGTTCTTGAAATCTTTTTGAATTAGTCTCAACTGATCTTATACCTGTGCATCATTTAATGATGAAAAAATAAAGCTCTGCCTCATTCTAAACCCTTCAGATTTTCACACATTCCACTTTAGCAGAGCCGGATTTATAGTTAGGCAGAGTAGGCATTTCCCTACAGGCACCTGCCACAAGGGCGTGCCTTGCTCTGTGTGTTTTTTACAATTTGCAATAATTTAGACCACTGCATCTCTGGAGCCCTAAGAGCTAGAAGAACATATGAGGTATCATTGGAACGGCCTGCCTATAGCCTTTCCAGTGATACCAAATATAACCAGGTTAGAGTTAGTGAATTATTAGAGGGTTAGAGAATTATTATTAGAGTTAGAGAAATTATTTTAATAGGAAAAAAGATATGTAAAATTTATCTAACACAGCACTATTATTCAGTTTACAATTATAAAGTGCACAGTGATGCTGCGCAAACTTCTCATTTTCAACACTACCAGCAAGTGTGTATCTGGTGATGCAACGCATTGTTTCATTCACAACCTAGACCGTGGCACTGCAGGGGACAGTCACAACTGCAGTGGACAGACACAACCCTGCATCTCTGAATTGTACACAGCACAAGGTTAAGTGAGGTGTCTATGGAAAGGTCAGAGTCTGGTCTTTACAATGATACAAACATAACCATATAATGCATAAAAATAAAAAATGTAATAAAGTAAATGCAAAATATTTTTTTTCTGTTCTACAGCAGAGGCAATATATGCTTTTACATATAAAACAAACAATGCTGCTGTATTCACTGCACTCCTCCTTTAACCATTCTACCCCACTGACTCCCTCACTCCCTGCCCCTCTTCTACTATGTCTTCCTTTTCTCCGGTCTCGGAGGAGGATGTCTCCGCAGTTCTCATGTCCTCCTGCCCAACCACCTGTCCACTTGACCCCATCCCCTCACACCTTATTCGTTCTGTCCTACCAGTAATTGACCCTGCATTGACTCATACAGTGATACCTCGGATTACGAGTAACCCGGTGTGCGAGCGTTTCACACAACTTTTTCGGAGATTTTTGTCTCGCTTTACGAGCGCCGTCTTGCACTACGAGCAGTGCGTGCGCATCGTTGCGCATCCGCGCATGCGCTGCAGGGGCACTTTCAGCTAGTAACGTTAATCCACATGTGGCAAGAAAAGAGCTGGGGAGAAGACAGGAGGACAGGCTCACACTCACTCACACCAACCACCAGGTACAGCTATACAGTACAGTATGCAGAATATGTAGGTGTATAGCAGAGCTGCAGAAAACTCCCAGCGTTTCATGAAAATTTACCATAGCCAAGCAGCTTTGGCTACCATTGCAGTTTCCCCCTACTAGGAGGAGGAGGAGGAGGTGGTACTGGCAATCTGGCCCTGTCCTCTGTCCCTCCTGTGTGTATCACCATACATTGATTACAATACTGTGAGCTTTATTGCTGTGGAGCAGTGATATGCTCATAGACACCACACATTACTGTACTGTAAGTTTTATTGCTGTGGATTCTTGGATACGCTCATATACACCGCACATGACTGAGTTTTATTGCCGTGGAGCTCTGTGATACACTCATACACGTGTTTTTTGTCCTTTTGATAGACGTCCTACACAATAACCCTACTCCCCTCTCTCTAGTCTCCTTCACACCAGCCACGATTCTTAACCCTTTAGTTGCTGAGGCATTTCACGCCTCTGTGCTGAGCTCATCTTTACCTGTTTCGCTCATCATGTTTAAACGCGTTTTGAAGCCTTATTTTACTATATGACTCAGACATATTATATATCGTTCATTCCGGCAGACTCGGCAGATTCATAATATATCATTATTATTTGTATACGTCATGCCCTGTCTGTATATTATAACAAAAAATGCAATAACATTTGAATTTTCAATAATTTACAACGTGTAAAGTGTTTTTTTTCATATTTTAACATGCGAGCAATTGCGGTTATATTTTGTATGGGGTGCGCTTGTTAAAAAAATTAGAAATGGGGTATCGTTCTTTTTTTTGGGGGAAAATTACACAATTTTTAACAAATGCACCTCAAACAAAAATCGTTAGTGCAGCATCATTGTTCACATTATAATTGAAATGGAAACAATATTGCTGCATCAACAAAACAAAAAAAAATATTTTTTTATAAAACAAAATTTAAATATTTTTTTATTTTTATTTTTAATTTTAATTTTTTTAAAAAAACTTTTTACATGGTCATGTTTGGTATCATTGGAAAGGCCATGCTCTGGCCGATCCAACGATATCAAACATTAACCCTTGCCACGGATCGGGAGATAGGGTGTTCATTGGAACCCCCTATCTCCACCATTGGAGCTAGGGGTTAACTCCAGGACTGGCGTCATTGTGCTATGTACGATGACGCCAGTCGTCAGGGGGAGTTCCCGGAGGCTTGGCCGACATCCAAGATGTCGGCCAGCTACGGGAGAGGATCACGATCCGCCACTTTCGGCGCCGAATCATGATCCGGCTCCCCAGGGGTTAATGTCAGCCACCGTTTGGAAGGGCAACCTTCTGGCCCCCGGCTATCGGGAGGGAGAGAGGTCCAAAGGACCTCCCCCCTCCCTTTCAGGTGCCTCCTCCGCTCTCGCGGGGGCGCCTGAATTAGATGTCATCGCTCCACCGCGATGACATCTAATGGCCCCGCCGGGGACCCAGAGTGCCGGGCTGACATTCAAGATGTCAGCCCACACCGGGTGGGCCAGCAATCGTCTGGAATCCCGGCCGATTGCTGCCTCCTGTGCTAGGACGCGCTCAGCGCGTCCATAGCACAGGAGGTACGCTTGGCAGGACGTGCTGAGCTTGTCCTTAGCAGCCAAGTGGTTAAAGTGCAGGTTAATTTGATTAATTTTTCCTTTATACTGTGCAGTATTTTGTATTACTGTAATCATTTTCATATGAATAAGTAGTTGTGGAACCAATCGTCAGAGTTTCCATTATTTCTTATGGAGAAATTCGCTTTGGTTTAAGAGCGCTTTGGATTACAAGCACGCTTCCGGAGCGAATTATGCTCATAATCCAAGGTATTACTGTAGTTTTAACCTCTCCTCTGGAGTCTTCCCCTCTGCATTCAAACATGCTCTGATCGCTCTCATTCTAAAGAAGCCATCTCTTGACCCCACCTCCCTCTCAAACTACCGTCCCATCTCTCTGCTCCCCTTTGCTTCCAAAATCCTAGAACGCCTGATCTATAACCAGCTCACCAGTTTTCTCGCTGCTAACTCTCTACTTGGTCCAGCTTCTGCTCCCAACAATCTACTGAGAGTGCTCTGACCAAGGTGCCGCTAAAAATTCTTGACCTTTCCGCTGCATTTGACCCTGTTAACCACCATCTCCTGCTCCTCACGCTGTGTCAACTTCACCTCAGTGACACCGTTCACTCCTGGTTCTCTTCCTATGTCTCTCTTCACTCCTTCATTGTATCCTTTGCGGGTGCCTCTTCACCACCAGTTCCTCTTTCAGTTGGGATACCTCAAGGCTCTGTTCTGGGTCCCCTACTCTTCTCGATCTATACCACCTCTCTTGGGCACCTCATCTCTTCCTATGGACTCCAATATCGGTTCTATGCTGATGACACCTAAATCTACCTTTCTTTACCCGATCTCTCTCCTCCTATCAGCTGTCTCCGACTGGATGTCTTCCCGTTTCCTAAAGCTCGACCTCTCTAAAACTGACTTCTCCTCTTCCCTCCCTCAAAAACCTCAATTCCTGCACCCATTTCCCTTCAGGCGAATGGTGCCACAATTACTTCTACCTCTCAGGCTCGTTGCCTAGGGGTACTCTTGGACTCTGATCTATCCTCTACTCTTCACATTAAGTCGCTAACCAAATCTCGCTACTTCCAACTAAAAAATATTGCACGCGTCTCAGTCAGGACTGCTCAAATGCTCATCCAAGCTCTTAATATCTCCAGCCTCGACTACTGTAACCTCCTTCTCTCTGGCCTTAAGAGGTCCCAGATTCTGCCTCTACAGTCTGTAATGAATGCCTAGGCCAGGCTCATACACCTCATCTCCCGCACCTCTCACACACCTCACCTCTTTGTCAATCTCTACACTGGCTTCCTGTTTCCTTTAGAATCCAATTAATTATATTGGTGCTCATGTACAACGCTCTCCATAACCATGCCACTACCTACATCTCCTCCCTTATTATCAGGTACATCCCGTCCCGCCCACTTCGCTCGGCCAATGATCTGATGCTATGAGTTCCTCGTACCCGCACCCCCAACTCTCGCCTTCAGGACTCTCGAGCTGCAGGGGGCAGCTATGGAACTCCCTCCCCCTGCAACATTAGACTCTCTTCTCGTCTCTCCAGTCCTTCAAGAAGTCTCTGAAAATGCATTGCTTTAGAGAAGCCTATCTCTGATCCCCCATTGTTCATTTCTTGCTTCATCCTCCCACACACCTAATGTGTCACCCCTCTCCTCTTAGATTGTAAGCTCTCAAGCAGGGTACTCCCTCCTTCTGTTCTGTGTGTATAACATGTATGTATATTTGTTATTCTGTTTCTCCCATTGTACAACTCTACGGAACCTGTTGGCGCTTTATAAATACTTGTAACTGTAACTAACTCAAATAAGGCAACATATTATGCCTCGTCTTTTGATCTGAACGCAGAAGAAAACGTTTTTCAGTTTTTTAAAATGTATTTTTTTTTAGTTTTTTCTGTCTCAAAACGAAAATCTTAATAGTAATTTTGGCATGTTTCCTTTTTTTTGTTTAGGGGTAGGGGCGCTCCACATTTCTGTGCCTACAGGCTCCTGAGGCACAGATCCAGCCCTGCACTTTAGCCCAGATTTTCTGTGTCCATGAATTTTGTGTTCAAGTCAGATTTTGGATTAGTCGAACAACAGGTCTCCAGACACATACAATTGCTGCACAATTGATCGGCACAAGTGATCCGTCAGGAAATTATTAATCAGCTGGAGAGGGGCAGTAGTGGGATCAGCCTGTTGGCGCATACACCAACCAACCCATGAGTTCCATGCATAGCGGTACCATTTTCTGGTACCCGGAGCCCAGGAGTTCTACATGAGGGTGCAAGCCACCTCCGATATACCCGGCAGTATGACGAATAGCCGGTAATCGACCCCGCCACCAACTGAAGTTTCCCCTGAAGGGTCAACGGGTGTGAATTTGCCCTGAGCATCCAGGAGGAGTGTAGGGAACGAGGGGAGCAGGAGCGGGTCAAGGTAGGACAGCTGCATCGCCAAGGGGAACCAGGGCTGAGTCAGCCAAAGGGGGAATGAGAAGGAGAATCTTGACAGTCTGACGGTGGACTGTGTGGAGGGTCTGCATCAGCATGGAGAACAGGGGAAAGGCATAAGCCCCCGTCATGAGCCACGTTTGGAGGAAGGCAGCCACCGCTGATGCATTCGGATCTGAAAGCCAGCTGAAGTAAACAGGAGTCTGATGGTTGAGGTGGGAGGTGAAGAGGTCCAAGTTGAAGGGGCCCCACAGGGAGTTGAGGCGAGTAAAGACTGCGGTGTCCAAGGTCCAGTCGCTGTTGTCTCTCCAGTATCTGGAAAACCAGTCGGCAACATAGTTGACAGAGCCAGGCAAATATTCTGCGTGAAGGAAGATGTTCTGTTCCAAGCAGTAGTTGTAAAGATCCAGCGTGTGTTCCGAGAGGATCTTGGATCGAGGACCTCCAAGGCGAATGATGTATTGGACGGCTGAGAAATTGTCCATCCAGAGGAGTAGAGTGCAATATCGTAGGTCTCGGGAGAAGCTTCAGAAGGCGAAGGAATCTGCGATCAGTTCCATGTAATTGATATGGCGTTGTTGGTCCTCCGGGGACCATGTGCCTCCCATGGTGGAGGACCCACAAGTGGTGCCCCAACTGGACTGACTGGCATCTGAGTGAAAGATGAAGTCCGGGAGTGAGCTGAAGATGGCCCAGCTGTTCCAGGTCTCCATGTGACAGGACCACCAAAGGAGCTCCACCCGAACCTCCAGTGTGATCGGTACCATCTGGTCATAAGATGGGTTGAGTTGGAAATAGGAGGTCTTTAGCCTCTGCATTGCCCTGTAATGCAGTGGGTCCAGGAAGATGGCTTGGATGGAAGAAGAGAGAAGATCTACGATCCGAGTCAAATCTCTGAGGCACACTTGCTCTGGCAGGAGAGCACCCCGAATGGTCTACTTGATGGCGCGAATCTTCAACAGGGGAAGACGAGGTTGGCAAGTTTTGGAGTTGAGATCGAAACCCAACAAGGCCACCCATTGAGCAGGTACCAACACCGACTTGTCAAGGTTGAGGATGAATCGCAGGTCCTGAAAGAGAGTCATACAAAGTAGGTGTAACGTCGCACTACGGCTGGAGTCCCCGTCAGAATCAGGATGTCGTCCAAGTACATGATAGTTCAGAGAAAAAAAAAATTATGATGAAGTAAGATTTCACGAAAAGCGTTGAGCGGCTGTGCAGAGGATTACAATATTGGACCAAAAAGGCTGAGCTTAGATCCACCCAGGTGGCGTATATTGACTGGTGGACGGTTTGTGGATCATATGGGGAGTGTGATCGGGAGGCCTGGGTCATTGTGACCAATGCGTATATGCACATTTTTTTATGTGCTGTTCAAAGTGTGAGTTTGTTTTTTGGATTTTAATAAAATGTTTAATTGTTTAAAATACTACACAATATATTGCCCACATTTGTTTCAGATTGAAAGTGAAAGTGGATATGAAGTTGATGGGGGTTTCCAGCTGAAATTTTTGCTGATGTTCCAACTAGTGATTATGACACCAAGGATGCGCCATCCTAATTTTTTAGTTTTTTATCTATGAAGGTGATCCTTTGGATTGGCTGCAGTGAAGGGGAGATTATACAATTTTTATTCTTGTTCATGTAAGTCCAGATACCTCTGGAGCAGACGTGAGCCATCACCAGTTTGAGGAGCTTTCTAAAACACCAGGGTGCGGAGCTGAGTCTGAATGGAAGGCAGGTGAAGTGCCACAGGGCATCGTGCTAAAGGAACTATCGATGTGCGGGCGTCACCGAGACTGCCAGGTAGGCATCCTTTAGATCAAGACGGGTGTACCAGTCCCCTTGGAATATCAAATCTCAGAGAAGATTGATGCCCTCTATCTTGAAGTGTCGGTAAGACACGAATGTGATGAGGGCTTTCAGGTGGATGACAGGGCGTAGATGCCCTGTCTTCTTGTGGACCAGGAAAATGTTGCTGATAAAGGTTGGCAGACCTGTGGAGCATTGCATAGCCCCTTTCTGGTAAAGAGATTGAAGTTCTGCGTCTATCAGAAGGCTCTCTTGGCGGCTGAAGTGAGGATGAGTCATGGAAGAGGGTTGGTAGGGATGCTGCGCATATTCTATGAAAAAAACAGACTCGGTCTGTAGTACCCATGAGTCTGAGGTGAGGTTCCACCATTTGCACAGGATAAAACGTAAACGGCCAGTGACAGGTATGTGCATGAAGGGAGTGAAGAATACTCATCGGCAGAAGCTAGTCTGGACCCGGGGAAGCCATGTCCTCTAGCGGGACCTCAGGAGAGGAATGAGGGCATTACTGGGTATCCTGTGATAGCTGTGAGAGTCGGGTCTAAAGGCGGGTGAAGAACGGCTGGCTACCCAACCCCTAGGGGCACCAGCCCTAGAAGAGAAACAGGATGGATGGAATACCCGCTTCATCGAAGTTTGCACTTTCTGGAGTGATGTGTAAATGTTGACATGCTTATTGAGTTTCTTTAGGAAGTTAACACCAAACGAAAAACCCCCAGCCTCCGGGCCCAGTTCCTTAGTTCTATGGGTGGCCAGTTTAGCATCCAGTCGCAATAGAGCCGCTTTGCGGCGTTCAATGTAGATAGCCACGTTCGCGTTGCTGATCAGGCATAGGACACGTTGAGCCGAACTGAGGGAATAAACCCGCAACCCGGAAAATACTGCGGGCCGGGGTAGGAGCGCGGCGGCTGTCAGAGGGAGAGTGCCCAGACGGTAACAGGGTGCAGGGTCGCCGAAGTACTAGTACATAGTATATAAACAGTAAAGAAAACACAGTAACTCAGGAGCATGAGAATTCCCACCGGCAGGAGATAGAGGAGACCGACTTACCTGTAGGTCAGCAGCAAAGAAAAGAGGACTTGTAGGGGTTTCTGTCCTTTTATGGTTATGCATACTGTTTTGTGATTGGTTCTCCTTGTTACCATGCTTTTACCTTTTTTGTCTTTGCTGCTGGAGGTTAGTAAAAGAAAAGAGAATGCAAAATATGAGCCTCTAGCCAAGCCTTAAAATGAGGCTCCACTCCAAGATGTTACCATCTCTGCTGCCATTCCAAGGCAAACTTTGGTTAGGAAGACCAAATGCATTGGGAGAATTTGAATAATGACTGACACCCAATTGTTTGTCATTCACTTCTGCAGTCACCCCCCCCCCAAATATTACCAGTTTTCAAGAACTGGTTTTAAGTAATATTTGGAGCATAACACTAGTGTATGGAATAGTATGCATACTGAATGGAATACAGACATAACATATTAAAAACTTTTCACCAATATCTTTCTTTCACTAAGTAAATAAAACCCATTTTTTGTGTCATGTGTGCTCAGCAAAAGTTGGCTTCACTTCTATAGAAAAAAAACAAAATCATGTCAGCAGTTTATCTGAACACAAGACCAACATAGAAACTTAATTCAGGAAGTACTTCATTTTCAAGAACATTAGTAAAGGTAATTATTAAGGATGTGAAACCCTGTTGTGGAACATAAGCTACCATGTGATTGCAAAATGAGGAATTTCTTGTTGACACTGTCTTCTAGATTATGTTGAAAGGAGAAGTTGTACTAATTTTGGTAGAGATACCAAACATATATAAATAAGCAAATAAAAGGCATGACTAATCCTTAATTGTTTATACAAGTTTGAACTTCCAATTAAAACTACACAACTGATTATTCACAAAGAAAATAAAAAAAGTAAAATACTGTCTGGGTATTAGAAGGATATATACAGTGCGTTCAGAAAGTACTCAGATCCCTTCATATTTTTTTAAAATCAATTTATACTCAATAACCTCTAATGACAAAGCAAAACACAAAATCTTGACCACATTACACATTTATTAAAAAGAAAAAATTGATATAGCACATTGATGTACACTGATCAGCCACAACATAAAACCACCTGCTCATCTAATATCGTATAGGCCACCTCTCGTGCTGCCAAAACAGCTCTGATGTGTCAAGGCATAGAGTTCATAAAACCTCTGAACATGTCCCGTGGTATCTGGCACCAAGACATTAGCAGCAGATCCTTTAAGACCTGCAAGTTGCAAGGCGGGCCTCCATTGATCAGATTGGTTGTTCCAGCAAGTCCCACAGATTCTAACAAAGCCTGAGATCTGGGGAATTTGGAGGCCACAGGACTCAGGAGTGCTTGAAATGTAATGTTCCTCAAACCATTCCTGAATACTGTTTGTAGTATGGTAGGGTGCATTATCCTGCTGGGAGAGGCCACTGCTACCAGGAACAAATTGCCATGAAGGGGTGTACGTGGTCTGCAACAATCTCTACACGTCAAGTGTGTTCTTACACCTTTCTGTGATGTTTTTCCTTTCTGTTACATTTTTCTGCAATTTGAGCTACAGCAACTTTTCTGTGTTGTTGGACCAGAAGGGCTCGCTTTCACTCCCCATGGGCATCAATGAGTCTTGGGCACACATAACCCTGATGCTGGTTCACTGATTTGTTCTTACTTGCCCCGCTTTTGTTAGGTACTAACCACTGCATGCCAGTACCACCCCACAGAACTTGTCGTTTTGGAAATGTTCTGACTCCGTTGTCTAGCCATCACTATTTGTCCCTTGTCAAAATCACTCTGATCCTTTCGTTTGTCTATATTCCTTCTGCCTAATATATCCCAACTCTTGACAGGTGCCATTGTAATGATATAATTAATGTTATTCACTTATCATTATTATCATCATCATTTTTATAGCACCAACAGATTCCGCAGCGGTTTTAATGTTGTGGGGACTTAATCAAAATGATAAACAAACATAGGAACAGAAAGTATTCATACCCTTAAGTCCGTAATTCGTTACAGCACTTTTGTCAATGATTACAGTTTCAAGTTTTATTGGGTATGATTTAGAAACATAGAAACATAGAAAAATGTCGGCAGATAAGAACCTTTCGGCCCATCTAGTCTGCCCAATTACATGGATACTTTACCTGGATTTATCTTTTGTTTAGGATAGCCTTATGCCTATCCCATGCTTGCTTAAATTCAATTACTGTTTTGGCCTCTACCACTTCTACTGGAAGACTGTTCCATGTATCCACCACCCTCTCAGTAAAATAATGCTTCCTGATGTTACTTTTAAACCTTTGCCCCTCTAATCTAAGACTATGTCCTCTTGTTTTGCTATTTTGTTTCCTTTTAAATATACTCCCTTCCTCTACCTTGTGGATTCCCTTTACGTATTTAAATGTTTCTATCATATCTCCTCTGTCTCGTCTTTTTTCCAAGCTGTACATGTTAAGATCATTAAGCCTTTCCTGGTAACTTTTCTCCTTCAAGTCATACACCATTTTAGTAGCCCTTCTCTGAACTCTCTCTAAGATGTCTATATCCTTTTGGAGATACGGTCTCCAGTACTGCACACAGTACTCCAAGTGAGGTCTCACCAGTGCTCTGTACAGTGGCATGAGCACTTCCCTTTTCCTACTGCTAATACCTCTCCCTACACAACCAAGCATTCTGCTAGCATTTCCTGCTGCTCTATTACATTGACTACTTACCCTTAGATCCTCTGAAATAATGACCCCTAAATCCCTTTCCTCAGATGTTGAGGTTAGGACTGTATCAAATATTCTATATTCAGCCCTTGGGTTTTTACGTCCCAGGTGCATTATCTTACACTTATCCACATTAAAACTCAATTGCCACAACTCCGACCATTTTTTTAGTTTACCTAAATCATTTGTCATTTGGCTGATCCCTCCAGGAACGTCAACCCTGTTGCAAATCTTTGTGTCATCAGCAAAAAGACATACTTTTCCATTAATACCTTCTGCAATATCACTAATAAAAATATTAAAGAGAATGGGTCCAAGTACTCACCCCTGAGGTACCCCACTGGTAACAAGACCTTGCGCCGAATAAACTCCATTTACCACAACCCTCTGTTGGCTGTCACTCAGCCACTGCCTAATCCAGTCAACAATATTGGAATCCAAGCTCAAAGATTGCAATTTATTGATAAGCCTTCTATGCGGAACAGTATCAAAAGCCTTACTGAAATCTAAATAAGCAATGTCTACTGCACCACCTGTGTCTATTATTTTTGTTACCCAATCAAAAAAATCAATAAGATTAGTTTGGCATGATCTCCCTGAGGTAAACCCATGTTGTTTCTGATCCTGTAATCTATGTGTTTTTCGATGTTCAACAATCCTTTCCTTTAACATGGTTTCCATTAATTTCCCCACTACTGACGTAAGACTAACTGGCCTATAGTTCCCCGATTCCTCCCTACTACCCTTCTTGTAAATGGGCACAACATTTGCTAATTTCCAGTCTTCTGGGACGACTCCCGTTAACAAGGATTGGTTAAATAAATCTGTTAATGGTTTTGCTATTACATCACTGAGCTCTTTTAATAATTTAGGGTGGATCCCATCAGGCCCCATTGACTTATTTGTCTTTACTTTAGACAGCTGCTGTAGAACCTCCTCCTCTGTAAACTGATATGTACTTGTCTCGTTAGTGTTTCCTCCTAACTGAGGTCCCTTTCCTTCCTTTTCTTCTGCAAAGACTGAATAAAAATATTCATTGAGGCAGTCAGCGAGACTTTTATCCTCTTCTACATACCTTCCTTTGTTTTTAATCTAACTAATCCTTGTTTTACTTTTCTTTTCTCGTTTATGTATCTAAAAAATGTTTTGTCCCCCTTTTTTACTGACTGAGCTATTTTCTCTTCTGCGTGTGCTTTGGAAGCTCTTATAAATTGCTTTGCCTCTTTCTGCCTAATTTTATAGGTTTGCCTATCTTCTTCACTCTGAGTTTTTTTATAATTATTGAATGCTATCTTTTTGTTCTTCACTATTTTGGCCACTTCTGCAGAGTACCACAGTGGTTTCTTCCCTTTTTTGTTTTTGCTAACAAGTTGAATGCAATTTCCTGTGGCCTTCAATAATGCTTCCTTTAAATAATCCCATTTCTCCTGGACTCCCTTTAAACTCCTCCAGTCTGATAATGACTCCTTCACACAAAATCCCATTTTAGAAAAATCTGTTTTTTTAAAGTCTAAAACTTTCATTCTTGTGTGGTGCGGCTCCATCCCTGTTGTTATATTAAACCATACTGACTGGTGATCACTAGATCCCAAATTTTCACCTACAACAACGTCCGATACCAAACCTCCATTTGTGAGTATTAAATCCAATATGGCCTCTGATGACAAGCTTTGCACACCTGGCCTTGAGTAGTTTCTGCCATTCATTTCTGGAGATGCTCTCATGCTCTGTCAGGATTAATGGAGACTGTTGATGGTTAGCCATTTTCAGGTCTCTCCAGCGATGTTCAACTGAATTCAAGTCAAGGCTCTTGCCAGAACCACTCAAAGACCTTCGCAGAGTTGTCTCTAAGCATTTGCTCTCTTGGCCGGTTGATTAGGGTCACTGTCCATTCGAAAGGTGAGTCCTTGGCTGAGGTCCTGTTCTGAATCATATTTTTGTTAAGTGATAATAGAGTGATTTTCTTATCAACTCTGACAAGTGCCCTAGTCCCTGATGCTGCAAAACCCATCCCCCAATGCTTGATTATGCAGGTGATGTGTGGTGGACAGGCGGACTCCTGTCAAAGTGCTCTCACTGATCTAACCCTCTGTGTAGGACCAGGCCCCTGGACTCTGAGGGCTGAATCAGCCTTCAGAGAGCACCTCTGGGGGGCAAGAAGGGTGACAGCATTCAAGTCTTTACATTGAGTGGTCACGGTGGCTAGAATGGCCCTTTAAATCCTATACATTCAAACCGTTGAAAATGAAATACTACCTCATTTGGGAATATTATTACATTGCAAATATTGTTTGTCTATTGATATATTAATGCAGGCGGGCCATGTGTGGAATTCACATTGCTTTTTTCCATTTGAGTTTTGTTTGCCGTCGAAAGTCAGTTGACTATCAGAAGACGTGATAATGAAAATGAAATCATCTTCTGATATCCATATTCTCACCTAATCTAAATTCCTTCATACTTTATGGTTTTCTTCCTTTTATGAAGCATTGTAAAAAAATTAAGCTGTAACATTTGTTTTTTTATGTGAGGTCTGGAGGTTTTCAGTTGACTGTATAAATGAAAATGTGCAAATGTACAGGACGGGTAAAACATGCCAATTTCAGTAAAAATATACATTACTTCTGCAATTCAAAAGGAAAAATGAGTTTGAGACTACTGTGTAAAATACAGAATTATTATGTGAGCATTTAAGAAATCATGTTTAAAAAAAATCCTTACAGGGATTCTATAGAGTTAAAACAGAAGTGCGAAGAGGGGTTAAGGGGTTAAAAAATAACGTCCTGACCACTTCTGTAGTCTCCTTCTAAAGCTTTAACCTGGACATGACATTGTACGGTTTCCTCTCTGACCTCAAGATACACAGGGTTATTCAAAGAGAATCGAAAAGTCACCGCACGTTCGGTGACTTTTCTTTCACTTCAATTCGGTGCGATTCGGCGATCCTATATCAGCAACCCTGTGGTGTATTCAGAAAGCACCACAGGGACGTCGTAGTGCAGGGAAATGCTGCTGCAAACCCGATGAACACTCACCGCAAAACCCGGCGAATGCACACCGAAACCTGCAAAAACGTCTGGATTAACCCTGCCAAACACGTCGGAGAAACCCGAGCAGCCGCCGATCACAATGCAGAGAAGCCGCCGGAAAGAGCCGACACTGCAGACGAATGGAGTGAAGAAAAACCAGTACGCTTGAACGTTTAAAAAGTGAAACACTGTTTGCAAAGAAACTACTGAACGAAAATGTCTGGAATTGACATATAAGATCCAATGAATGATAATAAAAAGGGCTGTTACAGAAAAAAGAAAAAACGATTTAAAGAAAACCTAAAAGAAATTCTCAAAAAAAATCCCGGAAAATGCCTATAAGATCCTAAATAATCTATACGTCAAGAGACTTTTTACTGCAGAATATTATAATAAACGGTTTATTAGATATTGGATTTAAACGGGAATATTTTTAACATTGAAGCCTATGGGATTCGCCTGAATAAACCTGTCGAATGAAACCACCGAACAGCAGGGCAATGCGGCAACTTTTCACTGCTGGTTTTTGTTCTCTGAATAGACGAAGCATTGCTTCTCTAAAGGGATTCACTGCCCTCGAACAGGCAACGAATAGGCACCGTATGTGCAGGCAATTCGCCAACATTTGGCAAACTGCCTGCTCTCTGAATAGCCGAATGGCCAGGAAAGATAACCGTACGCTGAATTTCAGTGTTCGGTTACCTTTCGGCCACAATTCGGATCTCTTTGAATAACCCTGATATTTAATCATCAGGAAGACGAACACACGAATGTACAGCCAATCCAATGGCTCTCAATGAAAGATCATTGGCAGGGGTGAAGCCATTGGCAGGGGTGAGTCATAGGATAGTCTCACTTCCTGGTACTCATCCATAAACCTGAGATCAGCACTGCTGAAGAGGGTAGGACACTGAGTGGTCATAGTTCCTAGAGTATCCATTAAGGCCGGGGGCACACTAGACGTTTGCCGTCAGATTGCCGTCAGCACTAACACGCGTTAAAAAAAACCAGCGTCGCACCCGACGCTCGTCCACCCCCCCTTGCGTGATCTTCCATAGGAGGATAGCGGAGCCCCGTCGACGTGAATCCAAACGCATCATCACTGGCGATCCGCTAGGATTCACGTCGACGGGGCTCCGCTATCCTCCTATGGAAGATCACGCAAGGGGGGGTGGACGAGCGTCGAGTGCGACGCTGGTTTTTTTTAACGCGCGTTAGTGCTGACGGCAATCTGACGGCAAACGTCTAGTGTGCCCCCGGCCTAAAACTGATTAAATTGTTCTTACAGTCTTAAATGAAGATGCATATGGATGAACCTGGTATTCTTGGAGCGTTGCCGCAGAAAAATAAGAGTTGCTGCGCCTGTTATGTGTTTGAATTGTGTCTGCATTAATATATTTAGATTGATTTTACATTTATTTTGCCTTGTGTAATAGTTTTTAACGGTTTCTCAAAGGATATTGTTAGTTGGTTTTCCTGTGTGCATAATTAATCAGGGTGAAAATGAATACTTCTTGTTTGTAAGGCACACCGGTAATCAGAGAACTCTGCAGCATCGTTATTCCTCCCAGCACTCCGAGTCGCACCGTTTGGTCGCTGCCTTTTGTAAGCTTTTCTGAAGCTTGCGTCGGTACAAGCGCCCAGCTCTGCCCCCTCACATGGTTCAGCTAAACTAGATTTTCACGTGAGGCCACAGCGGGGATTTGGCTGACACAAACTTTAACTTGTACTCTTCGAGTAAGAACAACTCTACTGGCAAGATCGCGATTTTCATTTTCAAATGCTGATCTTTGTGAAAATTTGTGTTGTTCGAACTGCAATTTCCTCTTTTCCTCCTTTTATCTTTCTTTTCACCCTTTTTCTCTCCTCTTCTCGCTCTCATTTGATCTCTCTTTTTCCTCTCACTCTTTCTATTTCTTTCTGTCTTTCTTTCTCTTCATTCTCTTTTTCTTTCTCGCTCTTCTTTATTTCTATCTTTTTCTCTCATTCTTTCATTCTCCTTCAGATTGTATAAATATATATATTCTGTATATTTAGTTTTACCCTTTTACAACTTAAAGCCTATCAGGGTTATTCAGAGAGCGTGAAAAGCAGGAGAATGACTGGAGAATGAAAAATTCTAAGTCAAAATAGCCAAACCAGAAAAATTCTTCCTTTCCAAATCGGCTACTTTGACCTCTAATTTTTCATTCTCCAGTCATTCTCCAGCTTTTCACGCTCTCTGAATAACCCTGTAAATAATCAGGTAAACCTTGTTTCTACTAAGGAGTCAGATGACTTTCATAACGCTAGTCAGCATCATTATATGGTTACCTCATGTAAGTTAATGGTTAAACAACGAGTAATTGCACTGAGTAAGGTAAAAGTAGTCCAAGCCATAATTGCTGTCTCATGTTCTTCAGGTTGTTGTTCTAGGAAAATCGCCAAGGCACATTCCAAAATGTCTGTGTCTGTGGGTTTATGTCAGGTTTAATACCTTTCAGGTACTTGCCTTTCAGGTTATGAGCCCAATATGCAGGTCTTGGGGATGCACACAGTTCGTGGGAAAGGAGAATCACACAGGAGGGCTGTGGGACAGGACACAATGAGACTCACAGGTTGGCTGAGGGTGATGGGGAAAGCAACCCTTGTGTCCAGGTATGAAGATAGGATAGTTGTTCCTGGGAGAGCACGTGGGATTAGGGAGGATGGATGGGGCGTTGCTCCTGGGAGAGCACGGTGGGATAATAGGGGGGAAATACAATGAGTGGATAAGGAAAGCAGGTTTCTGGAGCTTGGTCTTTGCAGGTCTTGTTCATAAGAACAGCAGACAACAATGAAGCATTGGGCAAAGGGTGTGTGGAGTCTTTATTGATTAGGCAGAGGGATGTGTCATGTGACCTGTGGTGTGTGTGGTTTTAACTGTTTATTAGCTGGTTCACAGCAGAAGGGCAGCACCTTTCATGGAGCTGCCACTTTCATGGAATGACACAGGAACGGACAGGTACGGTCCTGACAGTTTAACACCAGTAGTGCCAAGATTGGTATACTATTTACTTTAGATAAGGTGTTTTACATGTTTTAGCATATTTGATCTGTACTTATGTACGAAGAATTATGCATTCTATGTTATAAAATGTTGAGAAAATTCCAATACCAGGATCGTCCAACTCACATCCCGCACCTCTCACACCTCGTCCCTTTTGTCAGTCTCTGCACTGGCTCCCTGTTTCCGTTAGAATCAAATTTAAATTAATGGTCCTCACGTACAAAGCTCTCCATAACTGTGCTCCTGCCTACATCTCCTCCCTTATTACCAGGTATATCCCATCCCGCCCTAGTAATGATCTGAAATTATCACTTCATCATATCAGTACCCTCAACTCTCCCCTTAAGGACTTCTCCCAAGCTGCCCCCTTTTATGGAATTCCCTCCACCGCCACATTAGAATCTCCCAGTCTCTCCAGTCCTTCAAGAAGTCTCTAAAAACACATTACTTTAGGGAAGCCTGTCAGCTCACTCCATAATCATTCACTGTACATTTGTTGGTTCATCTTCCCGCACAGAGAATGTAATTATTTTGCATTTTGCTGTCACTGTTCCTTAAAAGCTTGTTTAAAAAAAACCTTTAACATTGTATGAAGCTTGACTATTCATATTTTGCTATGTCATATTGGAATATTTTACATAAGCAAAGTAGTCAGCAATACATTTGTTTATATAAGTACAAAAAATAATTCACTGCTATAGGCATTACAATAGCTGGCTTCATATATAGTAGCTTTTCAAACCACTGCAGTGTAATCTCTGCTTGACTTAATACAGTCAGATGCAACATAATCTTTTTTAATTAAAAGCAACTTGAGGCAATGTATTATATATTAAAGTGCTTGGGTTATGGATCAAGTTGCAGCTTGTGAGAATGATAAAAATATGTAGTGTGTCCTTAAATTATCCAATTCTTTTTACAATATTTTATTAAAGGTTATAATCAATTATAAGGTCACATTAAGAGGTCAAATGCTTTTTTGAGGATTTAATACTACAGTTCTTTCATGATATTTTCCAGCTGAACCTATTCTGAAGTTCAGCAAATTGAACATAAAAGAGTTGTTTCATACTGGGAGAAAGTTAATTTAAATGTACAACTATTGTGCTACTTGTTTTAAATTATATGAGAAATATAGCAAATATATATAGAATAAAAATGCAATCATTTATTATTACTTTACCCCTCTTGTAAACTATCAGATATTTATGCATTATGCTGTGAACGTCAGTGCAATATGTCTGCTATTTCTTGGGGCAGTGCTCCACACCTGTCCTAATGCAAAGTGAATATGTGATATCAGAAATCTCTTCTGGGTGCAAACTGAGCATGTCTAAAGTGGCCCTACATAGGGCAGTTTTCTTATAAGCCCCAAAATCTTGACATACTTAGTTGCTCTCAAAATCGTCTCTAGGCAGTCATCAATTCCAGAAGATGATACATTCCAGGATTGAAATTATTAAAGAAAGTGTTTTACCACATTTAACCCATTTTTAAAAAAAAGAAACAAACAGTTTTATTTTATTCAAGAACAGATGTTGGAGAAGGACTACGAAAAAGGGGAAAGGGGAGGTGGGCAAACACATGCTATCCCAAGTTTTATGTTTGCATTGAATCATCATTCAAAACATAACAAAACAAAAAAATGTGTTAATAGCCTTTACTAATACAAAGTGCTTTTTACCTTATAATTGATATTCGTAATCTAATTGGTGGGGTACTGCCCCAACTACCACTATGGAAGAACCTCCTTTAATATATTTAAGGTAAACGGTCGTTTTCATTGTGTAGACATGGGGATTTTTTATGGAATATTAAGGCAATAATAACAGGGTTATTCAGAGAGCGTGAAAAGCAGGAGAATGACTGGAGAATGAAAAATTCTAGGTCAAAATAGTCGATTTGGAAAGTGAGATGAAAGGGCGAATTTTTCTGGTTTGGCTATTTTGACCTAGAATTTTTAATTCTCCAGTCATTCTCCTGCTTTTCACGCTCTCTGAATAACCCTGTAAATGTACTTTGGATTTGCTTCTGTAACTTGTATTTGTTCCTTACGCATTTCAGGTTTTATTTTCTGGACAATAGGTACGTATCAGTACATATGTGACATGATATGTATAGTCTAACAGGGTTATTCAGAGAGAGGTGAAAACCATTAGAATGGCAGGAGAAGAGAACAATTTAGACTAAATAGCTGTTTTGGAAAGTGAGATAAATGGGAGAATTTTTCTGGTTTGGCTATTTTGACCTAGAATTTTCACTTCTCCAGTCATTCTCCTGGTTTTCACCTCTCTCTGAATAGCCCTGTAAAAGTCACATGTCTTGGTGCATTATATATTTTTTTATTTTTGCATGAGTTTCTCTTGGAAAAAATGGATCAGACTACTTGTTACTTCTTCCTTATGTCTTATGTCTTAGGCTGGGGTCAGACGAGCGTAGTGTTCACAGTATCAAAGCACCACGAACAACGCTCGGTGGGAGACCCAATTCACCAACCGTCTCCACGAGGTTCCTATCGGATGGGGACGCCACCAGCCCCCTGGATAAGCTGAATAGAAGAAGGGATAGACCTCCAGTGGATAAGAAGTGCCAAATGGTTTATTGAGGGAACAGCACCCCTTGGAAAATCAGTAACGTTTCGACCCTGAGGTCTTAATCATACATGAATGATTAAGACCTCAGGGTCGAAACGTTACTGATTTTCCAAGGGGTGCTGTTCCCTCAATAAACCGTTTGGCACTTCTTATCCACTGGAGGTCTATTCTTTCTTCTATTGAGCGTAGTGTTCACGTCCGTGATTGCACCTAAGGCTGGGGTCAGACGAGCGTAGTGTTCACGTCCGTGATTGTGCCTAAAAGTACGTCCGTGATAGCATGACAGAAAGCCCATTGGAGCCTGACACCTGAAGTACGTCCGCCCTGAACTGCGGACGCACAACGGCCGCGGCCCACGGACGCAAGGCAGGCAAGAACGTACAACCCCTAGAACGGCTGCACAAAGTGCGCTGCGTCCGCAACGTCTGCATAGCTTTGTGTATGAGTGATGGAACGTGGTCAGACGGACAGCATTTATACGTCCAGCATTTTTCACGGACAAAATGGTTTTGCTTTTTAATTTATTTTCCCTCCTACATCCGTCAAAATATACGTCAGTGAAAAAAACGGACTGTGTGGCCACTACTGTGTCTTCCGTACTGATGTACGTCCGTGTGCACGGACATACAGTCCGTAGAAATCACGCTCGTCTGACCCTAGCCTTAAAGTACGTCCGTGTTAGCATGACAGAAAGCCCATTGGAGCCCCACACACGAAGTACGTCCGCACTGAACTGCGGATGCACAACGGCCGCGGCCAACGGACGCAAGGCAGGCAAGAACGTACAACCCCTAGAACGGCCGCACAAAGTGCGCTGCGTCCGCAACGTCCGCATAGCTTTGTGTGTGAGTGGAACGTGGTCAGACGGACTGCATTTATACGTCCAGCATGTTTCACGGACAAAATGGTTTTGCTTTTTATTTTATTTTCCCGCCTACATCCGTCAAAATATACATCAGTGAATAAACGGACTGTGTGGCCACTACTGTGTCTTCTGTACTGACGTACGTCCGTGTGCACGGACGTACAGTCCGTAGAAATCACGCTCGTCTGACCCTAGCCTTATGTCTTGTCTTATTTAACTCACCTAAAGTCACCCCCAGGTCTCATCTAAACCTTATTCCCTGCACCTGTCGTGTGGATCAGACCAAACCAATTATCAAAATAAATACATTTTTCAAAGGGGTTGGAGATGAAGATATAGAGGATGGTGTGGGGACTGTAAAATTTGATAAAATCTGAGTTGGTTGATCACTTTTGAAAGCAAATATTAATAAATGCATGTATGGAAATGTATCAGTTCCACAAAACAAACAAGAACCCCCCCCCACACACACACACACAAAACAATATGAAAAGTAAAGGGTAGTTTACCAGTTTTAGTTTCAACAGCAGACTCGAATGCATGACAATTCTGGGAAAATTTGCTAATTCTTTTAAAAGAATGTTGAAGTATCCCCTGTGATTAGAATGTCACAATATTGTGTGTCAATATAATTGTTTTGCGTCTTTTGTATGATGTTTCCAGAGGGCAAGGCTTCTCGGGTCTCCATACCACCAGTAGGGAATCTTTGTATTTAAATTTTGGCTGTAACTAAAAGCTCACAGAATTCCTATATAATCGGTTACATCATGCCATGCAGTGGAACAGGCCTCTAACTGATTATGGTTAATCGGAATGCTATCCAGATATGCTTGTATGTCGGAACACAACTCCTCCTGCTGTAACATTTGTAAGGTATCACCAGGGTTATTCAAAGAGATCCGAATTGCTTGAGAAAGGTAACCGAACGCTGAAAATCAGCGTTCGGTTACCTTTCTTGGCCATTCGGCTATCCAGAGAGCAGGTAATTCGCCAAATCCTGGCGAATTGCCTGAACATAAGGTGCCTGTTCGATGCCTGTTCGAGGGCAGTGAAATCCCCATGAAAAAGCACTGCTTCGGCTATTCAGAGAACACAAACCAGCAGTGAAAGGTTCCCGAAATGCCCTGCCGGTGGTTTTATTCGACAGGTTTATTCAGGAGAATCCCATAGGCTTCAATGTTAAAAATATTCCCGTTTTAATTCAATATCTAATAAACCGTTCATTATAAAATTCTGCAGTAAAGAGTCTCTTTATTTATAGATTTTTTAGGATATTTTAAGCATTTTTCTGATTTTTTTTTCTAAAAGTCCGATTATTTTTATTATTTTTTTTAAGTTTACTTATTTTTTTCTGTAACAGCCCTCTTTATTGTCATTCCCTGGACCTCATATGTAAATTTCAGACATTTTCGCTCAGTAATTTCTTTGCAAACAGTGTTTCACTTTTCAATCATTCATGCAAACTGTTTTCCTCATTTATTCACCTCCCTCTGTCTGCAGTCTCGGCTTTTTCCGGAGGCTTCGCTGCGTGTGATCGGCTCCTGCTCGGCTTTTTCCGGTGTTTTCGACGGGTTAATCCAGATGTTTTTGCGGTTTTTCGGCGTGCATTCGGTGGGTTTTGCGGTTAGTTTTTGGTGGGTTTGCGGCAGCCTTTCCCTGCAATTCGGGGACCCTGTGGTGCTTGCTGAATACACCGCAGGGTCACCGAAATGGGATCGGCAACACGAACCGAATTGAAGAGAACGAAAAGTCACCGAACATGCGGTGACTTTTCGAATCTCTTTGAATTACCCTGCAAGTTTTTTTATTGTAACTTTTAATTTCCTGCTGCTTCTCAGTATGCCAAAAGAAACAGACCCCAGGAATTTTACATCAGGCCATGTAGCTGGTAATATTTCTTAGCCCTAAAACTACATGTAATCGAAAAAGTGTGTATATATATATGTATATATATATACTATACAGTGTGGGCGCCTGCTAAATTTAAGATAAAGTGCTAAGATAAAGTGCTAATAAATAGTCAGATGCTGCCTATAACATGGTAAAAAACACACATAAAACAACCAAAATATGTGTCATAAATTACAAAGGAAAGAACAAAACCATACGGCGCATCCAGTTGGTTAATAAGTGAACATGCAAAAGTTCATAGTAAAGTACAACATTGCTTGAAGAAAATTCAAAATACCATCATTTTTAAAGTGCACGTGCATAAAGTGAATTTCCAATAGCAAAGTCCAATGTGCGGAATAAAAAGAGGGGAGATACTCAAGTTATAGTTAATCCAATACTCAAAAAAACGGAGAGAGGAATATGTTGGTCTTCTCTAAAGTGCTGGTGTCGAATTCATTTGTTCATCAGTGTTCCTCAAAAAAAGCACATCATAGGAAAACAATAATAGTGCAGATAGTCATCACAGAGTTGGTCAAAAATGTTTTAGCCAAAGTACAGACCACTCACATTTAGGGGAGCCCAAGGGTCCTGGATCAAGGAAAGAAAGCCTATGGCCAAATACAGGGTGGCACTTCCCTTCTTTCGTCCGTAATAGGTACTAAATAAAGCAGAAAGAATCGGGAGACGACACTCCCATAGCGTAAAACTGTATTTAAAAAATAATAATAGCGATAGGGAGAAGGGACCACACTCACCAATTCTGGAGCCTCACGGTATTAGGCTCAATGAATATAACCTTGGGCACTCTTAAGGGTGAAGGCCCAGACCCCCTTTATCTCAGCAGCAGACAATCCAGGTGTCACGGATCCCTCTGACTAACAAAATAGTGGTCCCTTTACGTAGACCGCTCTCTACCCTTCCGATCCTTGAATGGTCGGCAAAACTAGATAGACAATAAACCAGACAATAGATAAACAAGGGATAACACCAGACAGAGGTATAGAATAGAGTATTGTCACGAATCCCTCTGACTGCCAGAATAGTGGTCCCTTTTCGTAGACCGCTCTCTACCCTTCCGATCCTTGAATGGTCGGTAAAGCTAGATAGATAATTGATCAGGCAATAGATAAACAAAGGGAAACACCAGACAGAGGTACAGACTAGAGTATATGTTCTCCCTAGGACCTTAGTTATAACAGAGGTAATCTGATGTGTGCTTAGGGTGCCACATAGACTGACCTCGGTACCAACGTTAAGGGCAGAACCAAGAGCAGAGTAAATGCCAATACCAGGGGTTATACACAGAATGGTTCGTTTGCCAATGCCAGGGGTCATACACAGAATGGTTCGTTTGCCAATGCCAGGAGTCATACACAGAATGGTTCGTTTGCCAATGCCAGGAGTCATACACAGAATGGTTCGTTTGCCAATGCCAGGGGTCATACACAGAATGGTTCGTTTGCCAATGCCAGGAGTCATACACAGAATGGTTCGTTTGCCAATGCCAGGAGTCATACACAGAATGGTTCGTTTGCCAATGCCAGGAGTCATACACAGAATGGTTAGTTTCCAGAAGCAAGGTCAGACACAGATATAAGCCAAAAACACAAGAGCTCTGCGGGAAGTGAATACCACGTCAGGGCACCGGCGAACTAGTGAAGCCGGGTTTTAAACCCGGCGGTTCCGCGTCACAGCGCCAGGCTCCGCCCCCCGGCGTCCCACGTGAGCGCACCCGGTAGCGTTATCATTCGGCGCCTGGCCAGCGAGCAGCGAGGAATCTGCTGCCAGGCGCCCCAGTACTGGCCCATCCGTGACAGAACCCCCCCTCCACGGGCGGCCACTGGACGACCCCCAGGGGCACGGGGGTGCGCAAAATAGAATGCTTTCACCAAGCGAGGGGCATGGACCTCTGCAGCCGGAATCCAAGAACGATCCTCCGGACCGTAACCTACCCAATCGACCAAGTACTGTAAGGAACCCCTAGACATCCTGGCACCCAGAATGGCTTCAACCTCGAACTCCTCCTCGCCCTCCACAGAAACCGGAGGCGGTGGAGCATGGACCTTGGTGTACCGGTTACATAACAATGGCTTCAAAAGGCTTACGTGGAACACATTGTGTATCCTAATATGGGGAGGTAATGCCAAAGCATAGGAGACAGGGTTGAGTCGCCGCAGAATCTTATAGGGGCCGATATATCTAGGTGCCAACTTCATGGAAGGCACTAAGAGCTTGATATTTCGTGAAGACAGCCAAACCCTATCCCCAACTTGATACACGGGTGCCTGCCTCCTGTGTCTGTCGGCCTTGGTTTTCTGGATGGCACTACTCTCCTCCAGTGCCCGTTTCACTCTCTCCCAAGTCTCTTTTAATGATGCCAGTTGCTCATCCAAAGCAGGAATCGTGGTATCAGGAAACGTAGCGGGGAGCACGGGAGGATCAAAACCATAAACAGTGAAAAAAGGAGAATGTCCTGTGGATTCACTCACTGCACTGTTCAGAGCATACTCTGCCCATGGTAACAGGTCAGACCAGTTATTTTGTTGTTCTGATATAAAACACCTCAGATATTTCTCTATGTTTTGGTTGGCTCGTTCTGCTGCTCCGTTGGTCTGGGGGTGATAGGCCGAAGAGAATGATAGGTCTATCCCCACGTTCTTACAAAACCCTCTCCAGAATCTGGAGATGAATTGGGTCCCCCTATCGGAGACGATCTCCAGAGGAACACCGTGTATGCGGACCACATTGGAAATGAATATGGGCACCAGTTCGGCTGCCGAAGGTAGTTTCCGAAGAGGAACATAGTGACCCATCTTGGAAAATCGATCTATGACCGTAAGTATCACTGTATTCCCTCTTGACTCAGGTAAATCTACTATGAAATCCATGGCTACATGTGACCATGGTCGTTCGGGGATCGGCAAAGGCTGGAGTAACCCAATGGGTGCTGTTTTGGGACTTTTCTGCCTTGTGCACACCTCGCACACTGCTATGTAATCTTTAACATCTCGGCGCAATGTGGGCCACCAGAGGAGTTTACTGATACTAGACACTGTCTTGGTGATACCCATATGCCCAGAAGTTTTATTGTCATGATAGATGTTAAGTACTTCCTCTCTTTCGTTCTCAGGTACAAAGAGTTTCGCAGGAGGTTTTTCCCCAGGAGCTGCACCCTGGACGGTCTGCAACCTTTTCATCAGAGGAGACGAGACATTAATCGTGGTAGAGGCTATAATCCTTTCCTGGGGTACAATGGGATGCTGATCTTGGATATTGTGTTCATAAGATTCATACTGTCTCGATAAAGCGTCTGCTTTAATGTTTCTGGACCCGGGTCTATAGGTAAGCACGAAATTAAAACTTGAAAGAAACAATGACCATCTCGCTTGTCTGGAATTTAAACGTTTAGCATCTCCAATGTACGTGAGATTCTTATGATCAGTTATGATAACGACGGGGTCCCTAGACCCCTCTAATAAGTATCTCCATTCGGCCAAGGCCGAGATGACTGCTAACAACTCTCTATTTCCAATGTCATAGTTCTTCTCTGCCGGGGACAATTTCCGAGAATAGAAGCCACATGGATGCAAGGGTTTGTCGGGTGCCTCCCTTTGGGACAAGACTGCGCCAAGACCTAGTTCGGAGGCGTCAACTTCTACTTGGAAAGGCAGAGCCGGATCTGGATGTCGGAGAACAGGGGCAGTAGTGAATGCTTGCTTAAGTGCCTCAAAGGCTTGAGTGGCTTGAGGTGTCCATTTCTGATTTCCCACTCCTTTCTTTGTCATGGCCGTGAGGGGAGCTATCAAGGCCGAAAAGTCTTTAATGAATCTTCGATAGTAGTTCGTAAACCCCAGAAACCTCTGAATGGCTTTAAGCCCTTGGGGTAGAGGCCAGTCAAGAATAGCTGAGAGCTTTTTTGGATCCATTTGAAAACCCTCAGGGGTTATTATATAACCCAGGAATTGCACAGTTACTATGTCGAATAGACATTTTTCTAATTTACAATACAATCCAGCCTTCAATAGTTTTTTCAATACTTGTTTCACGTGGGCGTGATGAGTGTCCACATCAGGAGAGTATATCAGGATGTCATCCAGATATACTATGACGAATTCTTGCAGAAAATCCCTTAAAGTGTCGTTTATAAGGTCCTGAAAAACGGCTGGCGCATTACATAATCCAAAGGGCATCACCAGGTATTCATAATGCCCGCTACGTGTATTAAAAGCCGTTTTCCATTCATGCCCCTTTTTAACCCTAACCAGGTTGTACGCTCCGCGTAAATCAAGCTTCGTATATATACGGGCCCCTTTTAATCGATCGAACAATTCTGTTATGAGAGGTATGGGATATGCATTTCTTATGGTTATCCTATTCAAACCTCTATAATCGATGCAAGGTCGCAGATCTCCTTCTTTTTTAGAGACAAAGAAGAAACCTGCTCCTGCTGGAGAAGAGGACCTTCTAATGAATCCTCGCTCCAGATTCTCCCTTATGTATTCCTCCATAATGTCGTTTTCTTTTTGTGATAAAGGGTATACGTGTCCCCTAGGAGGCATCGTACCGGGGAGTAAATCAATAGCACAGTCATATGGACGATGTGGTGGTAGGACCTCAGTCCTGGCTTTGGAGAACACCTCCTTTAATGCCAAGTAACATTCAGGGACCTCTGTGGACAAAGGAGGGGCTGTGGCAATATTGAGACTACCAATCACATTGACTCTGCCTAGGCACTTAGACTGACAACCAAGACCCCAACTTTTTACGTCTCTCTGGACCCAATCGATAACCGGGTTGTGTTCTGTTAGCCATGGAAACCCAAGAACTACAGGACATGAGGGAGATTCGATAATTTGAAATCTTATTGTTTCATGGTGCAAAATCCCTGTTTTCATACATACATCGACAGTATCGTGAGTGATATGTGGGCAAGACAGGGGTTTACCGTCTATGGCCTCCACCATTAGAGGCTTCTCCTTCAGAACCAGAGGTAAGAGGTTTTTGGCAGCAAAATTCTTATCCATGAAATTTCCTGAGGCCCCAGAGTCTAAGAACGCCTCAGTCTTGAGGTGAACCCCCTCCCAGGTTAGGGAGATTGGTAACAGAATCCTGGATTTTTTCTTTTCATTATCCACAAAGGAGGCATACAGAGAACCGATAACCTGGGTATTGGCTGTTCTTTGGCCCAGTTTGCCATATTCACCTCTGCTAACCCTGGGTCTCTGAGGACATTGAAGGCGGAAGTGATCTGCCCCTGCACAATAGAAGCAGAGCCCCTTTTCTCTTCTGTGCGCTCTTTCTGCTTCTGAAATACCCGTTTTTCCTATTTGCATGGGTTCAATGACTGGCATATCTGTTTTAGCATTCTCCGGGTTACCTGACGTACTGGTGTGTCTGGGTAATAAGGGTAAAGGAGGCAAGACCCTTCTGGGTCTGTCTCTGGGATGTCTCCTTTCCCTAATTTGATCGTCCATGGCTATACAAAAATCTATCAGGTGATCCAGATTCTCTGGTAACTTTAAGGGAGCCAGCTCAAACATGAAAGCCTCGTTCAAACCTTCGGTAAAGGCTAGGGTTAAAACGTCGTTCGGCCAAAGCACCTCTGAAATCAAAGTTTTAAACTCTATGGCATAGTCGGCGACCCTCTTATTACCTTGTTTAATGTGAAACAAGGATCTACCCGCATTGGTAGCCCTTCTAGAGGGATCAAAGGTACGTTTTAACTCGGAGGTAAAACCCTCATAATCATAGATGATGGGTTTCTTATTTTCCCACAACGGCGTAGCCCACAACAAAGCTTTCTCTGTTAAATGATTAATCAGATATCCTACTTTGGCTTTATCAGATATACAAGACCCTGGGTTGTTCTCAAACAAGATCTCAAGCTGAGTCAGAAAACCCCGGCATAGGCTTGGTGTACCATCATAGCGTAGAGGTGCCTTCATACCAAGCCTATGTCCTTCAGGGGAGACCGGACTGACCCTAGGTAATACTGGATCTGGGGGGTTTGTGGTACCTGTATTGGAGCGATTTAACAGGGTTTGCAGAGAAATCTGGTCCATTCTATGGTCCTGTTCCTCTTGTCTGGCTGCGATACGTGCCAACTGGTTAGAGAGGTCTGCGGGATCCATTGGCCCTGACGTAATGTCACGGATCCCTCTGACTAACAAAATAGTGGTCCCTTTACGTAGACCGCTCTCTACCCTTCCGATCCTTGAATGGTCGGCAAAACTAGATAGACAATAAACCAGACAATAGATAAACAAGGGATAACACCAGACAGAGGTATAGAATAGAGTATTGTCACGAATCCCTCTGACTGCCAGAATAGTGGTCCCTTTTCGTAGACCGCTCTCTACCCTTCCGATCCTTGAATGGTCGGTAAAGCTAGATAGATAATTGATCAGGCAATAGATAAACAAAGGGAAACACCAGACAGAGGTACAGACTAGAGTATATGTTCTCCCTAGGACCTTAGTTATAACAGAGGTAATCTGATGTGTGCTTAGGGTGCCACATAGACTGACCTCGGTACCAACGTTAAGGGCAGAACCAAGAGCAGAGTAAATGCCAATACCAGGGGTTATACACAGAATGGTTCGTTTGCCAATGCCAGGGGTCATACACAGAATGGTTCGTTTGCCAATGCCAGGAGTCATACACAGAATGGTTCGTTTGCCAATGCCAGGAGTCATACACAGAATGGTTCGTTTGCCAATGCCAGGGGTCATACACAGAATGGTTCGTTTGCCAATGCCAGGAGTCATACACAGAATGGTTTGTTTGCCAATGCCAGGAGTCATACACAGAATGGTTCGTTTGCCAATGCCAGGAGTCATACACAGAATGGTTAGTTTCCAGAAGCAAGGTCAGACACAGATATAAGCCAAAAACACAAGAGCTCTGCGGGAAGTGAATACCACGTCAGGGCACCGGCGAACTAGTGAAGCCGGGTTTTAAACCCGGCGGTTCCGCGTCACAGCGCCAGGCTCCGCCCCCCGGCGTCCCACGTGAGCGCACCCGGTAGCGTTATCATTCGGCGCCTGGCCAGCGAGCAGCGAGGAATCTGCTGCCAGGCGCCCCAGTACTGGCCCATCCGTGACACCAGGTATGTCGAAAATGAAGAGTCGGAGAAGGTAGCAAGTGGGGGGTTATAAAACCAATCTATTTATTTAGATAAAAATGGGACAAAAAAAGGTCTACCGAGACGCGTTTCGGCTTAAAAAAGCCTTCCTCAGTCGGTATAAGATACTCAATGTCCATATACATATAAAAAGTAGTATAAGAATAAAAGTGAAAACGTCCTCTCTTATAATGTACCGTAATTGTGCTTCTTCCGGCCGCGTTGGCAAGATGTCCGCTTCCTGCTTCCGGTCGTGCGACTTCTGCTGGTTTAGCCCAGGCTGGATGTTCTTCTGCTGGTTTAGCCCAGGCTGGATGTTTCCCTGATGGAGGTGATGGTTTAACCTCCTCCTCCTTCACAGCACAGACTGTGCAGAGTCCACTCTGGAGCCCCCCGCAACCGCGATCGGCAACCCGCTGCAACCCTTTTGATAAGAGCGTGTATTAACCGCTAAGCATTACTGGGTAAAATTACCTGACCGGAAGTCGCACGACCGGAAGCAGGAAGCGGACATCTTGCCAACGCGGCCGGAAGAAGCACAATTACGGTACATTATAAGAGAGGACGTTTTCACTTTTATTCTTATACTACTTTTTATATGTATATGGACATTGAGTATCTTATTCCGACTGAGGAAGGCTTTTTTAAGCCGAAACGCGTCTCGGTAGACCTTTTTTTATCCCATTTTTATCTAAATAAATAGATTGGTTTTATAACCCCCCACTTGCTACCTTCTCCGACTCTTCAATTTCGACATACCTGGATTGTCTGCTGCTGAGATAAAGGGGGTCTGGGCCTTCACCCTTAAGAGTGCCCAAGGCTATATTCATTGAGCCTAATACCGTGAGGCTCCAGAATTGGTGAGTGTGGTCCCTTCTCCCTATCTCTATTATTATTTTTTAAATACAGTTTTACGCTATGGGAGTGTCGTCTCCCGATTCTTTCTGCTTTATTTAGTACCTATTACGGACGAAAGAAGGGAAGTGCCACCCTGTATTTGGCCATAGGCTTTCTTTCCTTGAGCCAGGACCCTTGGGCTCCCCTAAATGTGAGTGGTCTGTACTTTGGCTAAAACATTTTTGACCAACTCTGTGATGACTATCTGCACTATTATTGTTTTTCTATGATGTGCTTTTTTTGAGGAACACTGATGAACAAATGAATTCGACACCAGCACTTTAGAGAAGACCAACATATTCCTCTCTCCGTTTTTTTGAGTATTGGATTAACTATAACTTGAGTATCTCCCCTCTTTTTATTCCGCACATTGGACTTTGCTATTGGAAATTCACTTTATGCACGTGCACTTTAAAAATGATGGTATTTTGAATTTTCTTCAAGCAATGTTGCACTTTACTATGAACTTTTGCATGTTCACTTATTAACCAACTGGATGCGCCGTATGGTTTTGTTCTTTCCTTTCTAAAACTACATGTGATTGCAAAAGTGTTTCAGGACAAACAAGCTCCACCAGAGAGTTTATTTCAATGTAATTTAAGAATATTTAAATACGATACAATGTATTCATGGCTATAGGAAGAATAGCAAATACAGAAAAAAGATTTTGAAAAGGTAACTTAATGAGTTTCATTAAATACTAGACCACTTAACAATTTGAAGAACTAACAATCAAATTATTGTCCGATAAAGGTGGCTGCCGGCATGTGTACAGTTTGCTGCCAAGACTTTTGTGTGCAAAACGGAGATACATAATGTGCCCCATAGCAACAAATGAGAATGAAACCAGTACAAGCAGTCCAAAGGCTTCTGGATTAGGGGCGATGATAACCATAACAAAGTGGAGAATATCTAAAAGACAATTCATTGACTTTTGAACACCATTTACCACGCCACGTTCTGACTCGTCTGTATTTTCTTGAATCAGCTGTGTCACAGTTAAATCAAAAGACCAAAGACCTGATGGAAGGAAAAAATATGATATGTATTATGTGATAAATGAGACAGGTAATTCATAACACACAGTTTCAAATCTTGGCTGATAAAGCATTCAACCAAATTCTCTAATAGTTTCCTTTACTAAATTCAATGACATGTAAGACGCCAGCATTTATATGCAAACAATTCAAAGATTCTGACTATGTTGTGAGTAAGCTGTGTTCAAGAAGAATAAACTCAGAATAAAACTTACCAGCTTTAGCAGCAATGACTCCAGTGAACAACAATATAACAGAGGACAATCTTGCTGTATTGGAACCGGGCTCACTGTCCGCAGTCATTATCGATGACCCATTGATCATTTCCATTGCCATACTTTGATTAGACCAAACATGAGGTGATACTGAGGTATATGAACTCCCGTCAAAGTTATCTGTACCGTTGATATTAGATTTGTAGGAGTCTGATGAATAAATTGGACTTGAAGACATGAATACTGAGATGACACAAAACATAAGACTGGAAAGTTGAGCAATCCCAGAGATAAACCCAGTCTTTACCAAACCACACTTCTTTTGCAGCCATGTGAAAGCCACAGTTCCAAAAATGCCTACAATGGCTGATAATCCCATGAGAATACTAAGAATAGAACTGCTTAGTCCTTGAGTGTAAGCATATCCAATTGTGATGGAATCAAAGCCTAAAACAGTCATGTAGAGAAAGGAAAGACCCAGACCAGCCAAGAAAAATGACTGCTTATAATATAGTACCCATCCATCCCGAAATGTGTGGAAAGGTTTGATCATATTAGAAATGCAACTAGCCTCTTCTTTCTTCTGAGTGTCACATATCCTTTGATTATTGTGTGTCGTAAAAGTATCATCTTCATTTGGTATCTCGTCTTCTAGCACAGTATTTTTATCTAGAGAAATAAAACTCATGGTAAGAGTCATCAAATATAGCTAAATGTCAATCTTTCAGTCTTTGTCATCACCTGTTAGAACGAATACATGATTACAGGGACACTCTAGTCACGCAAACATTTGATGATTTCTAAATGGTAATGAGTGCCCCCCCAGCAGGTTTACTGGCAGGTTGGTCCAGCCTTCCAAAGTGGAGTGGTTACCTCTGCATAGAAAGCTATCAGACAGTGCTGGACAGACTACAAGGGTTTTGTTTGGGAAAGCACAGCTCTGTACATTGTTGACCAGCCAAAGCCTCTCGGTTCAGACAGTCATGAGTGTGTCCAATTCACTGAAGCCCTGCTTTAATGGTAGAACGTAAAATGCCAAGCGACTCCCACAGGCTGGATTAAAGGTATGTATTTCGCATTATATGGTATAGTGAATCAGGGGAGGGATTAGAAAGTGAAGCTAATTAACATGTCCTCACGCAGCCCCCTATTTCTAAACTTAGACTGAATGTCCCTTTATGATTGAAGAACATCTTTAAAAAGTGTAGTTTATATTCAGTATAGAATTGATTATTCCATATAGGTGGTCCATAGCTTCATAGAGTTTGACAAGCTAAGCATGTGCATGCATTACAATTACAATCCAGAAATGTCATTTTCAAGACTTTTATAAGCATTAAATAGTGCAATTATATTATTGTTTTCTTGTTTCTAAAAAAATATAATAGCATCAGTTATAACATTACTTAGTACCTTCAAGTCTGTGTGTGTTCAGTTCTTTCAATTCCTGGTCGTTGCTTTTGTTCTTTTTGCTGGCAAGTTCTGGTGTCTTCTTAAACACCTTCCAGAACAAGAGATATTCCACACAGACTGAAAAGAAGTTCCAACCAACAACAAATCCACAGCCAATCACGAGTGAACCGAAGGTCATAATTTGTCCAACAGCCATTGGTGCCACAATATTGGTGACCTGATCTATTCTTCTTAGGGTGGCATTCATACCTATAATTGTGATAGGAGCACAACATACAATGGTCTCCAGGCTCATTACAACACATTTTTAAGGGAAAAAAGAGGGAAAGGATAACTGATCTATCTGACACACTCTTTGTTATTAAATCACACTTGCCTTTGGTTTTGAGAACAATTACCAGTAGACCCATCACAGGTGTTGTAATGATGGGACACTTTAGCTTCCATGAACATTTAAGTTAATTTAAGGGATCACGGGGTGCTAAATATCCCCTCCTACTCCACTCCAACTGTTTCTGGCTGCTGAGACAGACTGTTAAACCAGTGGTCTTCTCTTCACCCTGAAGACTGTCAATCAGCAGCTGTAGTCAATGAACCAGAAAAATCCTGCATTAAGAGGCATTACCTCTACCCTTTTTGACTAGAGTATCCCTTTAACCCCTTCACTACCAAATAACTACTGGCAGGACCTAGAGGTGTTATTGAAAACCAATTAACATTACCCATACACTAGTGTCCATAAAGTACATTTTGTCGACAGTAAACCCGATTTGACAGCCTGTAGGTTTTAATTACTTTCCAAAATGTGATATTGCCAGTGTAATTATGGCAGGGGGTTAATGATTCTCCTCAAGGAGACATGGAAGCCCCAGCTGGTTGAACAGTTCCAATAAATCGGCTGTCCTGTATGATGTACTAGAACTTTAGTGGTCATCCTACTTGCAAACAAATTTTGTTTCAGTAAGTTTGTGTGCATTGCTCCAGAATAAAACCAGATTAAGTTATCTGAACCAAAGGCACCTGCAGGTACTTTTGGACATTGCAATGTGGTAGTAATGGGGTTAAGAACTCTTAGTGTTCAGGTTTTATTAAACTATTATTTTTTGATTCTAATAAAGAGAGATGTGTGTCTTTTCTTGAACCATTTTGGTCCTTTAAAAATCATTATTACCATTATTCTATTGGATCCTTGTGCTGAACGGTGTAAAAGTACCATAACATACAAATAGCTGACGAATAACATCTTACCTGCCAGTGCGCACTTATCACCTCCTGCAATTACCACAACCCAGTCTCTCTCGATTGTGATTCCAGTAGCTGTACTTCCCAGATTTGCGATACTTGCAATTATTATGACCAAGATGTAGCAAACTGTCTTTGGTTACACAAAATGTTTGTTAGTAAATGTGCATTCCAGATAAGAAATAATATATACAAGTTAGAGCTCCAGTCTGATTAGTCATTTTTACTTCTTCATTGTCCTTCCACCAGCGAATATTCTGGACCTGCTTTTGTCTTCTCTATCAGATTCTCTATACCTTATATTGCTTAGGAAATAATATATACATATATAATAGATTCCTAGTTCATTATTTTTTCTATCGCTCTCCCCAGTTGCATTTTTATTTATTATATTACAAATACTTGGAGTAACCCCTTAATTACCAATATCCCATTCAATCACTATTCAATAGCATCATCAGCTGTCTTAGATCGAGTTAACACAAACTGGAGGTATTCTAGAGGAATGCAAACAAATTGTATAGGCTCCAGAATATGTCCCTAAATGTACAGTACATCAGAAATATCAGCCGATGTACTGTCACTAAACAAAACTTCCACTGAAATCCAGACACTGCAGAATCTTCTGTTGGAGACTTCTTGATATACCAGGATAGATTGACAGTAAGAGGGCTCTGTCAGCTAAACAGTGCATATAGTCTCTAAATGCACTGTTATAATTATTATAGTGCATTTAGACTGTGGATGTAAATGTGTGTGTAGGTTTGTGTGTGCCATTGTTATAGGGTTAAGGGCAATGAAAAGTGGTTTTCTTTAAAACCATTTCTTCCTACCAGTGGCTTTATGGAAAACCACTTGGCAGTGAAGGGGTGACAACTTTTATATGAGAAAAAATCCCCTGAGCACAGAAACTGAGGAAGGGGCTGCGCCCCAAAATGTCTGTTGGTTCTGGTCTCTCCATGTCTAAGTAAATTGACCACACAAGTGGGCCTACATATTGCAGCTCCAGTGGTTGTGTATTTTTTTCTATGCATTTTGTAATGTTATTATATTGAAGATGGTAGATAAGGAATAAGAAGGATATGTTTATTTTGTATCACTAGAAAAAAATTCTTTGTTATATAAAAATTCTAAAAATAGTAAACGGATGCTTGAGATATTGTTATATGTTAGTATTATTATTATTATGAAATGAGCTTACAATCGGTTATTCAGAGAGCGGTGAAAAGCAGGAGAATGACTGGAGAATGGAAAATTCTAGGTCAAATAGCTGATTTGGAGAGTGAAACGAATGGGAGAATATTTCTGGTTTGGCTATTTTGACCTAGACTATTCCATTCTCCAGTCATTCTCCTGCTTTTCACCGCTCTCTGAATAACCCTGAATATGTTAACGAGAAAGACTAGAGCCAATCACATGTGCATTGAACATTTGTTTGTGAAAGTAGATACATTGTATAACACAGCATAAAAGAATTGAGACTAAATAATAAAATGCTTGTAATACTCACCAGGAGCCAGTTATTTTGCGCAATGAGCTCAGCTTTGTAAATGAAGATAACCATCAAAATTATCCCACAGAAGATGACAAAGGAATTCTGTACAATTAATGAAGTCTGTGCTGCTACAATATGTGAAAATAATAAATGGTTAACTTGCTTAACAAGAAAGACGGAATTCAATTATCGTTCATTTTCTGCCTTTGCACCATCACTGAGCATCAGCTTTTGAAAGTTGGTCATTTTTTTACATTGTTATACTTGAAAATTTAAAAACTGGCTATAGCTCATTATTCACTGATTTTTTTGTACTACGTTTGCATTTCACGAAGTAAAAGAAGACGAAACTTACAGTAAGCTGCCAGACAACATGAGCCTTAATTGCAGTTACTCCTAAACTTGGAATAAAAACTGAGCACAGAAATTGGCTAATTTGTATTTTATTCAGCCATAACAAAGGACTAATTGCGTTTAATTTGTGAGCACATCATATTCAATTCAATCTGCCAAAAGGAGAAGTATAATATGAATGCTGTTCTGGAACTTTGCATCATATTTATCATAAAATAATGTGCTGGTTACAGTGGTATATGATTGCATTTCCACTACTTACAAAAATATGCAGCTCCATAATGGTATATTTACGGTGAATTTTACTACTCCATCAGAGAAGGACCCTGCAAAGTTTGAATGCCATATGGAAAATAGTCAAGCCTGGAAGTGACAACACTGAAAAATGGCAACATTTTGACCCTTGGTGAGTGCCAATTTCTTATTCTGAATAATACATTAGATTGCAGGAAGTGTGCAACCAAGGCAGATGCACAGTCTATCTACTGGACGCATTTAGCCACCATATGGGCATAGCCATAAATTGTAGTTAAAGAAACACCACAAAAAAATGACACTCCACTTTTTCTCCGCTTAAATAATTGTGCAGATGTTGCTGACAGGGTGCTTAGAGCCTCTCTTTAACTTTTAGGCCGGAGTCAGACGAACGCACTATGTGCGCCCGTACTGACATACCTCCCGGCATCCGTCACAGCATTGTGACGCTTTGACGGGCCGCCACACGCTGTAGAGCACCCACGAATTGTGCATGCAACAGTGGCCGTGCTGAAGGCCTACCCAACTCGCGTTCAACGGGGCTGCAAAGCGCGATCCTCCATGGAAGCACTAACTGCGCTCGGCGAGGTGGCAAGACAGGCATTAGAGTGGAAGGAACGTCCACTCTCACGGACGTTCCTTCCGCTCTTAAAAACGCTTGTCTGGTCCCGGCCTAACTCTTTAAAATTACCTTAGTAAGAATTGTTAGATAAGTTATGTGGTCAGCTATGACTTTTGCTTTTACCATTGATTATTGTTTTGCAGTTATATTTTACTAATCCCTAAAGCGCAGTAAATCTAGTAGACTGGTCTGTGGGCCAAAGGTTTTAGGTCTTGCTACTTGAAATCTCAGCCTCCTGTAACAAAATTCTATTTCTGCTGATCCTTAACATTAATAGCCCAGTGCGCCCAGTGCGCCCAGTGACTTATAACATAGACAAAGGAGTGACTGAAAATACACATAAAAAGGACAGAACTCTCTATACACTTACACTAGTACACTTGGTATTATGGACAGGAAAATTATTTGGGTTCTTGAAATATCATTATTTTTGTACATTTGTGAAATGTATATTCACAATGATAGAAAAAAAAGAATACATGATGTACACATTTACTTGATGCACTTCTCATACCTTTCAGTCTTGGGTTTCTGTCAACCCAGTCTCCTATTATGGCTCCGAGAAGGAAGACTGACCCAGAGACTACCAGTCCGTAGACTGCAGTCAGTAATAAATTGTTGCCATAAAGTTCCACTAAAAAGACAGAAACTGCAAAATGCCACATCCGATCTCCCTTAAAAAATAAAAAATAAATTCATAAATTAACATCTAAAAATGCTGTCTGAAATTCTACTAAACTATAAGCGGAACTTTGCTTTGTTATATAAATTATTTGAAAATGAACTAAGAGATGAAAGATGCAAAATGTATTAAAAGTGAATTTTTATGCAGGACCCTTAAAACCAATCTCTCCTGTTTTTACCTCCTCTCACCTTACCCAGTGACTAGAGGGTTAACTGAGCGGGGGGATGGGGCTACATATAGCACGGGCCATTTCTTCTTCCTCTTTATAATGTTGCTGTTGAAACAAATATATGCAGGGTTATTCAAAGAGAATCGAAAAGAGAAAAGTTGTCTTCAATTCGGTACAATTTGGCGATCCCATTTCGGCAACCCTGCGGTGTATTCAGCAAGCACCACAGGGCCGCCGTAATGCAGGGAAAAGTCGCCGCAAAACAAGGGCAAACGCACACCGATACCTGCAAAAACATCTGGATTAACCTCGCCGAACAAGCCGGAGAAACGCGAGCAGGAGCCGATCAGAGCACAGAGCAGCCGCTGGAAAAAGCCGACAACGCAGACGAAGTAGGTGAAGGAAAAAACAAAACAGTACGCTTGAATGTTTGAAAAGTGAAACGCTATCTGCAAACAATCTACTGAGCGAAAATATCTGAAATTTACATATGAGGTCCAATGAGTGATAATAAAAAGGACTGTTACAGAAAAAAGAAAAAACGATTTAAAAAAAATAACGGAAAAAAGATGTTTGCAAAAAAAATCCCAAAAAATGCCTAAAAGGTCCTACAAAATCAAAAAATAGAGGCTTTTTACTGCAGAATATTATAATGAACAGTTTATTAGATATTGAATTAAAACGGGAATATTTTTAACATTGAAGCCTATGGGATTCGCCTGAATAAACCTGCCGAATTAAACCACCTAATGGCAGGGCAATTCAGCAACTTTTCACTGCTGGGTTTTGCTCTCTGAAGCATTGCTTCTCTATGGGGATTCACAGCCCTCGACCAGGCACCGAATGTGCAGGCAATTTGCCAGGATTTGGCGAATTGCCTGCTCTCTGGATAGCCGAATGGTCAGGAAAGGTAACCGTACGCTGAATTTCAGCGTTCGGTTACTTTTCTCCAGCAATTCGGAGCTCTTTGAATAACCCTGACGGACCGTAATTGGTTATATGTTTGCCACTATGAACCATTCATAAAAACAAGTCATTAGTTTACAAATGCGCTTAGATTTTGTACTATTGCACTGTAGATATTATTAAGCATTTACCCAGGTGGAGAGACCATGGCCTAAATAAATAAGGAATTTTGCCGATGTCAAGTATCTGATAGCAGATCCTGCAAAAATAGAAAAAAAAAGAATATATTACATTAGCAACTGAAATCTTATCACTCTTCAAAACCTCTTATTTATAAATGTGTAATACATTCAGACAGGACCAGGCCATAAAGGGCCCAGGTGGGTCCATGGATCCCAAGCAGTCCTTTCTGCAGGGCAGTACTTAGGCCTCTCATGCACTCACAAGAGCAATATAGGACAACTCCCACCATTTTTCCTATCAGATTACAAAAAAAAGGAAAAATCAATGTCTAGAAGAACATTCAGCAGTTGGGATGAGCAACAATTTATCTGCTATTTAGCTTTTTTTGTTTGTGTGATATTTTTTTTTTCATCTGACATGAGAAGCGGTGGGAGTAGTGATATTTAGCAGTGATTTATCACCCTTGCAGGACTTCATTTAGCTCTGCTCTGGAAGCAGCCTGGCTGGAATGAGAGCAGGGTAACCAATTTCAACTTGTAGCCAACTTTAGCATTTAGCACTCCCATGTCTTAATTACAATTCCTCATACTTGTAAAGTCCAGTCAATTACAGCCACTCGATACTCCTAGCCTCATTCACACACATCCATCCCGCCAAACACTCACACAAAGCCCCTAAATAAACTCACGCATTCACTCCACACTCATAAGTTCATTCGACACGTACAGTCCCCATACACTCACAAAGCCCCATCCCTCACCGTCATACATAGGATGTCCCGTACATTGACATGACATATATGGTTGCCACCTTTTCTTAAAGCCAAACCTGAACACTTCAATAAAGATTTTATGAAATGCCTAAATCTGGACCAGATAAACCTGGACACATAATTCAAAACCCAACTGTCCGGGTCAATCCTGGACAGGTGGCAACCCTAATGACATATCAACAAAAAATACCATGTATAGCTTAAAGAGAAAGAGTCCTAAGCAGCTCTACCGTAGCCAAACCACAAACCTTACTCAAAACTAAGAAGATGCAGATCACTCCATTATAATAAAAATAAAGACCTGATTTATTTGGAATGTGAACGCTGGAAAAGGTCCATGTGGGGAGTGGAAACTACGCATTCCAAATAAATCAACTCATTATTGTCATTGGGAAAACAATGTGACACTTTGAATAACCCGGTTAGTATATTTAATACTTACCAACCCAACCATCTCTATGTGTATTATCAGTTGTCCTATCCATCATGCTCTTATCTGTATCTCCAACACTCTTGGTCCAGTTTCGATTATCAAGAATTCATTTTTGAAGATACACTAGAAAGCTCCTATTCCCTGAAGGTAAAACCGAACCTGAAATGTTAGTACAAAGGAAAAAATTTATTCACAAAAAATCTAAGGTATTTCTACTACGGCTATTGAGCACAACGAAAGGCATAATAAACTGAGTTAAAGTGACAGAAAATTCAGAAGATTTGTTGTTTGTATGCTTCAATTCCTTCAATAAATATAGCAATTTACACTTCCTTTTTTATGATTCCCTGTACTATTTATTTAGTAGGTCAAACCTAGAGGTGATATTAGAAAAGTTATGCAAATGTATATGTGTTTAAAGAAAAATAATGCAGTTTAATGATTACACTGGCTATACACTGGCCATACATTTTTGTTATATGGCTGTCAACTGGGAAATATATCTAACTAACACAAGAAATAATACATTTTAAGACATTATATTAAGTACATATATATTGTGGGTTGATCCTCAGCTGTCTCTTGATTGTGACTTCCCAGCCCTTATAGTGGGCTGTTACTCTTCATAGGAAGTTGTTATTTGGCTGGGACCAGCAAAGGATAAGCAAGCACTGAAAATTAGAGTAGTGCAATTCTTTATTTTCCGTTGATGTTATGGTTTGACTGGTTAGCAGCTTAGCTGCCCAGTGTATGTGGATAGGAAATAAATATTTATTAGTTAGATTCCGAATGAAGGAGTAGGATTCAATTTGACATTTGTTATTTTTTTTTATTTGACACACTGCTTGCGACTGGTGCTGCAAATAATAAAACAAGCCTTCCAACATTTTACTTGGTCTTCGCAGTGGCTATATCTCAGTATATGTTTTATATACACTATGTTGCCAAAAGTATTTGCTCACCTGACTTGACTCACATATGAATTTAAGTGACATCCCATTCCTAATCCATAGGGTTAAATATGACGTTGGTCCACCCTTTGCAGCTATAACAGCTTCAACTCTTCTGGGAAGGCTGTCCACAAGGTTTAGGAGTGTGTTTATGAGAATTTTTGACCATTCTTCCAGAAGTGCATTTGTGAGGTCACCCACTGATGTTGGACGAGAAGGACTGGCTCTCAGTCTCTGCTCTAATTCATCCCAAAGGTGTTCTATCGGGTTGAGGTCAGGACTCTGTGCAGGCCAGTCATGTTCATCCACACCAGACTCTGTCATCCATGTCTTTATGGACCTTGCTTTGTGCACTAGTGCACAGTTATGTTGGAAGAGGAAGGGGCCAGCTCCAAACTGTTCCCACAAAGTTGGGAGCATGGAATTGTCCAAAATGTCTTGGTATGCTGAAGCATTCAGAGTTTCTTTCACTGGAACTAAGGGGCCAAGCCCAGCTCCTGAAAAACAACCCCACACCATAATCCCCCTCCACCAAACTTTACACTTGGCACAATGCAGTCAGACAAGTACCGTTCTCCTGGCAACCGCCAAACCCAGACTCGCCCATCAGATTGCCAGACGGAGAAGCACGATTCGTCACTCCAGAGAACGCGTCTCCACTGCTCTAGAGTCCAGTGGCGGCGTGCTTTACACCACTGCATCCAACTCTTCACATTGCACTTGGTGATGTATGGCTTGGATGCAGCTGCTCGGCCATGGAAACCCATTCCATGAAGCTCTCTGCACACTGTTCTTGAGCTAATCTGAAGGCCACATGAAGTTTAGAGGTCTGTAGCGATTGACTCTGCAGAAAGTTGGTGACCTCCTCGCACTATGCGCCTCAGCATCCGCTGACCCCGCTCCGTCAGTTTACGTGGCCTACTACTTCGTGGCTGAGTTGCTGTCGTTCCCAAACACTTCCAGGTTCTTATAATACAGCTGACAGTTGACTGTGGAATATTTAGGAGCGAGGAAATTTCACGACTGGCTTTGTTGCACAGGTGGCATCCTATCACACTTGAGGCATCCTATCACACTTTCACGCTGGAATTCACTGAGCTCCTGAGAGTGACCCATTCTTTCACAAATGTTTGTAAAAACAGTCTGCATGCCTAGGTGCTTGATTTTATATACCTGTGGCCATGGAAGTGATTGGAACACCTGATTCTGATTATTTGGATGGGCGAGCAAATACTTTTGGCAACATAGTGTATAATTTATGCTATAGTATACAATGTATAACACGGCACAAGAAATGTGAGCGCTTATAGTATAAATGTTTGATACTCTACAACAGGGGTTCCTAACCCCGATTGGATGGAATCCAATAAGAGACCAAAAAATGGGTGCTGTGAATAAAAACAGCTGCCAATAGTTCATAAAATCATGAATGAAAATATTTAATGAGCTGGTCTCAATTTTGATGCATCTTGTTGTAACTTCAAGGATTATTTGTATTTTCTGTGAATGAAATACACTTGGGCAAATGCATACTACTGCTTTACAAGCATTTATACAGATATTCCTAAGAGTTTACAATGTTTGTGCATTAGGGATGTGCGTTTTGGATTTTGGAATTTCGGAATCTTCACGAAATTTCCCGATTCGTGCATTCGGATTCGGCCGATTTTCAGAAAATTTTAAGATCTGAAAATGGCAGATCCGAACAAATTTTCGTGCCGAAACGAAAACTTTTCGGAATTTTCGAATGGACTAGAAATGTGTAAAATCGAAATTCATTTTCGTTCCATTCGTGATTTCGGCTCCATTCCTGATTTCGGTTCCATTTCAGTAATTTCGGACATCGTATTTATATCGCTGATTCTGTAATTAAATTTTGTATCATTCCCATCTCAATGTATCCTTCCTGGAAAACCAGAGAAATCTCAATGTATCCTTCTTGTAAAACATGAGAAATCTCAATGTATCCTACTTGTAAAAGCAGAGAAATCTCAATGTATCCTTCTTGTAAAACATGAGAAATCTCAATGTATCCTTCTTGTAAAACATGAGAAATCTCAATGGCAGAATTATCATATCGGCAGAATTATCGTATCGTATAATTATTGTATCCGAAAAACCATTAGTTTACGTCAAAACGAATAGACACTTTGAAACGAGGAGAACAGACGTTTCGAAAAACACGAAAATTTCCGAAATCACGAAAAAAAGTCGATACGAAAAACAAAACGAAACGAACCAAAACGAAACGAAAATCGGCCGAAATGAGTCGAAACGAAAATTTACAAAATCCGAATGAACCGAACCGAAAAAAAAATCGGTGCACAAGCCTATTGTGCATGAAGTAGCATAGGATCCTATATGGTCCAGGTATTGTTTCTACCTTAAGAGTTATATGACAGTATAACCACCCTATTCCCTACATATTACCATCTCCAAGAATCTTGGCCCAACTATTTTCACCTCTAAAGGAGGCCTTACAGTGCCCAGCTACTGCCTCTGTAGGTTATGGGATGCCCCGTGGTTCTAAAATGGAAACATAATTTTAAAAAAATACATAGAGACTCACTATTTACCTGAGGCAAGTGGCCATATGTATGTGTAAATGGGTGCTGGCGATGTTCTTTTAGCTGAAAATAACAAGATTTGGTTAGTGTCTGTTTGTGAGGAGTGAAGGTGAGATCAGACTCCAAGGGGACACCAAGACAGCTAGCCAGTCAGATGGCAGTAATGGTGGCACCATTCACCTCACCTGAAAGGAAATAAGTGCAAGAGTGTTAGATTTAGATGGGGAAGACAAGGAGTTCAGTTTTGGAGAGGTTGAATTGAGTGGTCATTTAGGTAGAGACCGTAGACAGGAAGGCGGTGACACAATCTAGCACAGGAAGAGAGAAAACAGGAGGGAGTGGTAGATCTGCCTATCAGCAACATAAAAGGAATATTGGAAACTGTAGGAAGAAATTGGATCAACAAGAGATGTAAAGATCAACAACTGAAGGGGACCAAAAACAGAGCTTTGAAGTACTCCAAGAGAGGAACTGGGAGGGGGGTGGGAACCAACAAAGGAGACAGTAAAGGATCAGTGAAAGAGAAGGGAAGAGAAGCAGGAGAGAACAGTGCCACTTCCTATAAACCAACTTTTGCTTTGGAGTACCCGGTTCTGTCCTATTTCTCTTTTAACCCTAAAACATGCTAATTCTGATACTAGCCCCAAACCCTCTGAACATATTGTCCCCAACACCAAATCCATTCCTAACCTCTCGATCAAGCCTTGCCTCATAAATCTTAAAAAAACTGCTGTGAAATATTTAAACTTTGATAGCTAAAATGGAAGTGAACCTGAACTGGAAGGTTTTAGGCCTATAGTACGATTACAATTAAATTTTTCAATCTGCACTAAAATACTGATTAAATATCAAAAAACACTTGTGGCTATTACGACTACGGTTACATCATTAAGGGAAGTGCCTAGTAAAGAACTAAAATTCCCCATATTATAGCAAATACACTGTAAGGCTTGTAGTTGGAGAACAAAAGTACATTCAGACCAGTTTTATTAGATAAAAGATATGCTAATTGTAATAAACCCATAAAAATTCTGCAATCTTTCCTGACCTCCAACCTAATCATGGAATCGTTTCTCTGTGCGACTCATTAACCCTTTCAGCACCATTTGTTCGCTTTTATGTAATCCATAGAGTTTTCGATTTTTCAGTAGAAATACCTAAATAAAAATCCCCAGTCTTACATTGGACCAGTCGTGCATTTGACCCATTCTTTTTGAAGTCATTGCATATACAGGATTAAACAATGTACCAGACATGGAAAAAGAGAAGCTTGTGCCAATTCCAAGATGGTTGGAGACTGCTGCAATAACAGACTGCACACCATGCCCTGCAATTACAGCATTATTTTCTAGAGAAAAGCATAGTAATCTTTTTCATAAAATGCTTTGGATTTATGGTAAAGATGGCCATAAACAGAATGTATGTGAATGAAAACGAGCAGATAGAAGATGAAAGATTCAAGGAGCAGGAATGTCAACGTACGTGCTCATATCCCCTCTCCTCTTTCTGTGTGCTGCACATTATTGTTGTACAACCTGTTTCCTGATCTTTTCCCCGCCCCATGCTAATACCTTTCTGTTTAATTGCTGGTCTGGTGTTCACTCAGCACTCTACTTCCTTTAAGCATACGGTTACATCATCGCCACCTGTCGCAGTAACGAATTGGAGAAAAATTAGTACCTTAGAACTTTCCGATTGAGATAACTGCAAGGTGTGTGGAGGAGAAACTTAACTCTTAGCTATCCAAAAGCTATTTTCTTATTTTTACCATCCGTCATGCTGACTCTTTCTGGAGAGGATCACATTATTGAACTTAAAATCATCTGACAGTTATTTAGCGGGAATTTGTGGAGGAATAAGGAAATTTTAGATTAATTCATAAAATTCACATATTGACCTAGACACTACAGGTCCGCTGCAACTAACCACCAGTTCAATAACCCCACGCCATAATAAGCTAGATTGTTTGTGTACAGTTTCATAATGCCTGAAAATAACACATTGAGAATGTATATAGCAGTTGCAAATTACCACTAAACCAAATTTCAGTGCTACCCAAATGTGATATTCACTACCCGCATACATTTTCAAAATATTTTTTTTCTATAAATATAACTTAAAAATAAAAAAGTCTAAAGTGGGAAAAATAGTAAAAGAAAAAGCAATTATAAAATAAAAATGTCAGCATTTAAAAGATGTATATACCTTCAATTTCAAGGGGAACACTCTTTTTCAGAGATCTTCTCTGTTGGTCCCTCTATGTGGTATTATATATAAAATATGTATAAACAGGTAAACAGTGTTCCTTAAATAGAAACTTATGCCACAGGGGATAGTACAGTATAATGTCATTTTGTTGAAATCAATTATTGCACTCACAAAACTGCTTGTATTACTCAGCTAAGATTGACCACAGTGGCTTATTCATTACACCCGGCTTATCCATCTCACCCGCTGCTCTGTCTCTGCTGCCCCTCTCTGTGAGTCCCTTCAGTGGTTCCCCATCCACAGCAGAATTAAAATCAAATTACTCACGCAGACCTACAGAGCTCTCACTAATGCCACTGCCCATTACCTCAATAATCACCAAATACGCCCCAGCTCGTCCCCTAAGATCCAACAATTAACCTACTCCTGGCATCCTCCATCATTACCTCTTCACATGCCCGACTGCAGGACTTTTCTCGGGAGGTGCCGACCCTATGGAATGCACTCCCCCGTCCTATCAGACTCTCCCCAATGTGCCTTCTTTTAAATGCTCCCTAAAGACACGTTTATTTCGGGAAGCCTACCACTTAATTATTTTAAAAGACATCCGAAGGACCCAATATCCATCCTCATCCCTCTTTGCATTAACATCGTTCCCATCCCTGCAGCCCTTCCATCCTGTTTCTAACCCCTCCACCAGTCTAAATTGTAAGATGCCACAGGAATAGGGACCTCAATGCCTCCTGTATCTGTTGAAATAGTGACTTGCCTTTTTGATGTATCGTAGAATTGCCTTTACCCTTTGTACCTTTTTACAGCGCTGTGTTTGCACTTAATAAATAAATAAAAATTATAATGATCTACGCCAGTGCCTCAGAATGGGGATCATCACTCTTGTGGGCTTGGGTATCCCTCCAATTTTGGACAAATAACACTGGACACCTAGGGCTGTATTACAGTACATACAGCAGACTAAAACAGAGACACTAAGGTGGAAAACCTGCTCCTGCAGGTTTCCCCTTAGTGTCCCCATTTTAGCTCCATATTACAGGGCAGGCACTGATTCAGCAGCCTGCCCCATAATGCAGCGGAGTCCTATGGACTATGGACTTGTGCTATCAGGTCAGCTGACCTGCAGGATCTCTCCTCTCGCGAGATCCTGCAGGTGAGCGGAATGATCACGGAGGGAGACTGGGGACTTTTTTCCCCAGTCTCACTCTGCTCTGGGCGGCCAGAAGAGGCAGATCAGGCCGTCATTCTTGCCACAGGAGGAGAGGCGAGTATCTAATTTTTGGGGAGATTTTCAGCTGCTGCTGATTCCGCAGAAGCAGAATCACTTAGCACCAGCTTCAAGCTGAGGTTAACTTTTCAGTTAACCGCAGCAGGACGTAATTAGCGTTAGGATTTTGTAATCCTAACGCTAATTACTCTTTTGCGCTCCCCATGTTAAGTATAGGAAGCGCAAAGTACAGCAAGCTAGCACTAGTTTTTTAACCCATTATCTTTCAGATTATAATATGGCAGGCCGTGCTAGGGCTGGGCACTAACGTTAGTGTTATGATTGTAATATTGCCTGTAGCTTTTATCTACATGCAAATATTTATTGTAGTTTTAAATATATGTAGCATAAAATAAAATTAAGGCAAAATAAAAAGCTCTGAACAATTTTCGTTCATGGCAGGAATTGCCTTAGAAACATATTGTTAGGTCTGCACTGAATGCTTTTACTAACATACAAAAAATGGGGGAATCCAGGCACTCCGATAGCAGTGCAAATAGCAACTTTATTTGCATGAAGTCAATAGTGACATTTCCTCCATATAAGTGTCCTTTGTCAGGCCCAATACACACCTGTCATAAAACATATAAATAGTATATGACAGTGTTACCCAATCAGTGTATAATCAACATAACGACAAAGGCTTGAATAAAAGCACAATAGAAGCCAAAAGAAAACATTTGTGTCAGTCAGAGGGCTGGCTCACATCAGTCTATAATGCCAGTAAAACAACTGGTTGCATGCACAATTACCAGCCAATACAATGGGCAGTTTGTAAATTCATTCATCGGGATTAATGTGGTTTTGATATGTTAAATTGAACACCTTTGAAGCAAAATCAAGGTGTATGAGATAACTGAGAATGGGCAACAGCACAAGTGGCCTGTCCTAACCCTTGGACCTTGTAGATTTTTTTGTTTGTTTTATTTTTCGTGAGCTGTCCAGGAATCATTAAAAGTAATATTCCCCAGGAGGCCCGGCTGGCAAATACTCCAAAAATAAGAAGACGCGAACAGGCACACAACTGCTGGATATTATTTCAAGAGAAGGCAACGTTTTGGCTGCCCAAGCAGCCTTTCTCAAGCCAAACACAAATGACTTGAAAAAGGGAATTTGGGCAGTCCAAACATTGCCTTTACCTGAATAAATATCCAGCATTTGGAGTGCCTGCTCCCCAAATTAGATCTTCAGACAAGGTCAGATATTGTAATTTATATTACTCCTATGCCTAGAAATTAATTGCTGCTTTGTAGAATATTTAGGGGCTGCCATGGTTGGCCACCTTGCTCTTCAGAAATATCTAGAAAAGTCCCTGTGGCTCATTTAAAAGTGCAGTTAGGCTTCATGGGTATTGTTACTGCACTGTATTCCTCATGCGCTGCTCGACATAGGAAGTTAGGAAGGCCACGAGTATATGGTTCTGGTTTTAAACCCTTGCCATGATATATTCCTCCTGAAATCAGCAAGGCAGGTGTCTGCTTCAAAATCACCACACTCAACCACCAAAGTGGATGCCATGGATTCCTTTGATTAGTGGGGGGGGGGGGTTGATAAGCTCATCTGGCATGACTGTGGGTACAAGGGACTTTTCCTTGGATACAAAAAGACACGGGGTGCAGGAGATACCAAGCACAGCAAAATCTAGGGGTTTGTTTGCTTCACTTTTGATGGGAACAGGTAGGTTTGTGGGGTGTTGGTTTTCTTAGGGGGTTTTACCGGGCAGAGAGTGATACAATGTCCCTGTTCACCACAATACAAGCACAGCTTTTGAGCTCGCCTCCCGGCATGCTCCACAGGAGACAGCGGTCCGGGATTCCTTTTTTTGGGTATAGAAATGCACATCTTAGATGAGGAGTCCCATAGTTTCTGCAACACTTCCATTAGATTAACCATTTGTTTTTAACAGTTCTTGGAATGTTTTTTGGATCAACTCCTTGATGCCTTGTATCACCGCAGGCCCATTGATTAATGGCTTCTGCATTCTGTAATGCTTGGCGTACCAGGGGTGAAGGTATGAGTCCAGGGATGCAGTGAAAAGAGCCAGACAACTGGATGAGGTTCCAATACACCGGTTTATTGAGTAGGTAACAGAGCAGTAAAGGTTGATCAATGGCAATGAGGGTACCAGAGTAGGAGGAGAGGGGTGTGACAGGAAAAGATTGGAAATAGAAGCACGAAAGGAAACCCCTGCAAGAATAGTGACAGTCAATATCCAGCAACAGAAATGGGGGTAACCCTGGAACATGGATAGGAGCTTATAAGTAAAACTTATCTTTTATTGGAAACTAAAAAAAACAGAACATAAAGACAAACCAAGGAAAGGATAAAAAGTCTCTGTGGCTCCAGTCAGTGTGATAAATGCCACATAGGGTACTAGGTGCACCTAGATAAGTCTCTCCTAGGGGATACAAACAGACAAACAGCCTAAATTCTGTCAACTACTATCAAAGTGAAGAAACTGACCTTCGTGGGTATGCATAATAGCACAGAGAGAAGCCTGCTATAGATAGAGTTCTTACTGGGTTGAGTGGCAAGTAAAATTGCAAAAGGTAAAGGAAAGATTGAGGCCCAAAATCAATGCTGGGAGCACTACCAGCTTAGAGCAAACCCTCCAACATTAATTAATTTGCCTTGCCATTTTGTTGCTGTATCTTTCCGTTCGCCTGCTGTCTCCGCTGGATGTACCGTTTCTTGGGACTTCATCGCCTAACAGTCGGTTTCTTCATCTACCACGGAGGCTTCCCTGGCTATTCCCTAGTGAGGCCATCTTCATCGGCTATGCCATCCAGAGACGCGGTGATTATCAGAGGCTTGATTAATATATGCTGTCTTGCACACTTTTAATTCATTGTGTGCCACTTGCTTTGTGAGTGGTTCTCTTGTTTTTCACATTTGTAATAAATGTTTTACAGTTATATGCTATGATGTATCTGTATGCTCTGCATTTTTATCTACTCCACACCAAGGAATTTGTTACATCATTGATCCTTCTGTTTCTATGAAGGATTGGTTTGTCATATGATCGACCTATGAAAGTTTGTATTCACTGCATGCTTCAATTGGTATATTCTGTTTATGTTTTTAGCACTGCGGTTGTGGAGAGTGCTGTGAGCTGCGGGGTTTGCTATTGGGTTCTTCACACTCCACGCTTGTTGTTCAGCTCCAAGATTAATACCAAGCTACAGAGATTAAAAAATAAAATCAAAAACACAATCTGCATGGGAGTAAGCACTCCATTACCTGACACGTTTCACCATAAACACTGGCATCCTCAGGAGCATACAGGAAGTAATGCTTAGTCTGGCAACATAACAAGAAATATGCTTATATGACTTTTTGCACTAGCGTGTGCTGGAGAGAATTCCCATTGTTTTTCCTGTAATCAACGTGTACCCTGCTGTGAGTTACTGTCTTATTTTGCATTCTATTTGCCTGTTTTGAGTCATGCATCCTGTGATCCAGTGTCATTAAACCCCTGTATACAACCATCCACCAGTTTGCTTTGTGTTTGTCTCCAGCACCCTCTTCTCGCAACCAAAACCCTGGACCATGTACGCCACACCCAGTTGAAATCTGAAGTATTTTTTTAAATTGTTGAGTTTGAACTGTATTTAAATCCAGTACAGGACAGGAAAGAAATCTTGTATTATATATATTTACATAGTATGTCAATATAAAAAGCATGGAAGAAGATTACAGCATAGTTGCTTTAATAATGAATTAAATAGTAGCAATGTTATGAATCAGAAAATTGGGTCAAATGGAGTACTTGGTGATTAATTACAAATAAATGACAGTGTCTACCCAATTTCCATTTCACATGGCTCCAGATATCTTGCTCATGACACCACTAAGAAGAAGACACAGTAAAACATTTTCAGCATTTGTTATTTATTAAATATTGTAAACAGACAAGGGATTGGTGTATTTGTCTTTATCACAAATTGTTTGACAAAAAAGCAGAAATCTGGTAAGAAATACCTCAGAAAAGATACTAGTAATAAAAGTGCTTATACGATCACAACTGCAGCTTGCCTGAGAAAGTGCATAGACGGTATTGACATACAGGACAGAGATCTGTGATCTCCATTCGACATTTAAAATAAAAAATATATAAAACTTGCAAAAATGTATAGTCCAAAACACTTTTAAAAGGTCATAAAAATAGCTTAACTGTCTATTTGATAAGACAAAGTGGTTTGTTTAATATTGAGTGAGATTTGATGAACTGACAGCCAGACTGAAAAACTCAGACCAAGAAAGTCAAACCTTCAATTTAGCCAACATCATTAGCAAGTCAGTCGCCAAATCAAACCATTGTTTGGGGAGTACCCCGTAGATTCCTTAAATATTTTATATATTGTAAAGGCATGTAACATTCCACTGGACATACAGGTGACTCTAGAATTCCAATAGAATTCAACCTGTTTCAACATTCAATATCTACGTGGAAGACCAGCATATCCTTGAGTCCACCATATATTACCTAGGAACTGGAGTGATACATTTGGCCTAACTATACTTCATAAGGCTCTAACGATGGGAACTATATATTAGCATCTCACATTGGCAGGCTATAGCATATTAATGGTCTATCAGCATTTAACTGACAGTGGGTATACTCGTGTCAAGATAAACCTCTATTTGCAGCATAAAATTGATCCCAATCAAGCACTGATGCCAGAAGTCAAAGCAAACACAATTATTACACAATACGTTCCTTAGCTCTACCTGATTGCTGTCGACATCCATAGTGCTCCACGTAATTATGTAGCTATTAATTATTAGCTGTTCAAACAGAACTTATCTAGCAGATTTTCAATGTCAAGTGTGTTGCTAAATATATTTTAAATTGCATAGATTTATCTTATGATGGTGAATTAAGTAACTATGTATTAAATATTAAAGAGAACAATGATAAATGTGCAAATTGAACTCATGTTTAATCAAGATTTGTTTGAGGTGGAAGGAATTGTTAGGCAAGATAAGAACAGTACAATTCAGGGGTTGCAGCAGTTGGAAAATTCACTGATCCTGAAGCAGCCTATGAATTATATTGAAATCTGTCCCCCTCCTAGACCAGGCTAGGATTCTGTATGAGAGAACCCAAACTGCTGGTACATGTTCCTATCTATAGTATCCCAGGAGGAGCTTTTGGGATTCCAAATATGATGGCAGTCGACCCAAGACCTGAAGCTGATCCTTAATTATCATTTGAATAGCAAGATATAAAATTATTTCTTGACCTATTTCTCGGCTCTTAGCGATTATTCAGCAAGGATTGAGTAGTCTAACATATATATGACACATATACATTATTATGGGCATTTCTCATCATTTTGTGGAGACCTGCTCACAATTTTGAAAAAAGTAACTAAACCATCCTATGAAAAAATATGATGATCCCCACTGCTACTTCTCCCATTTCCATATCAGTGTTGACTTGGTGTACACGTTAATGAATGTGAAATGCTCACTTGCTCAAATGCACCACTTTCTGGAAAAGAGATGCCATACTGAAGGTGTCAATGGATGATCTTGGTGCAAAAATCCACTTACATTTGCACAAATGTCAATAATACAGCTTTTCTCAATCTCCTGTTTGATACGTTTTAGCTTATGTTCTGGAACTCCCTGACGTGTGGTGTTTAACCAACCGTTTAGTACAATAACAGATTGGTAACTACATGTCTCTTGAAAGAAACGTCATGCCAAATTATCCTTGAAAAAAAGTGAATGAGTCCCTAGAGCTGTAACTGATTGCATTGCTTCGTGTGTTCCCTGGTTTACAGCAGAAATACAAAAAAAAAAGTATTTTCTTCTTTAATACTTTGAGCTACAAAAGATTATGTACTGACTACGTTAGTTGAATGAAAGTTGTTTCTAGCTAGAGAATAAACTACATAGTATGCGAGATGAAATCACAACTAAAGTCACATGATGATACATGATAGACTTAGAATAAAAATGATGGTAATTTAAGGGTCAACCTATAGGGTGTGAACAACATAGATACATAAAATTGATTATATAATCCCAGGTGACTCTCCCTAGCTAGAGCAACAGCATATTATTTGGTTGAAATTGTACATATTGGTACATTATCCATTATCCTTTTTTCAGATGATCTTTTTGTTTCTTTATCTTGAATTACAAAAATAGGTAAATCGAAGGAAATATCTCTCCAAATGGTCTTATTGAATACACATGCTGCTGTTCTAGTTTTTATGATTTGGAAAATCTGCCAGATTTGCATTATCCTAGTTAATGATGCAGATCTCACAATTTTTCCCCATACAATATTTTTGTTCAAGCCTGCCCACCTATCACTATCTTACAATGTAACAACTCTAGAAGAACAAAACCGTTGCAATCTATACAATAAAAAGAAATGAGGAAAAGCATATAGACTTAAACCACTAAGGAGTCAGCATTTTGTTGCTCGCTAGGCATCGTTTTAGGGTCAGGAGAACAGCAAACAAACATTTGCTTACCAAGATTAGTATAAGCATATCTAAAATACATCATGTGACCCATTGCTACAAAGGACACAGAAATAATAACAAGTAAACCAAAAGCTTCAGGGTTAGGACCTAAAATCACCATGATAAAATGAAGTAAGTCAAGTAGGTAATTCATGGAGTTCTGGACGCCATTTATAATGCCCCTTTCTGATTCAATCACGTTTTCTTGAATCAGTTGTGTCACTGTCAGATCAAAGGACCAAAGACCTAAAAAGAAAAATGACAACGTATTTGAATATGAGAAACAAAATATTGTAGTCAGATCGTAGAAAGATGCAGGTTATTGTCATTAAAAAAAAAAGTTACACAGAAAAGGAAGCGTACCCAATATAAAAACAATACAGAAAGTACCAGGTCTATTCAAAAAAGGTTGAAATTCAGGATAATAAAAGGCTAATAAAGTTGATTCTGGTGACAACAATTTGAAAAAAAAAAATATAACCTTTATTAATCAATTGCTACAACATAACGTATTAGACGACATTTAAAAAAGACATTAAGAGATTCAATGATAGCCTGATGTAATCCTTATCATAAGAGCATATGAGGTTGGTGAAAAGTATATAGTGGGCTAACAGTATTCTAACGATGACCAATATAAATACAGGTGGGGATACGGGGGGCTCCCCACTCTTGATAAAGCCACTTTTAGTCGCGAAACGTCGAGTGCTATGTCCTGGTTTTAGCAGTTTTCTTTCCTTCTTTCCTGACCTGTATTCTTTTATTAACCCTACGGTTTGTAGGCGGCTCGAACCGCCGAGGTATAGATATCCTACCATTTATTCTGCTATACTGGTATACATGGCATTGATATGCTTACCGTGATTTTGTGCCAAATTATGGCTATCTAATCAGCAGTATATGTCATTGAATAGATAGTGGTGTAAATATTGTGACGCTTCTTATCAGTTACGTGTTGGATCAATTCCTTAAGATATACACCACAATTGCATCTATGTACTTTTCACCAATATCATATGCGATTATGATAAGTATTACATCAGGCTATCATTGAATCTCTTTAGGTCTTTTAAATGTCTAATACGCTGTGTTGTAGCAATTGATTAATAAAGGTTATATTTTTTAATTGTTGTCACCAGAAGCAACCTTATTGGCCTTTTTTCTTATAAAATAGGGAATACCTGGGGTTATATTCCCCTCTGGTTTGACCTATCTCTGCTAACATGGCACAATAATTTGTACCTTTCTTTTCCAAACTCAGGAGAATGACTGGAGAAGTGAAAATTCTAGGTCAAAATATCCAAGCCAGAAAAATTCTCCCATTTATCTCACTTTCCAAATCGGCTATTTGGTCTAGATTGTTCTCTTCTCCTGCCAATTCTAGTGAGTTTCACCTTTTTTTGAATAGACCTGTATGTCTTAAGTCATGAATGTTTGCATTGAGGCAAAATAAATTCCATCTATGGGTACAAGTCAGCATTTAATGATTTATAATACACAACAGTGCTTGAAATCCCAGACTGGGGGCAAGTATCCTTGGCCCTCCAGATGTTTGTAACTACAGCTTCCCATAAGGCTCAGTCAACCTAACGAGTGGCTAACTATTATGGGAGATGTAGTTCAAAAACATTTGGAGGGACAAGGTTGCGCACCCCTGGTCTGGGGCTTTAAGCACTGTTGACTATTCTGAATAAATAAATGCTGACTTGTAGTCAATGAATGCAAATCAGTTGTAATTTTTACGTTGCTTTTTTTTATTGTAGGTTCAGAGAATCGTGTTAAAGAAAAAAAAAGTCAACTAATTCAGATTTATTAGCTGGCATTTCCTTCTGTGATTACCCAAGCCAAATATGAGGGGACTAACTCAGCCAAGTTGTAAGTGTTAATAAAACATAATGAAAAAACTCCAGCACACCAAGGTATATCAAATTGATTTATTCCATCACCATCGCAACAAAGTTTTGGCCTTGAACAGGTCTTTATCAAGTCTACATTCCAAGTGTTCACCTCCCATTAAAAAGTGTCACATATTAAGAGTCTATCAATTTAACAATCAACACAACCCCAATATATACATGCAACATATATGTGACAAGCAAAATTAAAAACATAATTGGTACAATGTCTCAATCATAACTCCTCTTTATTGTACAATATAAGAATGTATAATAATGAGGATTTATGATTGAGAGATTGTACCAATTGTGTTTTTAACTTTGTCACATATATGTTGCATGTATATATTGGGGCTAAGTCATCTACAGTGTGTCTATCGTTGTTTCTGTTAATTGTTAACTGATAGTTAATCAGTAGACTCTTAATATGAAACACTACTTGATGGGAGGTGAACACTTGGAATGTAGACTTGACAAAGACCTGTTCAAGGTTGAAATGTCATTGTGATGGTGATGGAATAAATCTAGAGACACATGCAGAAGTTTTTCCATTATATGTTTCATTGCTTTGGGGCCTGGGAGTGAAGACCTCCTCCAGATGCGGATATACTTTTGCTGTGTGAACCGGAATTGCATGTAAGTTGCACTAGTCAGCTGCAAGAGAATGTTTTGACTAGAGCACCACACAGAACAAATGGTTCATTTAGTTATTTGACCATTTAATTAAATGTAGTATATTATTAATGACCTAATTGGTGCCCACATTTGAAAGTATACTGAAACATTTTAACTCACCGTTTGTTGACTAATTTAGATCACAACGACAACAAATCTGAAAAATGTATTTAGTTTCTAGAACACTACACTAGCTACCTGGTTAACTTTGCTAGTTTAGACTTACCAACTCTAGCAGCAATAACCCCAGCAAAAAGTAGACTGACAGAGATCAATGGTATGGAAACTTCAGGGTCGGTAATGTTTGAGGTGGAATTATTTATCAGATTCTGCATGTCGGTTGTGAAGTACACTTCTGGAACACCACCTGGTGACATTGTAGGCAATGGTTCGCCTTCAAGGAAGCGGGCACTGATATCGTCAAATGGTGAAATAGTTAGATCCAGTGGACTGCCAGGCATAAAAACAGATATAACACACAGTATAAGGCTGCTGAGCTGTGCTACTCCAGAAATGAAACCGGTACGGATTAGACCACACTTTTTCCTCAGCCAGGTGAAGGCCACAGTACCCATGATTCCAGAAATGGCAGAAGCACCCATTAGAATACTGAGGACGGAGCCGCTCAGACCCTGGGTGTAAGCATATCCTGTGGTGATGCAATCAAAGCCAAGGACAGTCATGTAGAGGAAGGCAAGGCCCATTCCTGCCCAAAACACAGACTGGTTGTAGTATGCCACCCAACCGTCTCTGAAAGTGCGGAATGGTTCTGACATCTTTTGAGTACAGCTAGGCTCCTTTAGGGGTTCAACTACTGCAACTACTTTATCTCCCATAAGGGACACATCTTCTGTGGGCTTATTATTGTTGTTTGTGTTGGCATCTATAACAGAAATAAGAACAACAAATTAAAACAAAACATAGTCAATATCTACTATTTTTTGTTACTCATCCTTAAAAATATTTTTTATATCTTTTTATTTCTGTACAAAATGCCAGTACACTAATAACCAAGGGGGATAATTCGATTTTCAATAATACAAAAGCAATGCAAATGATTAGTCACATCATACGCCTAAACGTGAACCCTACAAAAGACAGCTACCTTAATATAGACAAATTATCTAACATGCCGAAACAGAAGGCTGTGCATTGGCTTTAGGTTTGAAGAACCCACCGAAAGAGATTTGCCCTGATGTTGGCAGGTGGGCTTAGGACTTTAATGACCATTTTAAGTAAACTAAAAATCACTGTGTCTTGATTTAGCGTGGGTATGTGAGAATTTCAGCGCAGATGTCAATTTTTGATATTGGTTTCATGCATAAAATGAGGAATTGAACGCAGGACTGATTTTTTTTTGTTTCTAACTATTTTCTGTATTGTGCAGCCAGGTCATATTTGCTGCTGTCCCAATCATGCTTTTTTTGCCCCAAAGGGAACATTTCATACAAGGTATAAATAAATAAACAAACAAACAAATGCGAATGTGCGCTGGCAGGAGGATGGTATTACAATCTATTTCGGGGTAATCGCCGCATAGCCTTTGCGCGCATAATTTTAGCAGCTCCTAAAAGCTGGTGGTAACGGCATATCTGAACAACCTGGTTAACCAAAAAAAATAAAAAAAAACATAAAAAGGAATGCAGCAACAATATAATGGATGATGGCAGGTGTGTGTGTATTATTACTGTAGCATATGTGCTCATTTTGCATCATAGACGCAGAACCCGTCTCCGATGCCTCTGGCAGACGCAATTTAGTTGTGTTTGATAGGTGTGTTTCTTCATTTTGATTGGCTGAATAGGTACAAAAAACTGCACGCGCAAAGATTTTTGCGCGAGATGGTACTGCGCCTGCATTTGTGCGTGTCCTGTTTGCGCGCGCAATTGATCGGCGGAAGAAAAGAGCCGCGAGGATTGTAATTCCAGCAGTGATTTGCGTGCGTAAAAGTTTAACGCTTGACGCAACGATTTTCACGAGGTTTTTTGCGTGAATCATGTAATATAACCCAGAGGCTTTTTCAATTCTTCGAAAATAGGGCATAAGTCAAAACCAGTGGATTTTATAAGACCTATATGAGTGACGGCTAATCTTGGGGCCCCAAATACTGGTATAATATATTTCCAAATGATACTCTGTTGGTTTCTCAGCTGGCTAAGAAGGAAGGAAAATACTTTACAACCACCGGGATTGCCAAAACTAAGGCAAACGATTGCAACATTATCTGTAGGTAATTATTAGTATTTTTCCTGCGTTTCCTTTAAAAGGGACACTCTACACACCCTGACCTATCGTATTAAAGTCGTCAGTCTGCATTGAGTGCCTCCCCATCCCGTTTTGTAGTTATGGCTGTATGAAGTTTTGAATATCCCACCAGTCGGTCACCAAATCGGTCACAGATGATATTGGCAGCCCTGCATGCTGACATCACCCTATCTTGTAGCAGTGAGCGTTCTGGGTGATAACAGCTGATGGATTGGCTCTCTGCAGGCACTGTGGAGCTTGCAAAAAAAGTACCTAAGTTCCGATTGTTATGCAATTTGTGTTGCCTACGCCACAGAATTTACTTACATATGCAAATTGCGTTAAATAGCTGCAGGGACTTTCACATTTCAGACTCTATGAGCGGAAGTGGAGGGGCAGCCAAGCGCCAAAGGAGAAAAGGTGAGTGGTACAGCTAAGCCAAGTAAAAAAATAATAATAATTGGACAGATGCTACCAGAAAAAAGGGGGAGCCTAATATTTTAATAGTTTGTCCCTTTAAATCTGAGTTGCGTAAAAACCTATTTGTGCATACAGGCAAACAGCCAGGAACATTCATTTCTCAAACGCAGAGATAGATTTGTGCCAAACAAACCAGTTGGCTCTGGAAAACAAAATAATTATGTCTGAATGTCCTTTTCGTCTCACAATGTGGGTTGGGTGAGTTAACACAAGCCAGAGATTACCAAGAGTTTGAAAAAGTCAAATAAACAACAAATTTGACTACACTAATTCTCTATCAACCAAATGTTCCTACTGGTTATAATATACAGTGTGCGAAAAGAAAACAATTTCTAGTTCAGAATTGAATAATACCTTCAATGTTCAACTGCTTCAACTCCTGGTCATCTTCTTTCTTGCCACCTTTAATAGCCAGCTCTGGTGTCTTCTGATACACCTTCCACAGCAACATGTACTCCACAAACATAGACACCATATTCCAACCAACAATGAATCCACAGCCAATAACAGGAGAACCAAAAGTCATTATCTGCCCAACCGCCATCGGAGCCAATATGTTTGTTAGTTGATCAATCCTTCTTACAGTTGCATTCATGTCTGAGAAAACAAAATATGTAAAGAAAATGAATCTGTGCTTTAAGTAGTAACGTGCAGAAAATAAGGGACGTGATTATTCTGAAGAAAAATAAAATATGTATGTGTCAAGTCAGTGGAAGTATTAAACCCTGAAAAATGAAGACATTAAGCCCATGCAGCATAAAATGTCACATTTTCCATGTTTAGATACATATGTAGGTAACAAAACTCCTGGGGCCAGATTCCATAACTTTTGCACAATTCGACAGGGCACCTCTCCCTTTATATAGGTCAGTGTTTTTTCGCTGACCTACTGTATTTAGTGTGAAGTATCCCGTCTCTCCTTGGAGCCATGTTACCAGGGGTGGGGGCACAGCATGCAAAGGGACGTCCTACAAGATGGCCCCCAGAACAGCCAGTGTGCTGTGCTGTCTGTCACTCAATCGTGACAGGCAGACAGCGCAATACTCCGAATGAGCAGGGGGCTGTCAAGTAGTACATCTCACTGCTCACAGTCTTCCAACTCTGGTATTCCGCAGTCACGTGTCGAAAAGAGGGAAACTTCTAAATGGAAAAGCCTTGTTTTTTTTACATTATGTAGGTCAGCACCATTGGCACTTTAATGGTTTGAATTGGTATACCAACTGAGCTCGGGGCCAGGTATTCTGCAAAAAATGCTAGCTCTCAGACCCTGGTGTTAAAGTGATTTTGCTTCCTCTGTTTGCAAGCAGCAGAAAATTTGGAACAGATACTTCAAGTAGTTTCCAGTGTCCCGCTCACATGAGCTCACACAGGGTTGTGCTTGTCTCTAAGGAATCCTATGGACTCCAGGAGCTGTAACCACAGGCAGCGAGCGACACTACTACCCATATTGCTCAAATATTCTGATCCAAGGTGCTAATACAGTGGTTTGGTCAGAACAGAGTTATTCATAGCAAGCCTCAAATAAAAAATGGCTTCCGCACAATTTATCGTTTAGCGAGCTGCCATTAATGGCTTAGTTGGAATCAGGCTCCTAGTGTGGACGGATCCTGAGAGTAGTTATAGGGCAGTCTAGTAATATAACTACTGATTAAGCATATCGCCAATATTTTATAGCAAATTTCTTTTCAAGTAATTTTTAGAGCACAGATTAGAATGGACTGACAGATTCACTGTGATTATTAGTTGGCTGGGGTAATCTAGGGTGGTTTGGGCTAATCTAGGGCTTGCAATCAAATCATAGATATGTCTGACTAGTTATTGTATTTATGTGTAATGTAATCAATATCTATTTACCAAGACATATGGCTACGAATCGGACACTGGGGTGCCTAGGGATTTTGTGACAAGGAATTGTATCACTACTGCAACATAGTGGAAATTGGAAATTACAGTAGAAAAGATAACAATGAAAACTCAGCAATATTTCTGTTGCATAAGGGCTTACTTTGCATTGTCATTCTTAACAAGATATTTACATGTGCAGATAAATAGCTCCAGTCTGCAGATTCCACGCAGGCTTATATAACAAGTCGGGGCTTGTCGTCGACTCTGGGGACATGATGCATTAAGGCAATGCATGTTTCACTGCTGCATGTGTTAATATATATGTGCCCATGTGTGTTTATATCTCTAAAACACTTAAAATAAACTATCAGGGTTATTCAAAGAGATTCGAAAAGTCACCGCACGTTCGGTGACTTTTCGTTCCCAGCACTTTGGGGCAATTCGGCGATTCCTAGTTCACCAACCCTGCTGTGTATTCAGCAAGCACCACAGGTCCCCCGTAGTGCAGGGAATACTGGATGCTAGCCCGCAGAACACTCGCCGAACACTCACCGGACACTCACTGAAAACCCGCAGAAACTGCCGCAAAAACCAAGCCGAACACGCCGGGAAAATCTGAGCAGCCGGCGATCATAGTGCAGAGCAGTCGCTTGTAAAAGCCGACTAGCAGACAAACGGGGTGCAAAAAACCCAAAAAACTGTTTGCTTGAAAGTTTGAAATTTGAAACGCTGTTTGCAAAAAAAAAATAAACGAAAATATCTGGAATTTACATATAAGATCCAATTGAAAAAGAAATTGACAAAAAATCCCAAAAAATGCCTAAAAGATCCAAAAAAGTCTAAATCTAAAGAGGCTTTTTACTGCAGAATAAAATAAATGGTTTATTAGATATTGAATTAAAATGGGAATATTTTTAACATGGGATTCTCCTGAATAAACCTGTTGAATGAAACCACCGAACAGCAGGGCACTTCGGCAAGTTTTCACTGCTGCTCGGTGTTCTCTGAATAGACGAAGCGTCGCTTCTCTATGGGGGATTTTACTGCTCTCAAACAGGCACCCTATGTGCAGGCAATTCGCCAACATTTGGCGAACTGCCTGCTCTCAGAATAGCCGAATGGCCAGGAAATGTAACCATATGCTGAATTTCAGTGTCCAGTTACATTTTAGGGCAAGATCGGTTCTCTGAATAACCCTGTATGTTTAAAAATAGTATAAAAGGAATTCTCATTAACAAACAGAAATAAAACAGAAAATGTAATCAGGATTGAAAACCATGGACTGAAAAAAATCCCAAAAACAAAACAAGAGTCAATAGTCATTGTATCTGAGCATCCTCATTTTGCATCAACGGAGCCAGATAGCTCATATAGACTGCAGGTGTATGGGAGATCTTGGGCTAAATTACAATCTTCACGCAAACGTTTGCGCCGGTGCAAAAAAAAAATAATTAACGCACGGGGTAAAACCATTTGCGCCGAATCCCGTACTACATAGCGCAACAACCACGCGCAATCGTCTACCGCAGATGAACCTGCGCGAGCTTACTCTACTGCGAGCGTCCTATACTTTGTGAGCGCAAATGCGAATGTGTGCTGGTACGAGGATGGTATTACAATCTATTTCGCAGTAATAACCGCATAGCTTTTGCGCGCATAATTTTAGCAACTCCTAAAAGCTGGTGCTAACAGCATATCTGAACAACCTGGCGAACCCAAAAAAAATACATAAAAAGGAATGCAGCAACAATATAATGGATGATGACAGGTGTGTGTGTATTATTACTGTAGCATATGTGCTCATTTTGCATCATAGACGCAGAACCCATCTCCGATACCTCTGGCAGACGCAATTCAGTTGCGTTTTAATAGGTGGGTTTCTTCATTTTGATTGGCTGAATGGGTGCAAAAAACTTTTTCTTAGTTATGATTCTCATAATTTTATTTGCTTCCATGGATGCAGTGTAATCTATAAATGTAATTTAGTTTCTGTATCGCACAATTAAATGTTACTTTTACTAGACAATATACACCCGCCATAACCAGGAAAAATGCTGGCTGTAATCCGTAAAGGTAGCAATAAAGACAAATTTGCTGACTACATGGCATTTCAGAGATAACCCAAGGGTCATTCAATACGGGCTAAAGTGACACACGCCTCAAACATTAGGGAAAAGGCTAACTTAGCAAGCGAAACATGACTAAACCACACTTCATAAATGTGCAAATGTTGCAGCTGTTTGCAGAAGATTATACAGGTTTTATCTACCTATGCATCCAGTGTTCAAAATGTCAGTTCTAACTCCTAAATCTGCATTGCAGTGTAATTTCTTTTAGAGATCGAAATTTAATGTATAACAAAATGAAAAAATACATATTTATCAAAATAATGTTACATAAAGAGATACAGGTTAATTTAAAGAGCCAAATTTGCCCCAAAATTGCACAGAACGGTGAATTTCCCCGTACGGTGCAATTGCGTGGCCATTCAGCTATCGAAAGCTGGCAGTTCGCCAAATATTGGCAAATTGCAAGTGAAATACAGTGCTGGTCGACAGCAGTGATATCCCCATAGAGAAGCAATGGTTAATCTATTCAGAGATCGCCGAACAGCAGAAAAATGTCACTGAAATTACCAGATTTTCAGTGGTGTCATTCGGCAGGTTTAATCAGTTGAATCCAAAAAATATTCCTGTTTTTATTAACCACTTGGCTGCTATGGACGCGCTCAGCGCGTCCAGCCAAGTGGTTCTCCTGTGCTACGGACGCGCTCAGCGCGTCCGAGCACAGGAGGCAGCAATCCGCCGGATTCCGGCGGATTGCTGCGCCCCCCGGTGCGGGCTGACATCTTGGATGTCAGCCCGTCAATCCGTGAGCCCGGCGGGGACATTAGATGTCATCGCGGCGACGCGATGACATCTAATGCAGGCGCCCCCCCCCCCATGTGCGGAGGAGGCGCCTGAAAGGGAGGGGGGGAGGTCCTTCGGACCTCTCTCCCTCCCGATCGCCGGGGAGTAGCGAGTTAAAACAGACACCGCTTGGAAGGGCACAGCCTGCCCTTCCAAACGGTGGCTGTCATTAACCCCTGGGGAGACGGATCACGAATCGGCGCTGAAAAGCGCCGGTTCGTGATCCTTTCCCAGAGCTGGCCGACATCTTGGATGTCGGCCAAGCCTCCGGGAACTCCCCCTGAGGACTGGCGTCATCTTGCTATGCACGATGACGCCAGTCCTGGAGTTATCCCCTAGCTGCCACGGATCGGGAGATAGGGGATTCATTGGAATCCCCTATCTCCCGATCCGTGGCAGCTAGGGGTTAATGTTTGGTACTGTTGGATCGGCCAGAGCATGGCCGTTCCAACGATACCAAACACCACTGTGAAAAAAAAGTTTTTAAAAAAAAATAAAAAAATATTAAAAAAAAAATAATAAAAAAAAAACAAACAAGTTTTTTTTTTTTTTGTTTTGTTAATGCAGCAATATTGTTCCCATTTCAATTATAATGTGAACAATGATGCTGCACTAACGATTTTTGTATGCGGTGCGTTTGTTAAAAATCGCGTAATTTTCCCCAAAAAAAAATGTAACGAGACCCCCTCTCTAATTTTTTTAACAAGCGCACCCCATACAAAATATAACCGCAATTGCTCGCATGTTAGAATGTGAAAAAAAACACTTTACACATTGTAAATTATTGAAAATTCATATTTTATTGCATTTTTTGTTATAATATACAGACAGGTCATGACGTATACATATAATAATGACATATTATGAATCTGCCGAGTCTGACGGAAAGAACGATATATAATATGTCTGGGTCATATACTAAAATAAGCCTTCAAAACACGTTTAAACATGATGAGCAAAACCGGTAAAAATGACCTCAGCACAGAGGTGTGAAACGCCTCAGCAGCGAAAGGGTTAAATTGTTTATTTGCTGCAAATTAAAAGAATAGTCTATTTTTTTTTTTAGGTTTTTTAGGCATTTCTCTGGATTTTTGCGACAAAATAATTTCTATTTTTTTTTAAATAGCTTCTTTTTCTGTAAGATCTTTTACCATTATTCATACAACTTTATATATTAATTTCAGGCATTTTCATGCCGTAGTTTTTTTGCAAGCAGCTTTTAAAAGTTGCAGTGGTTTTCTTTTGTTTAACCCCATTCGTAGGCTTGTCGCCTTTTTACGGCAGCTGGTCGGCGCTCTGTTCGTTGGATCGGCTTTTTCAGATGCATTTGGCAGCTCATCGGATCTGATGTTTTTCGCTAGTTTTGACGTGATTTTTTGGATACGTTCAGCGGATTTTCCCTGCACTTCAGAGAACCTGCGGCGAATGCTGAATTCACAGCCGAGTCGTGGAATTTGATTCCCTGAAGTGCAGGGAACGAAAGAGCACCGAAATTAACCCAGATAATGTAAGAAAATGCATCACTTACCAGTGAGGAATAACATCCATGTGTCAGAGTTGAAGTCAGGCTTAGGGGTATGGTTGATATATTAATGTGTGCAATGAATGTGTGCATTCACAATACTGGTGAAAATTAAATTAAGTGCTGTTGTACAATAAAAACACTTATATTTACATGTTTCTTCTGTGTTTAATAATATAAATAGTAAAATGGAAATATATGTGACCCCACCCACCCATGGGTGGTACAGCTGTATGAAGCCAAAGGTTACCTTAGCCCACACAGTTGTGACTCAGCACATGGGATTTGATTGTCCTGCCTGCCAGGGACAAGCTTGGGGACCGATGAGAGCAAACTCTGTGTGCTGACATCATCCTATCCCCGCAAACCCCTGCAGTAGGCAGCGTTTAGGGCAGGGATGTCCAAACTCCGGCCCCTCAGATGTTCCTGAGCTACAACTCACAGAAATCTGATTTCATTAGATGGATGGAGAAGCATGGGGGTGGTAGTTTGGGAACATCTGGGGGCCCAGAGTTTGGACATCCCTGATTTAGAGAGACAACTTGCATTGTTTTCTTTTTAATTAGTATTGGTATATATGGTGAGGGAGCATCGGCAGGACCTTGAAACCCATGTGTATTATTTCTTGTATGATATTGTGGGTTTTACCATATTTTGCTGACCCAATCAGACATTGTTTGTCATGTGCCGGAGATTCAATGTGACTTTGCTGCAGCCTTATGAAACTACTTCTGGGCATAGTAACATCGCAGTTTATCAGCGCATGTCAGGCGTCAGCAACCTTGGCACTCCAGATGTTTTGAAACTACATTTCCCACAATGATCAGGTATTCATTAGGTTGGCTAAGCTTCATAGGAAATGTAGTTCTAAAAACAACTGGAGGCCAAGGTTGCTGAACCCTGGTGTATGTATACTTGAGGTGGATAAAAGCAGAAATGCGCCAGCTTAATATTATAAAGACCATGTATGCTTACCGGCTAGCTTGCTCCGATCAGTTCCAGCAACCACAACAATCCAGTCCCGCTGAATGGTGATGGATGTGGCTGTGCTGGCCAGGTTAGCAATATTTGCTATAGTGATGACTAAAATATAACAGGCTGTCTGTAAGATAGATAGAAGATGCATGATGTATTATTTCAGAATTCAAAAGATAAACTAGCATGGAAAATAATTTGCAATTTGCCCAGATGCAACAATACAGAATATTAGCAGATAAGGGATCAACATTCCTTTCATTCTTGTCAAGTCTGACATTCATCACTTTGCCATTTAACTGCTCCAGATTTGCCTTACGTGTTATGATCCATATTACTGGCCTTAATGATTGTGACCCATGCTATCGGATTGATTAGAAGCAAGGTATATCCCACCCAATTTTAATTTGTATAAATATAGTATTAGTGAAGGAAACAAAGATCTGATATCATAAAACATTTCCAACAAGCAACGACACAGCACAGATTGAATATGACTGTAACTAACTCAACATATAGGTAACACATTTATATCGAATTTTACCAATGTCAAAGCAGGGGCTGTTCTTCAGGTCAGTAATGTCTAGGCAATCCAATCTTAACATAGATTTTTTCATTTTTTGGAGAAAGTATTTTACCAGGAAGGATACATTGAGATTTCTCTCGTTTTCAAGTATGTCCTGGGTGGCGAGTATGTACCGTTAGGTGTCTTGCCCAAGACACTTACTGGAGAGGTGCTCTTGCCCGGATCGAACCTGTATCTTCACGGTTATAGAGCAGTGATGTTACCTCTACTCCACCCAGCCGGCACAATTTTAAATAACTTGGTCTGTTCCACAGTTTTCATTATTCCCTTTAACTGTGTTTTGTCATAGCATATTGTATCCATTAAAAATACATTTATCTAAAACAAGAATAAGCAGAGACTTACCAGCAGCCATCCTTGATACATTGACAAAAGATGGGTTTTGTACAGGAAAACTACCATCAAGATGATACCGCAGATGATGACAGAGACATTCTGCACAATTAAGGATGTCTGTGCCACTATTAAAAGTCAAGAGAAAACAAAGTTATATACTGTCTAGATGTTTGGCAGCCTGTCATATGTTCTACACCAGGGACTGGCAACATTTGTCCTCTAGATTTTTGTTAAATATGTCCCTCACCAACCTAATAAGTGTATGGGATGTAGTACCAAAACATCTGGAGGGCCAGAGTTGTTAACCCCTGTTCTAAACTATGGTCTGGTTGATTAGTGTAAAGATGTTGACATTGAATTGTCAGTTTAGTGGCCATCAGACAATTAAACCTCTTGTTTCTAATGTCACTTTAAAGTGATAAAGGAATACAAAGTAGGAAAATCATGTACAACAACCTACTTTTTACAAAATAGCATTTTTAAGGGGTTATTCAGAAAGCACCAAAACCGATTCCAGTTCGCTGACCAGCCTGACCCTGCAGTGAATTCACTAATCACAGCAGGGTCCCCGAGGTGGACCGACCGCCAAAAAACACAAAAAAGCAGAACTTTGCTATTTTTCTAAAAAAGGTGTCTAAACCAATAAAAATGCATAAAAAGGCGTGGAAATAAAAAAGATAGTAAAACCGTCTGCCACTCAAAAAAAAACTCCTTCAAAAAAATTAGGAATCCAAAATTTTGCCTAGAAAATACAAAAAATACATCAAAATGCTCCAAAAAAAAATAAGACGGTTTGCTGAAAATGAAAAACGGTTGAATTAAAAAAAATCTTTAAAATAATATTTTTTTTACATTGAATCCTATGGGATTCGCCTGTTTAAACCTGTCTAACTGAATCACCGAAAATCAGGTAATTTCACTTACACTTCAGTGCAGTTTGGCGTTCTTTGAATAAATTGACCATTACTTCTCTATGGGATAATTTCGCTGCCACTGAAGATCGCCAAATTGTGGAGATCTGCACCATATTTCACTGTCAATTCTGCAGTATTTGGCAATTTTTTTTTTTTTGAGAAAGGATTTTGCCAGGAAGGATACATTGAGATTTCTCGTTTTCAAGTATGTCCTGGGTGGCGAGTATGTACCGTTGTAAGTGTCCTTGGGCAAGACACTTACTGGAGAGGTGCTCTTGCTGGGATCAAACCCATGTCTCCACAGGCTCTCTCCACGCAGAGCAGTGATTTTACCTCTACTCCACCCAGCCGGTTCATTGACAACTTTTTGAATGGAGGAACTGCCACGAAATTGCACTGTACGGTGAAATTCACCATTTGGTGCCCTTCGGTGGCAAGTTCTCTTTAGAGACTGAACGTGGGAACTTCTTCAACACAATGAATATAGTCCGGTTGTTGGATCTATTGATCTAAAGCACACAGTCATGTTTGTTTGACACTAGCAAGCGGTACCAGACCTTTGCCTTTCTTGAGTAAGTGTAAACATTTCTAGTCTTATCTGTGGTAGACGGATTACCTCTAAGCCTTGGGTTCTTGTCTACCCAGTCACCAATAATAGCTCCAAGTAGAAGAACAGAGCCAGCGACCACCAAGCCATAGACTGCAGTCAGGAGTAAACTATTCCCATATAGTTCAACCAAGAAGAGAGCGACAGCAAAATGCCACATACGATCACCCTGTGAAAACAGAACGGAAATAGAATTATTAGGCATGCAAGTAAACCCTCAGCATATAGTGATAGTGAATAGTGATAGTGAGTAATAAAGTAATGCAGGCCTCAAAATTTCCACTTGCCTGCTCGCGTTTGGCGAGTGGAAATTACATGAGGGTGAGTGGGAATGCAGAGGCAGGGCAGGATAAGGGGTTAGGTGGGGCAACTAGTGGCAAGTAACTCTTAAGGCCTGGCTAGTAGCTTGGGACTTGAAATTTTGAGCCCTGAAGTAATGTATCTCCTAGAAAACCTATATCTGCATGAGCTCAGTTCATGAATCATGTAATGCTAGATGCTTGCGTTAAAAACATCTTAGTTCTCGAATGAAGATATTGGCCTCCTCAAAAAGTGTTTCTCTATATCAGTGTTTCCCAAACCTGTCCTCAGGACCCTCCGCCTCGCCACGTTTGCAGGATATCTGAAGCTCAGCACAGGTGATAAGATTTGCTGCTCAGTGATTGTAGGATTCAGTCTGAAATTTCCCCAAGGTGATCTGCAAAATCTGGCCTGGTTGAGGGTCTCGAGGACAGGTTTGGGAAGCACTGCTCTATATGTATCATAACAGTTTATGCCCCAATATAACAATATTAAAACTATATAATGAACTTTTAAATTAGCATTATAAGTATTCCACACCTGCTAATGTTGCAAATATGAAGCTGGAAAGGAAAATGAAGTATTGCTGCATAGCTGCCACGTGCATTTTCAATGTAGTGCCCGTTGCCACAAACGGTGCTACATTGTTCTTCAAATCAAGAGAATTCACATTTTAGTTACAGAAAATACATTTCTTTTAGGTAAAATTGATAAAGATGTCGGTCATCTGATAGGAATCTGCAAATTATCTCTACAGAATACCTGCTTGGGGGATGCAATTTATCAAAAGAAGGGCATTGGTTTCCTGTGTACCTTATCCACCAATCCCTTACACCACCAAGGGTGTATACTTACATTTTTTTCCAAAACCACTTGTACCTTTGTAACCTTTATATAATTTGGTCCAGATTAAAAAATAATTGTCAAGCAATACCAAGCTGACTGAATGACAGGGATTTATGAGAGCATCAGATTAGGGGTTCAAAGTTCTAAACACTGTCTTCAAAAAGTTAAAAGAAACTCGATTAAAGGTGTTTAAGGATTTAGTGAAGACAAGTACTAGAAGTATTTAGCTACCACTGTCACCGAGTTACTAGAAATCAGCTGATGATCTATTACAAGATTAATATTTAAGATTTTAAATTGTTACATTTTAAAGATTTGAGTGTATGTTTATAGTTCTAATTGCAACCTTGTACTGTAAAATATGTCATGGGCAGAGAATTTGGTATAAAAACGTGGATCAAGAATAAAGATCAAGATAAAATTTGCCTATTTCTGTATGACTCGAATCATCTATCCCAGGGGTGAGCGACCTTGGCCCTCCAGAGCTCCCTTAGCGTCTCGGTTTCCTCAGCAGATTGCAGGGCAGGTGCCGAATTCGGCAGCCTGCCCCTTAGCAATCGCTAAGCTCGCGGATGCTGGGGGCTACATGGAGGATCGTGCTGCCAGGTCACATGACCGGCAGGACCTCGCCTCTTGCGAGATCCTGCAGGTCGGCAGAGTGATCGCGGAGGGAGACAGGTGAGTATTTGTTTTTTTTGGGGGGGGGGTTGAGCTGCAGGAAATGGATTCTGCAACAGTGGAATCTGTTACTTACAGCTCTGAGCTGGTGGTAACTTTCTCAGTAAGCGCCAGCTCTTAGTAACTAGCGTTAGGACCAAGTGATCCTAACGCTAGTTAATCTGTGCTTTCACTTTGCGCTCCCCATGTTAGGTATAGGGAGCGCAAAGTACAGTAAGCTAGCGCTACGATTCGCTAATTAACGAGAGCTAACAGGTATTTTTAACCCGTTAGCGATTCAAAGGCGTTCTGGCCGCAGCGCTATGACCTCTTTTAGGCTAGCACTAACATTGACGTTAGAGCCAGCTGTTTTGGAACTGCATCTCCCATGATGCTCAACCACTCATTTGTGGTTGTAATTATAGTAATAATAATAATAATCACATCGTACAATTAATTATATGGTAATTAGCGTTAGGATTTTGTGATCCTAACGCTAATTACTCTTTGCTTACACTTTGCACTCCCCATGCTAAGCATAGGGAGTGCAAAGTACAGTAAGCTCGTGCTAAAAAGCACTAATACTGATGCAGTGGTGTATTTAGGTTTTGTGCTGCCCTAGGCCTGATTAACCTTGTGCACCCCCTACTTTAAATTTGACACACCCCTTCCTGGTTAAACCCCACCCTTCCTCTTTAGGCTCCACTTTTTCCTCTTTGAGCTCCGCCTCTCCCTCTGTATATTAAAAGCCCCCAGCTCTCATGGATACATATTGCCCCCAGCTCTTATGGATACATATTGCCCCCAGTTCTCATGAATACATATTGCCCCCAGATCTCACCTCCTTTGTCTTGGCCGCTCACCGGGAACCATCAGACCAGCGGCATCTGCATGTGGTGGAGGCGGCGAGCTGGGAAGAAGTGACATCATATGATCACTTCCTCCCAGCGCCGCAGCACACAGTAGCAGGTAGCGGCAGATGGAGGTCTTGTGCCAGCACTCGGCCATCGGTGATTCAGACACCAGCGGTTGCGGACGGCAAGTTCCGTGGGTGGCACATAACAATGAGCGGCGGGTCCCACCGAGCGGCGGGCGGCCGCCCGCTGGAAACTACCGCCCTAGGCCTAAATACACCACTGTACTGATGCGCTAATGGATTTTTTAACCCGTTAGCAATCAGGAGGTGATGCAGGTGGCACCCTATCACCTCAATTAACCAAGCGCTAGCGCTCATTTATGTGAGCACAAGCGATAGCGTTAAGGTGGCGATAGGGCCCTCCATAGGGTTTAATGGCTTTGGTAAGTTAACTAGAGCCTTGATTACAGGTAAGTTTAGGAATATAGACCAGTACCTTTAGAGGATAATATAGTAATAAAAGACCCATGACTGCTGTAAAATAAACTCATATATATATTTACACAGACATAACTCTGAATATGTTCTTGTTGCTGGTACAAAGTATACAATGGTATGGGAGGAATGGTATGGGCTTGAAAATACTCATTTCTGAGCACGTGTCTAAGTCCACATGATAGCCCTGGTATAGCAGCAGTGTGAAGAGTATTTTATTTACTTCTATTGCACTTCCACCTCCAATAAACACTTCAATACTGTTTACTTGGGTGAACGTGTGCGACACTTGTTTAGAGAGATACGAGATGTTATATACTATTGAAGAATTCGGTCTGCTGTGAAATAAACAGACAGGTTTTCCAGAGAAAAGATAATTCCCCTCCTCCCACTGTCCCTGACTGCTGCAATAGCTCTTCAATTACAATGATTTATAAAGAGCCAACATATTCTGCAGTGCTGTACAATGGGTGGGACAAAACCAACAAAGTTACCAAACAAGTATGACACAATAAGAATGATAGAAAAACGAAAAACAAAGTGAATTAGTAGTGAGGGAGTCAGCGAGATTCACTAACCTTCACCTGACCACGGACACAAGGACATCACTATTGGCAGATAATTAGAAATCAGGCTGGGAACTGCCGACAGCGAGTGTACATCAAGTAGACGCTCCTTCGATCGAAGGAGCACTGCGAGGAACACGTTGGACTCTGCAGTCCCAGCATGTGACATGCCACAGAGTCTGCGAGGGACATGCTGGCCCTGTACAGCATGTCCCTTGCAAATGGCTATGCAGCATCTCCTGCAATGTACACACGCTGGTGCTGCTGCAGCCAGTGTAACGCGGCTTCCCTGCCAGGTCACCCTCCCTATTCCGACTTCTGGTCCTCCCAGATTCCAAAATCCTGAAGAAACCAAAATCAGAGATACTCATGGTTCCAAGAATTCTGAATAAGGGGTGCTCAACCTTGATTACATTTCTACATATATGCATATTTGTTTAATAAAGTAATTAAGTTAATATTGCAAACGTCATATTAAACTTTAAGTTCTGATCCCAGGCTAATGGTTGAAAGCCTCAAGCTTGAAATCTAACATTCTTAATTATAATGGGAGGAAATCACAATTCTCATTCTAAGCTGTAATCAGGCAGGTCTATTCAAAGATAGGTGAAACTCAGGAGAACGACTGGAGAAGTGAAAATTCTAAGTCAAAATAGCCAAACCAGAAAATTTCTCCCATTTATCTCACTTTCCAAATCGGCTATTTGGTCTAGATTGTTCCCTTCTCCTGCCAGTTTTCCTGGTTTTCACCTTTCTCCGAATAACCCTGTTAGTGAATTCTGCAGCTCACTTTGCATCTGATCAATTTTTAGTTTATCCAGCACATTTTCATTACAATAAATATTATCATTGTTCCTGTCCAGGTAAAAAAAAACAGGCGGTGTGTTTCTTTTTACAATGTAAGGAATTGCAAAATGTATTCAGTCATCTGCAACACCTTGAATAGAACAAATTCTTCTTCTAAAATTACCATAGATAGGCCTTCAACCTACATACATACACATTCTGCTGGCATATTTATGTAACATACCAACATGGTATTTTTGCTTTTGTGCTTATATTTCCAACGCTAAAACATTGAAAGATAATTACGTAACAATTTACCTGGCTTAGAAATACTGATCTAAAACTTGTATATATTAAAATAGCATTAATGTATGTATAGGGTGCAAGATAACACTAGTTACTCATCCAATGATCGAAGAAATGTCAACTTTTTCAAATCAAGAGATATTGGATAAATAGCTTCGAGCCAATATAAGATGACAGTCTAGAAACAACATGACCATTTGGACATTTAATATACCATTTAGAAGTTGAGAAAAATCAACAGAAGAAAATATATATATATCAATGAGCAGTATATATTTGGGGTCTAAGATTTTAACCTTGGGATTTAAGGTCTCGGGAAATAGTGATTGTCATGAATCAGACTGACAAATAGGGTTTCCAATATCTTATGAAAGAAGGACATACATTTTATCCAATAATAAATGGTACATGTAGTATTCAATGACAGTATCTTGCACAGTGCAGGGAGTTCTTTATTGTGTCCCCACAATAGTACACATCTCACTACATGTGCCATTAAATTATGCTTTTTTAAAAATTGCCCCCACTTGCTGAAGGGATATGATTATATTTTATATGCTTAAATGAGAGGCGACAGGTAAACATGAAAGTATCTTTTATTTGTTTGTGCTGCGTTGTGCTTTTTCAAGTGATAAGGAGCTTGGTACTTACGATCTATAAAAAGTAAAGGACTGCATGTCACTATCAGGGTTATTCAAAGAGATCCGAATGGCTGGAGAAAGGTAACTGAATGCTGAAAATCAGAGTACGGTTACCTTTCTTGGCCATTCGGCTATCCAGAGAGCAGGCAATTCGCCAAATCCTGGCGAATTGCCTGCACATTCGGTGTCTGTTCGGTGCCTGTTCGAGGGCAGTGAAATCCCCATAAAAAAAGCACTGCTTCGGCTATTCAGAGAACACAAACCAGCAGTGAAAGGTTCCCGAAACCTGCCATTCGGTGGTTTAATTTGGCAAGTTTATTCAGGAGAATCCCATAGGCTTCAATGTTAAAAATATTCCTGTTTTAATTCAATATCTAATAAACCTTTCATTATAAAATTCTGCAGTAAAGAGTCTCTTTATTTATAGATTTTTTAGGATATTTTAAGCATTTTTCTTTTTTTTTAACTTTACTTCTTTATTCTGTAACGGCCCTTTTTATTATCATTTCCTGGACCTCATATGTAAATTTCAGACATTTTCGCTCAGTAGTTTCTTTGCAAACAGCGTTTCACTTTTCAAACATTCAAGCAAACTGTTTTGCTAATTTATTCACTGCCTTCTTCTGCAGTGTCGGCTTTTTCTGGAGGCTTCGCTGCCTGTGATCGGCTCCTGCTCGGGTTTTTCCAGCGTCTTCGACGGGATAATCCAGATGTTTTTACGGGTTTTCAGCGTGCATTCGCTGGGTTTTCAGCAGCTTTTCCCTATACTTCGACAGCCCTGTGGTGCTTGCTGAATACACCGCAGGGTGGCCAAAATGGGAAAGCCGATTTGCACCGAGTTGAAGAGAACGAAAAGTCACCGAACGTGCGGTGACTTTTCGAATCTCTTTGAATAACCCTGTTTGAGTCTGACAACCATAAGACCAACAACATTAAAAGGGACACACGGGGAAAAAATAAAAAAAATCAGGGGAAAAATAAAACCAGAGAGGTTAATTATTTTCCCTGGCTTACTTTCACCCATTTTTGGGCTGTATTCCATAGTTGGTGCTAAAGTTGTGCCTCGATATGTAAGCACTAGGAGAAGCAAGTTTAACGTCTGGCATCGATATTCCATAGTTGTTACACTTTGGTGAAATCAGTTAGCACTTCGCATCCTTGTCCAGAATAGGTAAAATCTACAGGCACATATTTTTTCTCTTACTGTCCCCATTTAAGAGGCCCAAGTGTTGCTGTTATGCATATTAGAGCTGCAACTATTTTTTTCATAATTGATTAGTTGGCCGATTATTTTTCGATTAATCGACTCACCAGATAAAAACAAATATACAATTGTTCCACCCGCTTTATATTTTTATGCTATTTGCATGGTGCATGTAACTTTCACACGTACATGTGCAAAGTGTGTATCTTGCGTACTTTTTGTACTCAAGGTACACAAACGCCAAATCAGATTGGTGGATTGAAGCAGCATGCGCAGCTCAAGCCCATCATGACAAGGGGGGGGGCACTCCACGCAGCCTGACCACTTTATTAAGCTAGAATGGTCAGGGTATGAAGAGTGTCCCTTTAAAAAAAAATATATTAATGAACAAACTGAGTGGGGAAGGGACCAGAGGTGGCAGGGAGGGAGTCTGGGAAAGGGACCAGACCCAAGTGTGAAAGGGTTTGAGGGAAGGGACCGGTCCAAAGGGAGGGATGGCGGCTCCCACCGAAGAGAGGGAGTAGGGTGGTGGTACAGGACTCCAGATCCAAGTAAGGTTTGAACACTGGCAGTACAGCTCCACAATGCAGTGGCAGTACCCCTGGGTCTGTGTTACAGTTCTACTACTGTTGTTAACTAAATAAAACCAAACTGGTTATGTATACACACACACACTCACATATTTATAATGTAATAGGTTTATCCCTACAGGTCCAAGCATCCACTGCAACTGGTCATGCTTAGCTCCTAGCTGATGAGGGTCCAACAAACCCGAAACAGCCCTGTCCTAGGAGTGGCTTTGACCAGTTGCATAAACCTTATCTCTGCTAGAAAGCCATAGTTTGGCATAGCATTGATTTTAGGGTTCTGTGTAATAACAGACCCAGGATGCATAAAAGTGAGACAGAAGTCATTTGCATATCCTACCCAGAATTCCTTGCTGCATATGGGGAATGTGGCACAGGAGCTCTGGGATGCAATTCATCGAATTGCTGTGATGTGCAAGTGGCTTCTGCAATAATAAACATAATTATAGTGCAGAGGCTTTTTATCTCACTTTTTGTCCTTCACCACAACCCTTGTAAGCACTCACATATTAGTATATATAAATATATCAGCTGGGTTTTATGGAATTATAATAATGATAAATACACATTGAGTCTGTGGTGCTGGATTTAGAGTGAGGTGATAAGGCTTTATTGGTGGTAGAAATATTGGTGAGTTCTCACACTTATTTTGTATGACTTGGCTACTATACACTTTTTCCCTCTAGAAACATAGAAACATAGAAAAATGTCGGCAGATAAGAACCTTTCGGCCCATCTAGTCTGCCCAATTACATGGATACTTAACCTGGATTTATCTTTTGTTTAGGATAGCCTTATGCCTATCCCATGCCTGCTTAAATTCAATTACTGTTTTGGCCTCTACCACTTCAACTGGAAGACTGTTCCATGTATCCACCACCCTCTCAGTAAAATAATGCTTCCTGATGTTACTTTTAAACCTTTGCCCCTCTAATCTAAGACTATGTCCTCTTGTTTTGCTACTTTGTTTCCATTTAAATATACTCTTCCTCTACCTTGTGGATTCCCTTTACGTATTTAAATGTTTCTATCATATCTCCTCTGTCTCGTCTTTTTCCCAAGCTGTACATGTTAAGATCATTAAGCCTTTCCTGGTAACTTTTCTCCTTCAAGCCGTACACCATTTTAGTAGCCCTTCTCTGAACTCTCTCTAAGATGTCTATATCCTTCTGGAGATACGGTCTCCAGTACTGCACACAGTACTCCAAGTGAGGTCTCACCAGTGCTCTGTACAGTGGCATGAGCACTTCCCTTTTCCTACTGCTAATACCTCTCCCTACACAACCAAGCATTCTGCCAGCATTTCCTGCTGCTCTATTACATTGACTACTTACCCTTAGATCCTCTGAAATAATAACCCCTAAATCCCTTTCCTCAGATGTTGAGGTTAGGACTGTATCAAATATTCTATATTCAGCCCTTGGGTTTTTACGTCCCAGGTGCATTATCTTGCACTTATCCACATTAAAACTCAATTGCCACAGCTCTGACCATTTTTTTAGTTTACCTAAATCATTTGTCATTTGGCTGATCCCTCCAGGAACGTCAACCCTGTTACAAATCTTTGTGTCATCAGCAAAAAGACATACTTTTCCATTAATACCTTCTGCAATATCACTAATAAAATGAATGGTCAAAGCACTGAAATGAAATGGCATCTTCTATATCGAACCACTTCTAGTTGAACTGTGAGGAACATTATTCCTGTTCTGACATCTGAACGACCCTGTTCTTCTACACCTAGTACTGTCTGTTACCACCAACAATCCAGACACTGATCTCGTTATTCTTCGACCCCTGGCACACCGTAAAGCTATGCTTAGCCTGAGCGGTACAATTACCCCACACCTCAGAGGAAATTGCCAGAGAGATATAAGGTGAGACCTGCGAATGCAATTTATTACTGCGTGACATTTTTAGTTTACCGATTTTTTTTGACGATTTTGAAACTCCAATTGCTATTTTTTTTTAATTTTTAAACTTGTTTGGGGCTTTCAGGTAGTTTTGATTCCTATCTGTGCAAACAATATAAATAGACACAAATCTGATAGTAGATGATCACTCAACATAGGCTAGGGTCAGACAAATGCATTTTTCACGTCTACCGTCAAAAAGTGCGTTGATGCGTCCAAACGCATTTTTTCACGGAAGACGCGATAGCGGTCATACGATGCGCAATTACGGCTGTATTTTTTGACTGAGCTATTAAAAACAAATGGATGTGATGTTGGCCAGACATGTGCAGCGTCTGAGGTCTCCTAATCACACACACACGCCGTAATGCCGACGCAGAGCACTCTGTGCATCAGTACTAGCGGTTTCACGTTCTCGAACAAAATGCGTTTGTTTGCCGCTTGTGTTGCGCGGCCGAACTTTCGTGCGGCCGTACTTCGTATATTGGCCGTCATTGGACGTCTTTTGCTGCTACTACGGCCGTAATAAAATGCGGCTCAACGAACGATCGCACTGCGTTCATCTGACCCCAGCCTCAAGCAATGAAACAACATAATCAGGGTTATTCAGAGAGAGATGAAAAGCAGGAGAATGACTGGAGAATGGAAAATTCCAGGTCAAAATAGCCGATTTGGAAAGTGAGATAAATGGGAGAATTTTTCTTGTATGGCTATTTTGACCTAGAATTTTCCATTCTCCAGTCATTCCCCTGCTTGTCACCTCTCTCTGAATAACCCTGTATGTTTCCAAGTACATTTTTTAAAGAAAATATTCAAAAAGCATTTAAAAGCTTTTAGTTAACCGCATGTTGCCACCCAGGCAGCCCTACTCTTCATTTTAAAAATGAAATGTTGGTCCGAGACACTAGTTTTAAAATAGTCAATTCGGCAAATTTACTGGCATAACATATCCCAGACCTGGCTAAGAAAAAGAAGACTGGAACGGCATGAGGAAAATATTTTGATTTATTAATATGTACTTTCAAGTGAAAAATTACTAAAAAAAACAAAAAAACAAAAGAAGGAATAATGGTCACTGTCAAGTGTACACACTAGTGGTCATGTAGAGTACTACACGGCCATCTACAAAAACATGGGAAACAATAAATATGTAGAATAATATTTCTATCTGCTCACCCATGTGGAAAGTGAGTGGCCCAGGTACATGAGAAACTTCGCCGAGGTGAAGTAGGCGACACAGGACCCTGCAAAACAAGAATATATCATTTATACAAAGTCAAAACCTGCAACTTTACAGTGAATAAGTTCGACAATGTATGCGGTTTCTAGATTTTCTGTACATATAGAACAAAAATAAAATGAATAATATGCATAATAAGACATAGCGCCCCAAAGAGTGGAATGCCAGCCGCAACCTGTTAATTCTGACCCCCTGCCTGATAAACATGGTGCTTTTTAAATAAAAATAATACTCGGTAATACATTTGAGGAATATTTTAGCGCAGCACAGCGATAATAATAATTCTAAAAAGAATATATACATTGTGATATGGATTGATCACTCACCGCAGCATCCTTCTTTGGTTTGGCGTTCTTCTGTTTTTGCCATATTTTTTTTTTTTTTTTTTCTAGTGCACTATTTGCTTTTATAGATATTCTATTTGAATAAAAAAGATAGTTCTAAAAAAAAAAATTCAATGATTGCAATTAACAAATAGTGAATAAAAAGACCTTTAAAACCCCAACAAAAATAATAAAAGGTCTGTGTTTTTATCCTGTTCCTTCTCTCCAAACTTAGCTATCACTGTAGCTGAAGTTGGAAAGTAAATTCCTTATCCAAGGGTCAGGAGACTGAGGGTACCCAAGAGGCTGGAGACCCCCCCTATCCCTGGGTGAATGCTACCCAGGCTCTAAAGGCTGTGGCCCCTGCTCGGTGCCGCTTTATTTACGGGTGCTGCTCACACTGCCCTTTTTTCATATATATAAAGAGTCTCGGTCGCTGATTGGCTGCTGTACACGCCCGTCTCGCTAGCTAGCCAATGGTGGCGAAAGAATCTGAAAGCTGCTGCCCTGGATCCCTGCTCTGCACTGCAGTGTGCCAGGATTGTGTGAAAAATAGAGGGTCGGTCATGTGACCAGCTGCTTCCTTCATGGCAGCAGAAAGCAATATGTGCCATATTATATATGCTGTGGGAGTTGTGCTGTGCAGGGGGAGGAGGGATACACCTATTACAGTGCTCCCCTAAGTCACCAGGGCTCATTATTGACTAGCCTCTTATCTTGTATTTGGGCTTGTGCACAAGGTGGTGTACACTTTGCTTTACATGTTCCATTTGAGCAATAAAATCAGAATAAAGCTGATAAATTCACCATTCTAACCCTACATGAGACATGTTTGTCTGTATACAGTCCTGTCTAGACACACACAGGGTTATCCAAAGAGATCCGAATTGCTTGAGAAAGGTAACCGAACGCTGAAAATCAGCGTTCGGTTACCTTTCCTGGCCATTCGGCTATCCAGAGCGCAGGCAATTCGCCAAATCCTGGCGAATTGCCTGCACATACGGTGCCTGTTCGGTGCCTGTTCGAGGGCAGTGAAATCCCCATGAAAAAGCACTGCTTCGTCTATTCAGAGAACACAAACCAGCAGTGAAAGGTTCCCCTAATGCCCTGCCATTCGGTGGCTTCATTCGGCAAGTTAATTCAGGAGAATCCCATAGACTTCAATGTTAAAAATATTCCCGTTTTAATTCAATATCTAATAAACCGTTCATTATAAAATTCTGCAGCAAAAAGTCTCTTTATTCATAGATTTTTTAGGATACTTTAAGCATTTTTCAGATTTTTTTTTTTAAAAGTCCGATTTTTTTTTGATTCTTTTTCAGTTTACTTATTTTTTCTGTAACAGCCCTCTTTGTTATCATTCCCTGGACCTCCTGTGAAAATTTCAGACGTTTTCGCTCAGTAGTTTCTTTGCAAACAGCGTTTCATTTTCCCAGATTCATACAAATGGTTTTGCTAAGTTATTCACTGCCTCCTCTAGTCACAGCTGCTTTGGCTCTGTGTGATTCGGCTCCTGTTCGGCTTCTTCGAAGGTTAATCCAGATGTTTTTGCTTGTTTTCAGCGTGCATTCGGTTAGTGTTCGTCAGGTTTTCGGCAGCTTTTCCCTGCAATTCGGGGACCCTGTGGTGTTTGCTGAATACACCGCAGGGTCACCGAAATGCAATCGGCAAAAGGAACCGAATTGAAGAGAACGAAAAGTCACCGAACGTGCGGTGACTTTTCAAATCTCTTTGGATAACCCTGACAGACACACAGTGCATGTTAAAGAGCATGTTTATAGTAAATGCATTTGGTTTGTGGCTGTGCAGCCTTCTACTGGTAAGGGATATAGACATTTTATGTGTGAATTCACTAAATATAGGGGAAATTAAGAAAAGACAAACAATAGTAGTACCAGTGCTCACATTAGTCATGAATATCATGAGAGGGATTTATTTTTTCTGTCTGAATGGTAAATATTAGACTTAAAAAGAACAGATAGAAATAGTTCCAGAATGTGTTTCGACGTAAAATACTTCACACAATACCCAGGATATTCAGGGTTATCCAAAGAGATTCGAAAAGTCACCACACGTTCGGTGACTTTTCGTTCTCTTCAATTCGGTTCCTTTTGCCGATCCCATTTCGGTGACCCTGCGGTGTATTTAGCAAGCGCCACAGGGTCCCCGAATTGCAGGGAAAAGCAAACCGCAAACCTGACGAAAACTAACCGAAAAACCTGCCGAATGCACGCCGAAAACCCTCACAAACATCTGGATTAACCCGTCGAAGACGCCGGAAAAACTCGAGCAGGAGCCGATCGCACACAGTGAAGCCGCCGGAAAAAGCCGAGACCGCAGACAGAGGGAGGTGAATAAATTAGCAACACAGTTTGTATGAATGTGTTAAAGTGAAAAGCTGTTTGCAAAGAAACTACTGAGCGCAAATGTCTGAAATTTGCATATGAGGTCCAGGGAATGATAATAAAAAGGGCTGTTACAGAAAAAATAAGTAAACTTAAAAAAAATTCTGAAAAATGCTTAAAGTATCCTAAAAAATCTATAAATGAAGAGACTCTTTACTGCAGAATTTTATAATGAACGGTTTATTAGATATTGAATTAAAACGGGAATATTTTTAACATTGAAGCCTATGGGATTCTCCTGAATAAATTTGCCGAATTAAACCACCGAATAGCAGGGCATTTCGGGAACCTTTCACTGCTGGTTTGTGTTCTCTGAATAGACGAAGCAGTGCATTTTCATGGGGATTTCACTGCCCTCGAACAGGCACCGAACAGGCACCGTATGTGCAGGCAATTCGCCAGGATTTGGCGAATTGCCTGTTCTCTGGATAGCCGAATGGCCAGGAAAGGCAACCGAACGCTGATTTTCAGGCTTCGGTTACCTTTCTCAAGCAATTCGGATCTCTTTGGATAACCCTGAAAGACTCATTTCTCTAGTGAGAGCACAACTAAATGGTGTCTAGTCACTAACCGGTGCACTGTTAAATATAGTGAATTATATATCCTGATATAGCCCAGAGCTACAAAGAAAAAGAAAAGACTATTCTAACTTGACCGAGCAGAAAAATTCAAGAAATTCACTTTTTTGTTCATTTGTGAGTCAGTCAAAACGTATGTTGGGAAACAGGAATCTATCAGGGTTATTCAAAGAGCTCTGAATTGCTGGCTAAAGGTAACCGAACGCTGAAATTCAGCGTACGGTTACTTTTCCTGGCCATTCGACTATCAGGCAGTTCGCCAAATGTTGGCGAATTGCCTGCACATATGGTGCCTGTTCGGTTCCTGTTCGAGGGCAGTGAATCCCATAGAAAAGCAATGCTTTGGCTATTCAGAGAACAAAAACCAGCAGTGAAAAGTTGCCGAATTGCCCTGCCGTTCGGTGGTTTCATTCGACAGGTTTATTCAGGTGAATCCCATAGGCTTCAATGTTAAAAATATTCCCGTTTTAATTCAATATCTAATAAACCATTGATTATAATATTCTGCAGTAAAAAGTCTCTTTGTTTACAAATTTTTTAGGATCTTTTAGGCATTTTTGGAGATTTTTTTGCAAACATTTTTTTCCGGGTTTTTTTTAAATCATTTTTTCTTTTTTCAGTAACAGCCATTTTTATTATCATTGATTGGATCTTATATGTTAATTCCAGACATTTTCGTTCTGTAGTTTCTTTGCAAACAGCGTTTCACTTTTCAAACATTCAAGCGTACTGGTTTTTTTTACACTCCATTCGTCTGCGGTGTCGGCTTTTTCCGGCGACTGCTCTGCGCTGTGATTGGCTCCTGCTTGGGTTTCTCCGACGTGTTCGGCAGGGTTAATCCAGATGTCTTTTGCGGGTTTCGGTGAGCCTTCGCTGGGTTTTGCGGTGAGTTTTCGGCGACTTTTCCCTGCACTATGACGGCCCTGTGGTGCTTGCTGACTACACCGCAGGGTCGCCGAAATCGGATCGCCAAATCGCACCGAATTGAAGAGAATGAAAAGTCACCGAACGTGCAGTGACTTTTCAATTCTCTTTGAATAACCCTGTATGTATTTGTCCTGCTTCAATATAACTTTATGTTTGTTATACTGTAGTGTGCTACTTATGTTTATGAAAATACTCATAAAGACAAAAGTGGAGGAAAATGCTCTATCTACAACCAAACGGTATCATTTATATCTTTGAAAGTGCTTGTCAGATATTAAATAGTTTTATTTGAAAAACTGAGCAGTTGATCATTTTTTGTTGTATTACTGCTCTCTGCTAACTCTGTATGCTGATATCGATACTCGTTCCCAGGCACAGACCAGCATAAACCTCCCTGCTGCTATTAAGAGCAAATAAGATAGGAGCTCAGAGCTGAGTCTGTGGTATGCTGAAGGCTGATGGATAAATAAGATTAACTCTTTGTAGATGCAAATAAGTAAATATTTTCAACTGTTAAGATGCTGATTGTACCAGATGAGATTTTTTTAAGGCTTGTACTACAAACCAGAATGACCCTTTCTCAAGACTTTAACAAATCTCCTCGGTGTTTGACTCTTCCCTGAGAAAATTCATGGGAGAAATACACATTTTAAGGGAAAATTATATTTTGAATAAACAATCTGATCTCAGAAAATAGGTGTGATCAGGTTAGGATTTGCCAAGCACACTTAGCTATGGACAAGAAGACGATTGGGGAGATGTTCAGCTTTGAATCTGGCCTGGTACCAGTTTTCTGACGCGTCGCTCTACAGTTTATCACGAATCGATCCAATTAGGCTAGGGTCAGACGAATGCACTTTTCACGTCTACCGTCAAAAAGTGCGTCGATGCGTCCGAACACATTTTTTCACGGTAGACGCGATAGCGGTCATACGATGAGTTATTTCGGCCGTGATTTTTTACGGATCCATACCAGGAAACTTTGGGTGTCTGGACGTTATGTTGGCCGGACATGAGCAGCGTCTGACGTCTCCTAATCACGCACACACGCCGCTATGCGGACGCAGCGCACTCTGTACGTCAGTACTAGCGGTTCGACGTTCTTGCAAAACTGCGTTCGTTTGCCGCTTGCGTTGCGCGGCCGAACTTTCGTGCGGCCATACTTCGTGTGTGGGCCTGCGTTGGACATCTTTAGCTGCTACCACGGCCGTAATAAAGTGCGGCTAAACGCACATTCGCATTGTGTTCGTCTGACTCCAAGCCTTAATTGTGGTCTACTTCCCAGGGCATTTAGGGGGCCTAGTAAGGACCTAATTGTGAGCATTAGGATAGATCCACTAGACATAAGTTGTGCTGCATTTAAAATTAAAATACAATATCAAAACAAATATAACCAAAATAGAAAACACAGAATGGAAAGCAACATTTTTACAACAATGCCATTTACACCTGAAAGTAGCCTTTTGTGTGTATGACATATTAAAAAAAAAAAAGATACTGCAGCCTCCATGACTTCTGGAATGTACCTACAAGTCACCATGACAATTTAAAGGGATATTCTATTAAAGAAATAGAGTTCCTATATTTTGCCCTTACATAATTGGGCAGAGATTGCTGACAGCCTGTGTCTAAATATTTTCTATTTTTTTTTCTTTTTAGGTTATTTTACTCATCTTTTGACCCTTGTCGTGCGCTGCTCCTCCTCTTTGGTTCAGGGACTACTGAATCTATAAATCCCTGAAGCTTTTCTACGCAATTTGTGCTCCTACACAACTTGCATAGTGTAGGAAATACACCACTCCGGGACTTGTGCACTTTATGAATGCAAGTTCTGTAGTGCCTGTGCGGAGCGATGGATCGGCGCTGCGTGCATGCACAGATCCGATCCAATGGCTGCTTCTCTGAGACCGCTTGCTACAGCGATTGGTCTCAGAGAGAGTCATGGTAACAGGAGTATGTCCCCCACCTTAACCCCATTGTACATGGTTTATAAACCAAGGAAAGGAAAACAAAAGTCCCCCCAGCTTCAACAACTTTTATTTCCAGCAAGCTTAATACATGTAAATATATGTATGAGCATTAAAAGGTTCCCCAACTGAGCACGTTTCACACACTGTAGTGAACAGACATGGAATAATGAGTTCCTGAACAAAGGGGGGGGTCAATCTCTAAAGTCACAGTCAGTATCTGGTGTGGCTGACGCACCCTCAATCCAACCTCTCTCAGGCTATTGAAAACAGTCTGAGCACTGATGAAAGTATTGTGCGTTCTTGGTATCATCCTGTATCTGTTCCACAGGTGTGATAGTAGGATGTACCAATCCTGGGCAAGTGTTGTAGCACATGGTCTGCCACTGCGAGAAAGATCAGCTGTCCTTCCTATCTCATAGTAGAGCTCTCTTAGGCGTTGCACATTTACGAACATTGCAGTTTATTGCCCATGGTTGCATCTGTAGTTATCACACCTCCCTGCATCATGCCTATGGCACATTCAAGCAGATAACCAGGCACCCTAGGCATCTTTCTTTTAGTAATATACAAAGAATCCCAAAACGGAGCATGTGCTTTCCAATGAGAAGTATAATAGCAACTGTATATGCCCATGCTAAAAACTTTTTATACTTCTCATTGGAAACCACATGCTCCGTTTTGGGATTCTTTGTATATAGATATTGCTTTGTAATACAGAGTTTGGTTGGCTTATCTGTTATTTTTCGTGTAGGCTGTAATACTGTATGATTTAGGCTGGGTTCACAGCACGGCGTAGCGCAGCGTCGCGCAATGCGCGCGTTTTTTTTACGCGCGTTCGCGCATACAAAAAAACGCGCGAACGTGCGTTGCAGCGCGTTCGCGACTATGATATGGCCGCGAACGCGCTGATAACTGCCCCAAAGAAGCTCCCGCACTTCTTTGGACGTAGGCCGTTTCTCAGCGTGTTCATGCGCGCTGAGAAACGGCCAGGTGTGATATGCCCACATAGGGAATAATGGGATTTCACTGTTTGAGCGTTTTACAGCGCGCAGGAGCGCGCTGTAAAACGCTTAGGTGTGAACCCAGCCTTACTCTAATGCTATATCAATTGATAATTCGTATTGTGTTCACACCATTTCTATTCACATCGTGCCAGCACTTTATATCCTTCTTGTTTACCATCTTTCTTTTGGTGTTTTTCTGAGTAAGTAAAAAGATCTCTTTAGTCATGGTGTCCTAAGTTATGATGACCTTAAACATCTACCATCTGTCAACCATGTGCTAATGATCTTTCCATGGGTTCATTGAAAAAGCATGGGAAGCATGGGAAGTTGTCTTTAAATTACATTATCCTGAAAAAGAGATGCTCCTTTTTTTTGAGTTTGCAACAATACTTCAAAACGGAGTTGTGTCCACCATCCTGAAGACTCTCAATTAGCATTTGTTGGCCGGCCTTTTAATGGTTTTATTCTTACAGGTACAAAATAGTTCTTAGATGTAGCATGAAGGAGAGTCAGCTGATGGATCAATTGTTTCAGAATGAAGCATTTAATAGCTTTCTGCTATAATCACGCACATGCTGATCATCACCTGGGCATCAGAATGTAGGAGATATGACAGCGCTGCAAGTTGAAAAGATTTACCTTTTTTTAAGAAACAAAAAATGGGATTGGGGTTAGCAGGGATTTAAACTAGTTTAAGCTAGTTAGTATAAGAAATGCAGGTTTTCTGTGCTTTATTAATGTCTTCTCAAATATAATTTGTTTATACCCTTTCACTGCTGAGGACGTGTGGGGAACGTCCTCATTGACTCCTAAGGAAAGATAGCGGTGGAGATAGTGGGTTCCTTTGAATATCCCAATATCCCGACTGTTGGCAGCTAGCAGGGTCATGTTTGGTATCATTAGAAAGGCCAGTGCATGGCCTTTCCAATGATACCAAACATGACCATGTTTAAAGTAAAGGACAAATTGATAAAAATAATAATAAAAAAAGGAAAAATTTGTTTTTTTAAAACGTGAAATGGCTCAGCAGTGAAGAGGTTAAATTCCACAATGATTGAGTGTGGTTTTTTTCCCATTGTTTTTATCCTACTGGCTTTCGTTATTATAAAATTCACAGATAAACACTTTTTCAAGCCGTGGTATTTATTTTCATCATCAAAACATGTGTCAGCATATTATAAAACACGCTTAATTCCTTATTTTTCCAAAGTGCTTATTTCCTTGATTGTGTGAGCTGCTTTTCTTCAGTGCGGTTTTATCAGGAGTTAGAGAGCAGGAAGCATTTGTTTCCTTTCCTGAAGTATATTTTACTTTCAATGTGTCAGATATTTTGGCTTATGGCAACATTGATAGTCAAAGAAGCTGCCTCAGCAAAATGTTTGAAACTACTCAAAAGTAAGTAAACTGGGAACATGAAAAGTAATACAATAACTTTGTATCATGTTTACAGACAATATAATTGATGAAAGGTTGTATACAAACACTGTTACACCTAGCATTTGTGAAGGTGCTGGCAGAACTGTTGTTGGAAACTGAATTACATATCTTATCAACCGCTGTGGTGTTCCGAGAAATATGACGCAGTATTAATGCTTAATACTTTCCCTGCTTCTAGCTACAGTTTTTATTAAACAGTCACTCACCAAGTGGATGCTATCATGGTTATTCAGGGAGAGCACCAATGACATTTTGGTGACATTTCAGTGCTCTCCCGTTCTGCACATTTTGGCGACTTCAATTCGCCAACCCTGTGGTGAATTCAGCATTCACTGCAGGGTCCCCAAAGTGTGGCAAATCGACCCACTGAACGAATCATAAAATCACTGCAAAACCATCGAATTGATCTGAAAAACCGCCGGAAACCCGCAGAATGCTTACGACAATCCGCTGTCGAATCGATCCAAAAAAAGTCAATGACCCACCTAACAGTCTGCCGGAAAAAGACGGGTAAAAAAAAAAAAAAACACTGCAACTTTCAAAAAAACCAAAAAAACAACAGTATGAAAATACCTGGGAATAATATATGACAGGGCTCAAAATTTCAAGTCCCAAGCTACTAACTAGGCGTAAGAGTTACTCGCCACCATTTGCTCCACCTAACCCCTACCCAGCCCTTAACTCTACCCCTAAACACACCCCATTAAATTATCTTATGAAATTACACTGTTAAAGGTTTTATTTAGAATGAAGTTACAAAAATAACATTAATACCCAGACATCAGACCCCAGATACATGTATACCCAGACATCAGACCCCAGATACATGTATACCCAGACATCGGACTCCAGATACATGTATACCCAGTCGTCAGACCCCAGATACACTATATTGCCAAAAGTATTCACTCACCCATCCATATGCAAGTCAAGGCAGGTGAGCGAATACTTTTGGCAATATAGTGTACATGTATACCCAGACATCAGATCCCAGATACATGTATACCCAGTCATCAGCTTCCAGATACATGTATACCCAGTCGTCAGACCCCAGATACACTATATTGCCAAAAGTATTCACTCACCCATCCATATGCAAGTCAAGGCAGGTGAGCGAATACTTTTGGCAATATAGTGTACATGTATACCCAGACATCAGATCCCAGATACATGTATACCCAGTCATCAGCTTCCAGATACATGTATACCCAGTCATCAGACCCCAGTATGAGTAGAGCAAGGAGGCAGAGAAGCTCCTCTCCACCCCTTGCCAGTGACCGAGACGAGCTGGATCAGGTAAGGCAGCCTGTTCCCTGCCAACGTGCAGCCTGGGGAAGGGGGGCTGCATGGTGGCACTGCCGGAATACGCAGCACAAAATAATTTATTGTGCTGCCTCTGTGTGCATTTACACTCGCCCTCACTTAATTTCCACTCGCCAAATGCTAGTAGGCGAGTGGAAATTTTGAGCCATGATATATGAGGTCCTATGAATAATAATAAAAAGGTCTGTTACAGAAATAAATAAAAAAATTGGAAAAAAAAATTTGGGGAAAAAATTCTGAAATGCCTAAAAAAATTCAATAAATAAAGAGACTTTTTGCTGCAAATGAAAAGAATAAATGGTTGAATTAATATTTAAGAAGCACAGGGAATTTTTTTTTCATTGAAACCTATGGGATTCACTTGTTTAAACCTGTTGAACGAACCACCAAAAATCTGTTGCATTTCACTGACATTTCGGTACTGTTCGACGCTCTCTGAATAGATTAACCATTACTTCTCTGTGGGGAGTTCACTGCCGCCAAAGATCACCATATTTTGCTGGTAATTCGCCAATATTTGCCAAACTGCCAGCTTTTTGAATAGCCAAAATGGCCCCGTAATTGCACTGTACAGAGAAATTCACTGTTCGGTGCAATTTTGGGGCCATTTCGTCTCTCTTTGAATAACTCTGTATGTGTCTCATAAGCAAAGGAAGGGAAAATGCAACTCACAGAAAGAGCAGCCAGCTTCCTATACTGGCACGTAACAAAACTACAGAATCTACAGACAGGAAAAGACTTCTGTAGATTGTGAAACATTTTCAGTAAAAGGCAGGGTGTTTCCGGAAAATGTATTATTTGTTATTGTAGTTAAAAAAAAAAGAATTATATACTTTGGGCTCTATTCCGTAGATGGTGCTAATGTAGCCTCTTGATATGTAAGCGTTAGGTTTAGAAGTAAGTTTAACATCTCGCATCAATATTCTAATCCTGATGATAAACTGGGGTGAAAAAAGATTTGTACTTTGGAGCTTGCACGGCTTAGGCTGGGGTCAGACAAACGCAGTGCGAATGCGCGTGCAGCCGCACTTTATCACAGCCGTAGTAGCAGCAAATGACGTCCAATGATGGGCAATATACGAAGTACAGCCGCACGTGAGAACGTTCAAGACGGTGAAACCGCTAGTACTGACATACAGAGTGCGCTGCGTCCGCTAGTGTCGTGTGTGCGTGATTAGGAGATGTCAGACGCTGCTAATGTCCAGCCAACATAACGTCCAGACGCAAAAGTGTTTTATTGATGATCTGTACAAAATCACGGACGAAAATGCGCATCGTATGACCGTTATCACGTATTCCGTGAAAAAATACATCCATTCGTTCGAACGCACTTTTTCACGGACAGCACGAAAAATGCGTTCGTCTGACCCTAGTCTTACTGTACATAAGCGTCTGCTATACTTAACATGGGGAGCGCAATATTTTTTAGTGTCTCAACAAGTGAGATATTACAAAGTGCAGGTGCAATTTACCGTCGGGACATGCAAAATCATTTTAACAGGTTCTAAAAACCCCTTAAAAATTGTGTACACACCTTTCATCCCACAGCAAAAAACGTAGACTGATCGCCAGCTTGCCGCTTCTTCTCGCTGGGAGCAGAATGAGACTGGGAACAAATAGCTCCTAGTCTCCCTCCCCCTTCACTTTGTGGCGCTGCGGGATCTCGAGTCCTGGAAGTGCAGGTCTCCAGGAGCTGGTACTTGCGGTGGCACAGAAGTGCTACGAGTATCAGGTAGGTTAGCGCTGCTTCTGGGGTGAGGTGCTGAGATAGCACCTTCCCAGGAATAGGACGTTAACATGGAGACGGAAGGGAAAATCTGCAAGCACAGATTTTCCTGCTTACCTTCTCTCCGTGATGGCGTCAAGATTAGAATATAGCCCTTTGATTTTTTATGTATTTATACATATATATTCAGAGTGTTTATATATTTATAGAGTAATTAGTGTGCCCTCTCTTATTCTAGGATTTTAAATTCAAAGGTTCTTGGAATAAATCCAGATATCTCTGTCCTGGTGTCCTTCAGCTCTGCCCAGTTGAGTCTCCACCATGGGGCACAGGACAGATGGTCCAAATTGAAATCCTGAATTATTATTATTTCCATGAAGAATCTTTATATTTAGATTCTAAATGCTAATTAATCAATAACACATGTACAACCTGCAGCATAAGTTAATGCTAACCAATCTAAATTTATGCCACCCCACTAATGCAATTAATATAACCTCCTTTCTTCTTTCAATACATCTACAATTTAAACTCTAAAAGATTAACAGCTTATTCATTCTAGGAAAGTTGACTTCTGCTAATACTCAGAATTTAACTGTATTATTCCTATTCTTTTCCTTCTGCTACCTCTCCACTTTATCTTACTGGTTCTTTGACCGAGAAAGAGTGGCCTTTCTTCATTTGAGTTCCAAGTGCAAATTTTGCCTTACAGCAGATTTATAGACGGGCCCCTCTCATACTGTTATGGGTCTGTTTTCTCTTGTATTAATATACAGGGAAACTCTACAATACTTCTTCCAAAACAGTGAATATCTGTCACTTTATGAAGCAAATTCAGGGCATTTCTGCCCATACATAAACACTTCAGTAAGTGCCTATGAGTAGGTTGATCAAAGTGACACTGGCAAATATGACTATCACAAAGTTGTTTTCCACACAGCCACTGGGTCCTGTCAATGGTTTTATGTAAAATCACTTGATAGTTAAGCAGTTAAGTGAGAGATATTACCTGAAATGCACAAAAGGGAACAAGGACACCCTGAGTATATGAATCGCCGCTGTGTATTTAAAAAAATATGTTGGTAGGAAAATTCCTACCAGAATGACTGGCTGTATATATCTTCAGTAGTTGAAGTGATCCTGCAATAATTCTCATGTGGTGAAGGAGCTGCCACAGGAATTATTTCATGTAAAAACACCTGATGAAAAGAACAAAATGTCATTTTACATTAATCTAATTGTTTGTTAAAAACACTGACTGCATTGTAAAAGTATTATACATTTGGATAAATGAAACATTTCAATGTTATGTAGCAACACATATATTGTGTCTCCTAGGGTAGGTTTTGCAAGAACAATTAAAGATAATTGAACAACTACAATGAAGAGTTTAGTTTTTTAAAAAATTTCTACAAGAAGTAACTAGCCCCCAGACAACATTTGAGTGGCTAGACTATTTGAGCACTATCATGTGCCTGTAGCTAAAAGGGGGAGCTAATGGAAAAAAATCTGCGCTCACAAATTTCTCCTTACAGGATTATTCTGGGAAAGGTGAAAATCAGGAGAACTGGCAGGAGAAGAGAACAATCTAGACTAGGGATGAGCTGATCGGTTCGATCGGTTCGGAGTTCGATTCGAACATCGCCTGTTCGCAAACTATGAACATTTCCGCGTGTTCGCCACATGTTCGCCCGCAATGCTCCACAATGGACCACAAATGCACTTTTACACTGGCCTGAAGCTTGTAATTGGCTACAGCCTTGCACCTGACCACAGGTCAGGTGCAAGACAGGTTCAAGACTATGCCAATCAGGGCTCAGAGTCCTGATTGGGCAAATTTTGCCCAATCATGGGCTCACAGAGCTAAATCCCGCAGCACACTGTATAAGGCTTCACACAGCGCTTCAGCACGTGTTTGAGAGGAGGTTTGAGAGGAGATTGTTCTTGTGTTAGTGTGTGTTCTCACTGCCAGTTTACCACCAGCTATTGGGGGGGGGGGTCTCATTTCTCCAAAATATCTGGGAATTGTTCTAATCTGTGTGTTCTCATTGACACCAAGTATTTTGGGGGTCAGTAATTTCTCCAAAATATCTGGGAATTGTGGTAATCTGTGTGTTCTCACTGCCACCAGCAACTATTTTGGGGGGTCAGTAATTTCTACAAAATATTTGGGAATTGAGGTAATCTGTGTCTTGTCACTGCCACCCAGAGTTTTGGGGGGTCAGTAATTTCTACAAAATATTTGGGAATTGAGGTAATCTGTGTCTTGTCACTGCCACCCAGAATTTTGGGGGGTCAGTCATTTATACAAAATATCTGGGAATTGTTCTAATCTGTGTCTTGTCACTGCCACCCATCAGGGGTTCTCACTGATTTATAGGAGGTTTCTGGGAATTGTAATCTGTGTCTTCTCACTGCCAGCTATCAGGGGGTCCCATATACTTCTAGCAGATTTCTGGGAATTGTAATCTATGTCTTGTCACTGTTGCTAGCTATCAGGGGGTCCTATCAGGGGGTCTCATAGACTCGTAGCAGGTTTCTACGAATTGTAATTTGTGTCTTGTCACTGGCACCCATCAGGGGGTCTCACTGACTCATAGGAGGTTTCTGGGAATTTTAATCTGTGTCTTGTCACTGGCTGCCAGCTATCAGGGTGTCTCACTGAGTTATACCAGAGTTCTGGAAATCTTTAATCTTTATACCAGAGTTGAATCAGAGTTCTGTATATATTTAATATATATATCACTCACCATGTCAGAAAGACCAAAAAGGACAGGCAGACGCTCCCAGACACAGATAAGAGGGCAAGCAGCCTCTGTGTCGGGAAGCTGTGCCTCTGGTCGTGGTGGACGTGGTGCATCCTCTGCAGGGGCACGCTTGTCCTTTCTAACTGGTGCTGGCCATCTTAAGCAGCAGCAACATACAGAGGATTTGGTGGATTGGCTAACCAGACCATCCTCATCCTCCGAGTCCTCTGCCAGCCAGGCTTGTAGTGCTTTACAGTCCACCTCCGCTGCCAAAGCATCTAATGGAGCGTCCATGTCCACAGCTACTCCTGCCGTAGCCTCACTATCACACACATAGGAGTCAGCTGAATTGTTTGACTACAATGACAGTGAGAAGCAAGGGGGGGTGTTTGTGAGGGTCCTGAGAACGAGCAACAGCACAATGGCCTGCTCTACGGTGGGTGCCCGCTCAGGTCTCACAAACAAGGTTTTAGCTTGCTTGTGCCATTACAGGGATGAATTTTCCATATGCAAATCAGCCTGCTCTCACCCAGAAAGGGTGGCCAGTGCTGACTGCCAAGGACGTCATCCCTGCACGAGAGGTGCAGCAACCCCCGACGGTCGTTTCGGCCTTCTTGGGCCTCGTCAGGAGGGTATAGCTGACACCCCTCTAGGCACATCAAGCAAGGGGTCCACGTCTGGATGACACTTTACAATTATAGTGAGAAGCAAGGGGGGGTGTTTGTGAGGGTCCTGAGAACGAATTGTAATTTGTGTCTTGTCACTGGCACCCATCAGGGGGTCTCACTGACTCATAGGAGGTTTCTGGGAATTTTAATCTGTGTCTTGTCACTGGCTGCCAGCTATCAGGGTGTCTCACTGAGTTATACCAGAGTTCTGGAAATCTTTAATCTTTATACCAGAGTTGAATCAGAGTTCTGTATATATTTAATATATATATCACTGACCATGTCAGAAAGACCAAAAAGGACAGGCAGACGCTCCCAGACACAGATAAGAGGGCAAGCAGCCTCTGTGTCGGGGCACGCTTGTCCTTTCTAACTGGTGCCTACCATCTTAAGCAGCAGCAACATACAGAGGATTTGTTGGATTGGCTAACCAGGCCATCCTCATCCTCCGAGTCCTCTGCCAGCCAGGCTTGTAGTGCTTTACAGTCCACCTCAGCTGCCAAAGCATCTAATGGAGCGTCCATGTCCACAGCTACTCCTGCCGTAGCCTCACTATCACACACATAGGAGTCAGCTGAATTGTTTGACTACAATGACAGTGACATGCTGCTTGAGGATGCGCAGCAAGTACAGTACTCTGATTCAATCTCTGAGGTTGAGGAAGGGAGTATAATAAACCTAGAGGAAGGGGGTGCCAGTGATGACACATAGATAACTGGCACTCATGTTGTCCCAGCAGCTGCAGCATACGGCCAAGTTGGCTCCAGTGACAAGGAGATAGGGGGTGATGACAATGATGATGAGGTCACTGACTCCACCTGGGTGCCTGATCAAACAGAGGAGTCAAGTGAGGAGGAGGAGGAGGCACAAGAAACACGAGGCACAACATCCTCTATGACCAACCGTAGCACTAGCCAGTCCAAGGCATCAGATGTCAGAGCTGCTCAGGTGCAGAGCGCTGTTGTCTCAAAGCACACATCCAGGAACTCTGCTGTCTGGGAGTTCTTTAAGAAATGTGCAGCAGACCCCACCGTTGCTATTTGTAATCTATGTCAGATGAGGCTCAAGTGTGGGAAAGACACCGGACGCTTGGGTACCACGTGCTTGAGGCGACATATGACCACTTGCCACGCATCCCGTTGGCGCAAAACTTTGCATAGGTCCTCCTCCTCATCTGTCTCTACCCCCACTGTATATCCTGCCATGTCATTGCCTACAACCTCCACTGACAGGGATGATGCTACAGTAATGGATGTACCAGGTCTTTCCTCACAATATGACAGCATCCCATCAGCTGAAGATTTATGCAGTCAGATTACGTTGCCCCAGCTGCTGCAGCGTAAGAGAAAATATAGTCCCAACCATCCCCAAGCACAGTGTCTAAATGCCAGTTTAGCAAAATTACTCGCATTGCAGCTGCTGCCTTTCCAGCTGGTGGACTCTGCTCCCTTCCGTGAATTTGCTGAATGTGCTGTACCACAGTGGCATGTTCCAAGATGCCATTACTTTTCACGGAAGGCCATTCCAGCATTATACCAGCACGTGGAAGACAATGTTATTGAGTCATTGGGAAAGGCAGTCAGCAGCAAGGTGCATGTGACTTTAGACAGGTGGTCCATCAAGCATGGACAGGGTCGTTACATTTCCTTCACGGCACACTGGGTAACTCTGATTGCAGCTGGGAGGGATCCAAGACAGGGCTCTGTGCTGGAGCTTGTTCATCCACCACACCTCCAGAAAGCTGCTTGTATGAGGTCTGTCTGCTCCACCACCACCTCTTCCTCTTCCATCTCCTCCTCCTCCTTCTGTGTCTCTGGCGAAGTGGCAGTTAAACCGACGCTGACAGGGGCTACGCAATGGCTCAAGCAAAAAGATGCCATACTGTGCTTGAGCTGGTTTGTTTAGGGGACAGGAGCCACACCGGGCCAGAAATTCTGTCAGCTCTGCAGGGGCAGGTGTAGAGATGGTTAACACATGCCAGCTTCAGCTGGGATGGTCGTCTGTGATAATGGCAGCAACCTTCTCTACGCCCTATGCCTGGGTAAGTTGACGCATGTACCATGCCTAGCACACGTCCTAAATCTGGTGGTACAGCATTTCCTAAACAGGTACCCAGGGCTGGCAGAGCTTCTCAGCCAGGCCAGAAAAGTCTGCAGCCACTTCAGACGGTCATTCCCAGCAAGTGTTCGCCTGGCAGAAATTCAAAGAGAATTCCACCTTCCCACAAACCGTCTGATCTGTGACATGCCCACCAGGTGGAACTCGACATTAGCAATGCTGCAGCGTCTACACAAGCAGCAGAGGCCCATCAACGAGTACCTGTGTGAGTATGGCACAAGGACAGGTTTAGGTCAACTTGGTTCCCCCCCGCAGTGGCTAATGATAAAGGATGCATGCACTGTACTGTCACCATTTGAGGAGGCAACGAGGATGTGAGCAGGGACAGTGCATGCATCAATGACACAATTCCTTTAGTGTTCCTGCTGGAGCACACTCTGCGGGGAATTATAGATGTGGCTCTAGAGGCAGAGCTGCGGGAGGAAGAGGAGGCCTTCCCTAGCTCTGAAGGCCCCAGTCTTTCTGCAGACAGCATTCCAGTGGGTCCTCCTCAGATCAGACAGAAGAAGGATGAGGAGGAGGAATATTTAAGTAGTGGGGCATTGAAGGTGGGGATTCCTCAAGGGAGGGTTTTGTGTGCCCAGAAACACAAGGAATAGTACGTGGCTGGGAGGAGGAAGTGAACAATGGGGTCATCCTCCTCATTGACCAGGAAGACTCGCAAGCTAATGCCACCTCCAACCTATGCTGCATGGGCTCCCTTATCCTGCAAAGCCTGCTAAAGGACCCCAGTATTCGTGCTATCGAGGAGAGGGAGCATTACTGGTTGGCAACCCTTCTTGATCCATGATACAAGGGTAAAGTTGCAGAGCTCATCCTGCCCGCACAGAGGGAGCACATGATGAAAAAACTTGAGGACGCTCTAAAGCGACACTTGTGTAACACCTTTCCAGGCACTGGTAGATTACCAAGTGATGACACAGGTGCTTCTGAGGCTGCGGATGATCAGAGGAATAGTGGTGAAGGCCGGGGCCACTTGACTGATGCCTTTTTAAATTTTTTTAGTCCTCGACGCCCAGGGACGTCAAATGTATGCACCCATTGCCAGCGTCTTCACCATATGGTGCAGGACTACCTAGGGGCAAGGGCAGACCTGGATACCTTTCCAGCAGATGAGCCACTGGGTGTTGAGATTGGATCACTGGCCAGAATTTAGCCAACATGCTATGCAGGTACTAGGTTGCCCTTCATCTAGCGTGCTTTCTGAAAGGACGTTCAGTGCCGCTGGAGGTTTTGTCACAGACAAAAGAGTGCGTCTGTCCACCGACTCTGTAGACCGGCTGACATTTATAAAAATGAATCAGTCCTGGATCAGCAGCTATCAATCCCCTGATGCTGACGTAACGGAATAGATCGGGGATGTCTTCTGCATTCACAAAATCTCCAGCACTGAACTCTTCCACAATACCACAAAAGGGTTACGGTGTGAAGGCACTTGCTGCCATGAAAGGCACAATATTTGGCTGCACTGTGTCGGATTATTATTCCATAAGAAACGAGACACAAATATCGATCGTTTATATTTCCTAGAAATTCTCCTAAATTCTTTTAATTGTCTGTGTTTTGCTTTGAAGAATACACTAATCAATAATCGTATAAAAACATATATATATTTATTACGTATACAAAAAGTTTCAAATCTCATCATAAACAAAGATTTATAAACAAACTATCCATCCATCAGCACATAGACACTAGCTTCTCAATATATGTATCTCCTGTTAGTAACTGCATACATGATTAACATCATTTACCTTATCAGTTAGTAACCATACACAAATGGTTAATAAACATTTCTGCTTAACGAAAACAATTAACATGTATTTCCCAGCAAACCAAAGTTTAACAAGCTAGATCTTGTAGAGATATATGTATCTCTCTATGCTACGTGGATCAACAAAAGATGAGCTATCACTTATTCTATTTCTAGAATGTTAAGTAATAAAAACTTATTTAGTGAATCCTCCCCTAATATCGAGAATTAAACTTCTAATCTTCTGCTTTTTATATTGTAGTTATATAATTCCTTGCTTATTAAGTTCAATCACAGTAATTTCCAAATTCAATATATATATCGGTATATCATTTTTGCAACAGTTTCTTTAGGATAAAATCCTTATATCCGATTCTTCTTCATATCTCTATCTGCAGATTTAGAAATATTTTGAAGACTCTGGATCTAACAATAATCTGAGATATCTCAGTCTATCTATTGCAAGAAATACTCCAGATATATAATTACATTAATTCCTTAAATAGCTTTCATACATTACCTCTCCAATCGGGATTCATTGAGTTACAGCCTTTGAATATTCTGTATGTAATATTTTTTTGATTGTTTTGGAATATGTGAAAATTATCAATGTCAGATAATCAATACATGTGAGTTAGAGATGTGGACCTAATTAAGTGATATGTTTTATCTTGGTTGCATTATGTCTCTTGGGATGGTCTGAATGCATTATGTCCTGGAATGATCTGACTGCGTTGTGTCCTGGGATATTCTGCAGTGCATTATGTCCTGGAAATCTGAATGACTTGCAATGAACAGTACAGCTCCAATTATAGTCAATTTGACGTCACTGACAATCTACCCTTTTCATTTAAATATTACATTCTTTATATTAATATAATATTTACTATGCCTCAAGAGGGCAGTGTTGCTCTTAAAATTAATTCTATCATTTAATTTTTATATATCTTATCTCAGGTCAAAAGATCAATCTGACTTAACAAAGACCTTATTTTCAATCCTAGACTTTGGGTCTCTCCTGTCAAAGTTTTTATTAATATCTCTACTCCTCTCAAAGTTTTTACTGAGTCTTTTTATCAGTTAAATTCCTTTCTCTGGCACGTATAGAAAAACATAACTCTTAAGGTTTCACCTAGCCATGAACTATTTAAAAAAAATCTCTGTCCATTTCTAAAACTAGAGAAAATTGAAAAGAAAGACTTTACATTAAACAAGATGACTACAGGCATCCATTTTAATATTTTTTCCATTAATATACCCGACATAACCCCCCTTGGTTTCATCTGATCCTTTTCAAGAGATCTCAATGGAAGCATGCAATATTTCCACCTTTAACCAATTAGGCTAGGTCTCCACCTTTCGCAACACGTCTTTCTTCTTTTAATCATTTAATAATTGAAGATGCAGTGTTTTTAAACGTCAATGAACGTACTTTCTTTGTTAGTACAATCATCCAGACAGTTAGAAACATAATTACTATACAAATCACAATCACTGTAATTTTTGGCCCGTTATAAGCAGATAGCAATTGATGATCAAGCTGTGAATACATTGGAGCATAAATCGTTAGATTATCTTTCGTTATTAGAAGTTCAATGGTATGATCAGGTTTGTTCTCTAGCAGAAATTTCAAATCCGGATTCATAGGTATCTCTCACCCTTGGAATGCGTTGACGATTTGTATCTCGTCATACCAGACTTCATTTCCGACCGGATAAAGAGTAACTTCTCCGATAACAACTCTTGATTCTTTAGGAACTTTCACGAGAATCACTGGTGTAGGTATCAACACTTTCTGGTTTTGTACCAGATCCTTCCGGTAAACATTTGCTTCTCTTTCTGTATAAAACAGCGGTTGCAATAAAATATGTGGCAAATCTTTTCTTCCGGTGGTTCTTGTACATAGCAATCAACGGTTTCCTGGCTTTATCTAGCATGTCTTTCACGCTTGCATGAGCTTGATTCACATGGGACTTTAACATTCTCCTTTCCGTCAGAAGAAATCCAGGCGCTTCTTGGTTTATACTACCAGAAGACGGTCCTGGTTCAAGTATTGGATCTGCTCGGAATTGTGCGGAAAACCATAGAATTTTCAGATAATCGCAATATCCTTGGTGGTCCGACTCATCTTTGCGTCGCAGTTCGGATTAACCACTTTTCTCTATTTCTGTTGAAGGAAAGAGTATAAATAACCATTCATAGATTTCAATCTATACACCAGTCAGTTTTCCTTAAACACAACTAGTGATTTCATGCAAATTCCTTATAGATACTATGATCTCTGATTAAATTTAATTAACCGCATGGTTCTAGTCTATCTACTAACTTGAGTTAAACATCTGAATGCTGGGAAGAATTATCACATGTTAATTCAAACAATCACTTCACATGATACCAGTTAAGTGTCTTCTGCTGGTCTTTCTTCACACATCCTGAGGTGATCTAGGATAGCAATCATGCAATTGAGTGTGGCAGTTTTATTTCTTATAGAAATACATAACATATATTTTCCAATAACATTATGACTGTCTCCGTCATTATCTAGATCGGTTATCCACTCATCTTGAGCCATCTTAAGGTTAGCCTTCTTATTCAGCAGCTCCCTGCTAATGTAACTCCTGATGAAGTCTACATGACAAAACACGTTGAGCGGTACCTGTAGATGATCTGGTTCAGCGGGAGTTGGTGATGTTATATGCTCCATTTGTCTGAAACTTTGTAAGCGCAATAAAACGCTGGTTTTTAAAATTGTCTTGGCTGTCTATACTAGTGTATCACTTTCTCTTTAAGGCTATCATTATTGGTCTGGAGAATTCAAGAACCTGTGATGCGTCTGTTCAGTATTTGCAGCTTGTGAGTGGCTAAGTTTGCACTGCGTGCTTATTTTGGCTTGGGGGGTATCACCCTATGTGTTTTTTTTTTTACTTAACAAAGACCCTATTTTCAATCCTAGACTTTGGGTCTCTCCTGTCAAAATTTTTATTAATATCTCTACTCCTCTCAAAGTTTTTACTGAGTCTTTTTATCAGTTAGATTCCTTTCTCTGGCACTTATAGAAAAACATAACTCTTAAGGTTTCACCTAGCCATGAACTATTTAAAAAAAATCTCTGTCCATTTCTAAAACTAGAGAAAATTGAAAAAGAAAGACTTTACATTAAACAAGATGGCTACAGGCATCCATTTTAATATTTTTCCATTAATATACCCGACAACTGACGCCTGTGCCACATTTATATCATTTGAATTTTTTGAACCGCAGGGTCCAACCCTGCACTCTTCCACAGTACCACAAAAGGGTTACGGTGTGAAGGCACTTGCTGCCATGAAAGGCACAATATTTGGCTGCACTGACGCCTGTACCACATTTATATCATTTTAATTTTTTGAACCGCAGGGTCCAACCCTGCACTCTTCCACAATACCACAAAAGGGTTACGGTGTGAAGGCACTTGCTGCCACCAAAGGCAAAATATTTGGGTGCACTGACGTCTTTACCAGATTCATATCTTTTAATATAGGACCGCATGGTCCACCCCTGCACTTTTCCACAATACCACAGAGGGATTACTGTATGATGGCACTTGCAGGCCTGGCACCAAAGGCACAATATTTGAGTGCACTGACGCCTTTACCAGATTCATATCTTTTTAATATAGGACCGCATGGTTAACCCTGCACTCTTCCACAATACCACAGAGGGGTTACTGTATGATGGCACTTGCAGGCCTGGCACCAAAGGCACAATATTTGAGTGCACTGACGCCTTTACCAGATTCATATATTTTTAATATAGGACCGCATGGTCCACCCCTGCACTCTTCCACAATACCACAGAGGGGTAACTGTATGATGGCACTTGCAGGTCTGGCACCAAAGGCACAATATTTGGCTGCACTGACGTCTTTACCAGATTCATATCTTTTTAATATAGGACCACATGCTCCACCCCTGCACTCTTCCACAATACCACAGAGGGGATACGGTGTGACAGCACTGTTGCCGACGCTAAAGGCACAATTTTAAAGCACCTATCATTACTTTCATCCAAAGCCTGCATAAGTTTCACCATAATTTAGCCAAAAAATCACTAAACTTTTTCTGCGCGTCCTAAAATGTCTTTTCATACAGGCTGCCGCCCCAAGCAGTTGTTTATGAATAGATTAAAGGAAAAGCATTTACCGTCATTTGAAACGTCATTTTTTTGTTTTTAAATGTTTCTATACATCCTAGAAATCCGCCACTTCACGGGCAGGTTATGGGGACCACCTAGGCACGATATTTGAAGGAATTTTTCATTTTTATTTTTAACCTTTATTTCATGGAAAACTCACTGTCCCTTTAAAAACGTATTTTTTTTACTTTTTGTCCTTGTTTCCTGTCTCCCAGGGCACTACCAGGACCCCCATACACCTTTTATGGCAAATATCTAGCATATATGCCCTCTTGGAGGGCACTCTAAAAATCGAACTTTGAGTCCCCTTGACTTGTATTGAGTTCGTGTTTGAGTTCGAATTCGAACTTTTGAAAAGTTTGAGTTCGAATGCGAACCAAACTCGGGGGTGTTCAGCTCATCCCTAATCTAGACCAAATAGTCGATTTGGAAAGTAAGATAAATGGGAGAATTTTTCTGGTTTGGCTATTTCGACCTAGATTTTTCACTTCTCGTGAGTTTCACCTTTCTTTGAATAGACTTGTTAGTTTTACTAACAGATTACGAGGCAGGCACTGAATCCTGCAGCCTGTCTGTCAGGTTTCCACTGGTTCCAGCCATGCCCCCTGGTGGTCAGAGCGATCCAGGCCAGCTCTTCCTTAAGCCAAGTCAGTCTGTACTGAGCCGCTTCTGGATTCCCCTGCTGCTGTTCTGGCCTGTGGTCACATGTTCCGCCCTCTCCCTATAAATATGCAAGCAGCACAGAGGCTCCTGGCTCTTGCATGGGTTTCTGTTTCCTGAGGGTTTCTGTTCCTGAAGGGTCTCTTGTTCCTGAGAGTCAGTACTTCCTGGTACTATATCTTGTTTTAGTAATCCTGTGTTTGATCTTGACCTGGTTCTGAAGTTCCTTCTGTGTAATCCCTGTACTCTTTGTATTGATATTCCGTGTACCGATTCCTGGCTGTTCTGACTTCCCTCTCTGGTATCTGATCTTGGCTTGTCTGACATATTTTCCTGGCTCTTGATCCTTTGGCTCTGGTTCTGACTATTCTATTGTATGTTCCCTGTGTCCTGTATTCCTGTTCTGTGTATTACCCAGCAGCATTATATTTAGTTAGTATTAGAGGTCATTGCAAGGACCTCATCACCCTTTCTGTTCTCTTGTTTCTGTGTTCTTTTTTGTGAGGTTCCCTTTCCCTAACCAGAAGGCCATGCAAGGACCTTATTCTAGAGTTAAGGATAATAATACAGCATAATTTATATACATACAGAAAAAGCGGTGTCGCGCCCATACTCACCCGAGCAGTTGCAACAACCAGAAGTAACAACCCAGATCATGTATAAAATATAACAAGAAAAAAGATGTCATCTGCGCTTGTTTCTATACAATTCCATGTGAAACAAAACACATATAGAGGTTTTAGTTTCCTTGAGTGGCCATTGAAGCGTAAGCTCACTCTCTCCATCACGGCACCTCTTGGTAGAGTGAGCATAGGTGCGACGGAATTTTTTCTTTATGTATGTATATTATGCTGTAACACCAGTTACATTTTTGCTGCTGTTCCTTTTTTCTATGTTTTTGTTTTCAACCCCAAATGGGAAGTGCTTGGTGCGTGTATAAATAAAACCCACCATTTTCTGCCTCTCCTTAGCTGAAAAGCAGCAGGAGGGGCATGCAGTTGCTCAGTAGAGCAGCTTTTGGTACATTGGTTAGGACTCACTCTACAAAGAGGTGCCTTGAAAGGGCGAGTGAGCTTATGTTTCAATGGCCATTAAAACACACTAAAACCTCGGATAGTGTTTTGTTGTACATGGAATTGTATAGAAACGAGCGCAGATGACATCTTTTTTCTCTTATGTTTTATACATGAACTGGGCTGTTACTCCTGGCTGTTGCAGCCGCTCTGGTGCATGGGTCAAGTCCTGGGAAAAAAAGTGAGGGAACTCACCCACGAATTCCACAACCCCTATTACCTGAAGAAAAAATATATATATCACGAGTATAGTTGGACGAGCCGGTGATACCATTTTTATTGGGTTAACTTTACATTTAAAAGACAAGCTTTCAAGAGTGTAAACTGGAAACTATACTGATCAGTGAAAGGTATCACTACGTACAGGTATACTTGCGATTTTGGCAACTGGACTAACGCGTTTTATATATAATCTATATATATATCCAGGCCCAGACCCCCCAGAATTATATACACAGCACTGGACCCCCAGAATAATATACACGGCACTGGTTATATGGATATATTTTCCCAGTTCACATGGATATAATTGCCCCAGCTCTCATGGATGATGCCCCCAGCTCTCATGGATAATGCCCCCAGCTCTCATGGATATTGCCCCCAGGTCTCATGGATAATGCCCCCAGGTCTCATGGATAATGCCCCCAGGTCTCATGGATATATGGTCCCAGGTCTCATGGATAATGCCCACAGGTCTCATGGATATTGCCCCCAGGTCTCATGGATAGTGCCCCCAGGTCTCATGGATATTGCCCCAGGTCTCATGGATAATGCCCCCAGGTCTCATGGATATTGCCCCCAGGTCTCATGGATAGTGCCCCCAGGTCTCATGGATAGTGCCCCCAGGTCTCATGGATAATGCCCCCAGGTCTCATGGATATTGCCCCCAGGTCTCATGGATAATGCCCCCAGCTCTCATGGATATATGCCCCCAGGTCTCATGGATATATGCCCCTAGGTCTCATGGATAATGCCCCAGGTCTCATGGATATTGCCCCCAGGTCTCATGGATAATGCCCCCAGGTCTCATGGATATTGCCCCCAGGTCTCATGGATAATGCCCCCAGGTCTCATTGATAATGCCCCAGGTCTCATGGATAATGCCCCAGGTCTCATGGATATATGCCCCAGCTCTCATGGATAATGCCCCCAGGTCTCATGGATATTGCCCCCAGGTCTCATGGATAATGCCCCCAGGTCTCATGGATATTGCCCCCAGGTCTCATGGATATTGCCCCCAGGTCTCATGGATAATGCCCCAGGTCTCATGGATAATGCCCCCAGGTCTCATGGATAGTGCCCCCAGGTCTCATGGATAATGCCCCCAGGTCTCATGGATATTGCCCCCAGCTCATGGATATTGCCCCCAGCTCATGGCTACTGCCCCAGCTCATGGATATTGCCCCAGCTCATGAATAATGCCCCCAGGTCTCATTGATAATGCCCCAGGTCTCATGGATAATGCCCCCAGGTCTCATGGATATATGCCCCAGCTCTCATGGATAATGCCCCCAGGTCTCATGGATATTGCCCCCAGGTCTCATGGATAATGCCCCCAGGTCTCATGGATATTGCCCCCAGGTCTCATGGATATTGCCCCCAGGTCTCATGGATAATGCCCCAGGTCTCATTGATAATGCCCCAGGTCTCATGGATAATGCCCCAGGTCTCATGGATATATGCCCCAGCTCTCATGGATAATGCCCCCAGGTCTCATGGATATTGCCCCCAGGTCTCATGGATAATGCCCCAGGTCTCATGGATATTGCCCCCAGGTCTCATGGATAATGCCCCAGGTCTCATGGATAATGCCCCCAGGTCTCATGGATAGTGCCCCCAGGTCTCATGGATAATGCCCCCAGGTTCTCATGGATATTGCCCCCAGCTCATGGATATTGCCCCCAGCTCATGGCTACTGCCCCAGCTCATGGATATTGCCCCAGCTCATGGATATTGCCCCAGCTCATGGATAATGCCCCAGGTCTCATGGATAATGCCCCCAGGTCTCATGGATATTGCCCCCAGCTCATGGATATTGCCCCCAGCTCATGGCTACTGCCCCAGCTCATGGATAGTGCCCCAGCTCATGGATATTGCCCCAGCTCATGGATAGTGCCCCCAGGTCTCATGGATAATGCCCCCAGGTCTCATTGATAATGCCCCAGGTCTCATGGATAATGCCCCCAGGTCTCATGGATATATGCCCCAGCTCTCATGGATAATGCCCCCAGGTCTCATGGATATTGCCCCCAGGTCTCACGGATAATGCCCCCAGGTCTCATGGATATTGCCCCCAGGTCTCATGGATATTGCCCCCAGGTCTCATGGATAATGCCCCAGGTCTCATGGATAATGCCCCAGGTCTCATGGATAGTGCCCCCAGGTCTCATGGATAATGCCCCCAGGTCTCATGGATATTGCCCCCAGCTCATGGATATTGCCCCCAGCTCATGGCTACTGCCCCAGCTCATGGATATTGCCCCAGCTCATGGATATTGCCCCAGCTCATGGATATTGCCCCAGCTCATGGATAATGCCCCAGGTCTCATGGATAATGCCCCCAGGTCTCATGGATATTGCCCCCAGCTCATGGATATTGCCCCCAGCTCATGGCTACTGCCCCAGCTCATGGATAGTGCCCCAGCTCATGGATATTGCCCCAGCTCATGGATAATGCCCCCCAGCTCATGGAAATGCCCCCCAGCTCATGGATATGCCCCCCAGCTCATGGATATGCCCCCCAGCTCATGGATATGCCCCCCAGCTCATGAAAATGCCCCCAGCTCATGGATATACCCCCCAGCTCATGGAAATGTCCCCCCGCTCATGGAAATGCCTCCCAGCTCATGGATATGCCCCCCAGCTCATGGATATGCCCCCCAGCTCATGGAAATGCCCCAGCACATGGAAATGCCCCCCAGCTCATGGAAATGCCCCCCAGCTCATGGAAATGCCCCAGCACATGGATATGCCCCCCAGCTCATGGAAATGCCCCAGCTCATGGATATACCCCCCAGCTCATGGATATGCCCCCCAGCTCATGGATATGCCCCCCAGCTCATGGAAATGCCCCCCAGCTCATGAATTTGCCCCCCAGCTCATGGATATGCCCCCCCAGCGTTACATGGATACTGCCCCCAGGTCATGAATTTGCCCCCCAGCTCATGGATATGCCCCCAACATTACATGGATACTGCCCCAGCTCATGAATTTGCCCCCCAGCTCATGGATATGCCCCCAGCGTTACATGGATACTGCCCCAGCTCATGAATTTGCCCCCCAGCTCATGGATATGCCCCCCCAGCGTTACATGGATACTGCCCCAGCTCATGGATACTGCCCCCCAGTTCACCTCTCTGCCGCCGGCGGCCGCGTGCTTCCTGTTAGAACGGCCGCTGACAGGAAGTGCAGCCGGTCGCCTGGGATCGATGAAACAGCCAGGCGAGCGGCTCCACTTCCTGTCAGCGGGCCGTTCTAACAGGAAGCACGCGGCCGCCGGCAATGTGCGGCAGCCGCCTGCTCCAGCCTTTCGGGCTCGGGCCACAGCGGGAACGCTGCGTTCCCGCAGCGTTCCCGCTGTGGGAGAAGTGTGGGAACACCGTTCCCACGCGTTCCCGCTCGACTCGAGCCCTGCTCTGGTGAGTATAGGCACGACGCCATTTTTTCTGTATGTATGTATAATTTTTCCCAAGATACTTTAGATATCTAACACCACTGTTGTACGCTTAGTTTTGGAAAAGCCTCGGATTAGGGGTGTTCCTGGAAAGTTTGGCATATGGGCAAAAAAGGTAAAAGTGGACTGATGACCATTACAGTAATACAAATGACATCTTGTAACTTAAATTTCTGCAGATGACTGAACATTAGGAATTTACTAGAAAAAGGTTTCACGCCAAAGTCATGTAATCGCCTTAACCGATTAAAATTTGGCCTTGTGTAACAGGAAAATAAAAAAGCATTTAATTATACTTCAATGACCATTTGATTACTCTGCCAAAAAGCCATCTTTTATCTATAATATCTCTTCCGGTGATATTATTTAGCTTATGTTCAGAGTTGTATTGCATTAAATAAAATGATTAACTACATACAGGATAACTATATTCTGATGTTTGCATCATATTTTTACCTATGCATTTACATTATTGCAACAGACATTCATTGGCACTTGAGGCTCTCATAGACTGGGTAAGGACTGTATATGGGAATTTAGCAATTTGACTAAGGAAGCCAGGGGATTAGCGAAAAACATTTCAGATCCACCCCCAGGCCCCCTAGTCAGGGTTTTTAGCAAGGTTTTTATTCAACTGTTCCACTTTTTCCTGTGCAGGTTTTTATTTTTTTATATTGTATTAAAAATGTTTATTTTTTTTATACAAATCCCCATGTGGTGAGGTTTTCCATTTTCCTTATATATGCTATATTGGAAGCTATACACCCATTGCATTAGAAACTGCCACTCCAAGGTTTGACCAAGGAGTTCAGGTCTAAAGGAGTATCCCAGGTGAACGACATAATCTCTTAAAATCGATTACACGCACCAAGGTTTTGAAGCACGCTTTAAGAAAGCCAGAACAACTGACCATATAAGTATTATTTATTTATTAACTTCTATTGGGATCCATGCTCGAGTCCCTAGTGCATCTATGATCTTTTTTAACGCACTATGTATATGAGCCGTTAGAAGTTACCTGCAACATAGGCCCCTATTACACTCTTCGCGCAAATGCGCTCGCGCAGCGCAATTTTTTTTGAGCACGCGAAAAAACGTTAGCGCGTGCAAATTAACACGGTATTACGATCCGAGCGCATTTTTTCTGCCTTCAACATTTTTCAAGCGCAAATCCGACGCGCAAAGCCGGGCGCAAATGCCCGTTGCGTGCAGGAATCGGTGGGCAATCAGAATTAAGAACCACCATTTGCTAGGTTTTGGTTGTTGCGCCTGTCAAAGTCAATCTGCGTATATGTGCTGCAACAGAAATAAAAAATTAAACAATTTACGAATTTTATTGTTTGGGTATGTGTAGAATGTGTTACTGTGCTGTATTTTTTTTTTTGTGCAGGTCCATTTCGTTTCGGCCAGAACGTTCAGATTGTAAATTAACACCAGGTTTTTAAAGACGTTAAAATGATGTGCGCAAACGTTGTGCGTTACATTTTGTGCTAAAATAGTACGTGTATGCGCGTATGGTATTACAAACGCATTGACGCTCACAATGTTAAGTATAGGATGCGTGCAGGAACTTGCGCTTGCGCTGGGTTCGCGCAGGGTCACTCACGTTGGACGTTAACGCATCGTTTGCGCGAACGTTGTAATACGACGTTATGCACAAATGTTTTTTTCCTCACGCAAATGCGCATTTGCGTGCACGCAAATGCGCTGCACGAGGAATGTAATAGGGGCCATAGCATTTCCTGATGTCCTTGGAACAATATATGATCATATTTTGCAACCAAAACCTCCCTAATTTTAAGACAGATGTTTTTATATTCTTTGAGATCTGAATTCTGTTTATATTTATAGTGTTGTACACAGCAAAGCTGGTTACAGTTGGTCATTGTTACATGTTCACTTAATGGTTAGAGTTAGTTATTGTTAGTTGTTCAGTTGGTAGAGACAGACTAACGAGTGTTCACTTCCAAAGGCAGCTGCTGCTTTACCAGGTCACCGACCAATTGACAATTGCCCTCATCCCAACAGAGTTGTTAAAGTTGTAGAGTTCATCCTGCCCTCACAGAGGGAGCACAGGATGAAAAAACTTGGACGCTCTAATGCGACACTTGTGTAACACCTTTCCAGGCACTGGTAAATTACCAAGTGATGACACAGGTGCTTCTGAGGCTGCGGATGATCAGAGGAATAGTGGTGAAGGCCGGGCCGCTTGACTGATGCCTTTTGAAATTTTTTTAGTCCACGACGCCCAGGGACATCAAATGTAGGCACCCCTTGCCAGCGTCTTCACCATATGGTGCAGGACTAAGTAGGGGCAAGGACAGACCTGGATACCTTTCCAGCAGATGATCCACTGGCTTACTGGGTGTTGAGATTGGACCACTGGTCAGAATTTAGCCAATATGCTATGCAGCTACTAGGTTGCCCTTCATCCAGCGTGCTTTCTGAAAGGACGTTCAGTGCTGCTGGAGGTTTTGTCACAGACAAAAGAGTGCGTCTGTCCACCGCCTCTGTAGACCGGCTGACATTTATAAAAATGAATCAGTCCTGGATCAGCAGCTATCAATCCCCTGATGCTGACGTAACGGAATAGATCGGGGATTTCTTCTGCATTCACAAAACCTCCACCACTGAACTCCTACACAATACCACAAAGGGTGTAAGATAAAGTAAAGTGTGAGTTGTAGCTCAACATCAGTGAATCAGTAACTGTTGTCCTTCACACGCCGGAAGTCTAATGCAGCAAAGAATTGTAAAATGAGTATGCACTCTATTTCTGCTCCCTTTTACTGTCTCTTTGTTACATTTGAGGCTCTTAGCCCCTCCGGTGTCCTCCGTCTGGCAGCATCTCCAACGCTGAACGATTGCCGTGACCATTTTTTGTTGGTATGAGAGCAGGGGGCACGGCGTTGTGACACAACCCAATGGGAAGCACCCACCGGTTTAAATGCTAGTGCGATGTCATGGGTTCCATTGCACGACAGTACGTCTATGTTTGTTCTGTGTATCAAATTTGTTTATTCCTTTCTGATTATTCTGACCTCTGTCTTCCCCATTTGTCTCTGGCATGTATGATTAACCGCTCTGGTTCATGCCTCTGGCCTGTATGTGTGTCCTGTTTGTTGCTGACCTCGGCTTCTAAGACTACCCTCTTTGGTCCTGGACTCTGGCTCTCCACGTAACTCTGTATTATCTGTTCGTATATCTAAAAGTTAGTTATACACCAGCTATTCTAAAGACCGGCTGTTTAGTTTGTGTCATGAATAAATGCAATATAGTGAAGGTTGCAAAGTAGTTATTAGTAAAGCTAGATTGGTGAGGTAAAACTTTACTTTTACTGTATAAGTAATTACAAATGGTTAGACATGTGCACAGCACAAATTTCGTTTTGAACTAATGGATTAGTCCTAAAATGCAATTTATTTAGTTGCTAAAGAAATTCGTTTTCAGTTCTTTAGTATGAAAACTAATTTCATTCATCCGAAAACCAGTGGATACAATTACTATTGTAGTGGCTCCTCAGAGGGCTGAGATTGTTGCTCGTTACAGTATCTCTCACTCTCAGCACAATGTGTCAGGCAAAGCTGTTACAGTAACTGACTGCTGCTCATCACAGCGCTCAGAATTTCCGTAAAACTAGTAAATAATATTTTTATATATAAGAGGTTAGAACAATATTATTTCCTTGTTTAACTGAAACTCTGAGCGCTGTTACAGTCAGTTACTGTAACAGCTGAACCTGATACATTGTACTGAGAGATAATATAACAAGCTGTCGATCTCAGTGCTCACAGCCACTGGATTTAAAGGGCTAAAAAAAAGGCTCCTCTCTGTATAATCCTGTACGCTCCTCTCTGAACATCCTCCTGCATTAATTAATACCCCTCTCTGTATAATGTATACAACATCCACCTGCATTAATTAATACCCCTCTCTGTATAATGTATAGAACATCCACCTGCATTAATTAATACCCCTCTCTGTATAATGTATAGAACATCCTCCTGCATTAATTAATGCCACTCTCTGTATAGAACATCCTACTGCATTGGCATGTGGAGGGTGCAGAACTTCGGAATGCAATGCTTATCCAGCACAGGAGTGAGAACTTTTACTTAAACTTTGTATCTCTGTGGGGGAGACACAGGAATATAAAAGCAGAGGAGAGGGAAAATATTAACGTAAATCAGTCTGAAAGCTCAGAGAAGAGATGACTGGTGCAAATTTATTTTTATAATAAAATAAAGCACTTTAAATCCAGCGAAAACATTCAAATAAATCACACTGAAGGCTCATAATGACAGAGTAACTGTGAGAGCTGGATACTAAATGTATCAGACGTAAAAAAAACTTTATAACAAGCAGCACTGGGAGAGGAGAGGGACTTTATATAAAACGTGTATTATAGATGAGGAAAGGGGGATAGTGTTCCTGGATAATATAAATTGTATCAGACCCAAGCCCCTATTATGCAGAGCGGGAGGGGAGATAACACACGTTTTATAAAGTCCCTCTCTTCTCCCAGTGCTGCTTGTTATAAAGGGGTTTTTACTATCCAGCCCTCCTCTGTCATTAGCTTTCAGTGTGATTTATTTGAATGTTTTCCTTCTCCAGCTGCTTTTATCATCTTTAGTGCAGGAGGGGTGGGGTCGCGCCTATTCCCCGAAGGGTTGGCTGCAACCACCAAATGCATCCAGCCCAACAACATGTGTAGAACATAACAAAGAAAAAAATGTCATCTGCGCTTACTCCAATTATACCGTGTGAAACTAAACACAATTAGAGGTTTGGTTTCTTATCAATGGCCATTATAAGACTAGCTCGCCCGCCAGCGTCAAGGCACCTCTATAAGGGCAAGTCCTAACCAAAATGAAACCACAGGCTGCTACATAGCAAACCATACCTGCTCATGCTGCTTGTCAAACATGAGGTAGACTGGTGGGCCTTTATTTATGCTTCCCCAGAAACAAAATCCACTTTGGGATCAAAACAAAGACACTTTTATCATCTTGTCTGCCTCATAGACATGCAAGAGTTAAGTAAAGGTTTCCTCTCCTGTGCTGGCTGTCTGTGCTGCGAGTGAGTATTCTTGAGCTCTATCACTGTCAGATTTTCACGGGAAGGGGTCGGGAAGGATTACGCATACAAACCTTTTCTGTAGCTTTGCGATGTTGCGCTCTTCATTGCTGGTCTCCTTCACTCATCAATGTAATATCACAAAAAGGACTGAAACTAAAATGTAGTGCATTTTATTTTAGTTTTTCGTTTTTTGTACTGAGTAGTTTCGTATCTCTTGAGTCATACTAAAACTAAATTATCCCAAAATTCTGACTAAATCGTATAGGAAATAAAACGAATGCACATGTCTACAAATGGTGCGCCCATGGGGCATACGTGAAACTGGCGGGCATGAACCAAACGCCTATCTAGGCAGAAACGAACAATCACTCGACAAGGTAGCCGAATCTAGACCATTTTGTTTTCTTAGAAACATCCAATTCTAAGAAAGCAAAAAGGGGCCACTGTACGGGCCATTGAAACCAGACAGAAGGAGCCTGTGTAGTATAATAGATAGTATAGATTACTATTGCACTAGGCTCGCTGGAGGTCTCTTTGGGGCCATAAAAAGAACAAAGCCTGTGTTAGCTAGGATATGTTAGCACATTGAGGCTTCCTATGGGACCCAGCAGAATTACAGGAACTGGTGTATGGGGTATATGGGTTGGGGATACTGTTGTATGCTGCAAAATAGAATAGTTAGGTAGAAACAGGCCTTCTAGGGTATAGGACAGTAAGAAAAGCAGTACTAAAAGTAGATTCCCCAAACCCTCATATCTTCAGCTATCACCTAAAAAGGACGCAGAGTGTAAGACACATTCCCAGCTGGATGAGGCTAGGCTGGCTGTCTATTCGGGAGCTCTACCAATAGACTATGAGTGTGCCAGTCCTGCCAGATGGGTCAGAACAATTGGGAAATGATAAACTGGATCTGCATGGACGTGCTGCTTGGATTCTTCATATATTCGATAGTCATAGTGAGAATAGCATCTCGTTTAGTTCAATGCGTTTCGCTGGTTTGCCAGCATCATCAGGAGCGAAGATATAGCCTAGTGTTGCATAGGCTGAAAAGATTTGGTAAAACAGTTTGTGACGTGCACTGTGTGTTGGGATTAGAGAAGAATCGCGACAATACGACAGGGCCAATGTATCCTAAGGACCTGTCACAATAATAATAAGCCTCTAATTGCGTTTTGTTTCACACGGTATAATGAGAATAAGCGCAGATGACATTTTCTCCTTGTTATGTTTTATACATGTTGCTGGGTTGGATACATTTGGTGGTTGCAGCCGTCCCATCGGGGAATAGGCGCAACCCCACCCCTCCTGTACTATGTATGTTTTAATGTACCTCCAGCCAGGTCATCATTGCAGCTGTTCCGCTCCGTGCCTTTGTTTTTTGATCCCAAGGCGGATTTTGTTTTGTTTTTATTGTTAAATAAAAGCCCACCAGTCTACCTCATGACTGACAAGCAGCATGGGCAAGTTATGGTGGGCTACACAGCAGCCTGTGGCTTCATTTTTTGGATAGGACTCACCCTCACTAGAGGTGCCTTGACATTCGGCGGGTGAGCTTAATCTTATAATGGCCATTAAACAGAAACCAAAGCCTATAATTGCATTTTGTTTTACACGGTATAATGGGAATAACCAATCCTTGTTAACGGGAGTCGTCCCAGAAGACAGGAAATTAGCAAATGTTGTGCCCATTTAAAAGAAGGGTAGTAGGGAGGAATCGGGGAACTGTAGGCCAGTTAGTCTTACGGCAGTAGTGGGGAAATTAATGGAAACCATGATAAAGGAAAGGATTGTTGCACATCTAAAAACACATAAATTACAGGATCAGAAACAACATGGGTTTACCTCAGGCAGATCATGCCAAACTAATCTTATTGACTTTTTTGATTGGGTAATAAAAATAATAGACAAAGGTGGTACAGTAGACATTGCTTATTTAGATTTCAGCAAGGCTTTTGATATTGTTCAGCATAGAAGGCTTATCAATAAATTGCAATCTTTGAGCTTGGATTCCAATATTGTTGAATGGATTAGGCAGTGGATGAGTGACAGGCAACAGAGGGTTGTGGTAAATGGAGTTTATTCGGCGCAAGGTCTTGTTACCAGTGGGGTACCTCAGGGGTCAGTACTTGGACCCATTCTCTTTAATATTTTTATTAGTGATATTGCAGAAGATATTAATGGTAAAGTATGTGTTTTTGCTGATGACACAAAGATTTGCAACAGGGTTGACGTTCCTGGAGGGATCAGCCAAATGACAAATGATTTAGGTAAACTAAAAAAATGGTCGGAGCTGTGGCAATTGAGTTTTAATGTGGAAAAGTGCAAGATAATGCACCTGGGGCGTAAAAACCCAAGGGCTGAATATAGAATATTTGATACAGTCCTAACCTCAACATCTGAGGAAAGGGATTTAGGGGTTATTATTGCAGAGGATCTAAAGGTAAGTAGTAAATGTAATAGAGCAGCAGGAAATGCTAGCAGAATGCTTGGTTGTGTAGGGAGAGGTATTAGCAGTAGGAAAAGGGAAGTGCTCATGCCACTGTACAGAGCACTGGTGAGATCTCACTTGGAGTACTGTGTGCAGTACTGGAGACCGTATCTCCAGAAGGATATTAGGGATGTGCGTTTCGGGTTTCGGAATTTTGGAATTTTCACAAAATTTCCCGATTCGTGTTTTCGGATTCGGCCGAATTTCCGAATCGGATCGGACCCGAAAACCGACAGATCCGAAAAGTTTTCCGAGCCGAAACGAAATATTTTCGGAATTTTCGAATGGACTTGAAATGTGTCAAATCGAAATTTATTTTCACTCTATTCATGATTTCGGTTCCATTCGTGATTTCGGTTCCATTTCAGTAATTCTGGACATCGTATATTTAACTATTATCGGTTATATTGCTGATTCTGTAAATTTTGTATTTGTAAATGCGTATCACTTGTTTTTTTTTGTTTCCAATGATCTGATAATTCTGTCGATACGATAATTCCTTCGTATTCGGGTCGGATCCGATTCGTCCGCGGGTCGCGCATGCGCGCGCGCGGATGTCGTAACTTTATTGAGCCAGTTTTTTGACAACTTTTTGGACAAAATATTGTTTTTATTATTCATCATGGTTGCAAGAGACGAGTGCCATTCAGTCACCTCCTCATCTTCTTGCACCCATGAAACACCACCCAGAAAGAAGCGGGCCAGCAACATGGCATTTGACGAGATGCTGGAGCTGGTCCGCATCTTTGATCTTAAGGACTACGACTGCCGTAAGGGCCCTTACGGCAGGAAGAATAATTCTAGAAAGGACCGTATCCTCAATAAGGTTCACACCACCATCCTGGAGCTGTTCGGGAAAGGACCGGACGAAGGACCAGCTCCGAAAACGCTGGTCCAACCTCAAGACGCGCGAGCAGGAGCAGCTGAGGCACATCCGTCGCGTTATAGCCAAACGTAAGTGTCATGTTATATTGTAAAGCGCTGCACAAACTGTTGGTGCTATATTTATAAATCCTGTATAATAATAATAATGTGCTTGCATGTGCTAATGTGCACAGAAATACGTTGATTTATCTAGTCCTTTTTTCATGCAATGTGATTGTGTATAGCTAGCTAGCTTTGCGGTTTCACGACTCGTCATACATGCATTTTTGCCATAGCTCTTCCTTTTTGTGATTTTACGTATTCGTGAAAATTGTGATAGATATTTGATGTATGTAGATGAAGTTACAATGCTGGATTTCTTTTGGCACTGTGTGTACTGTAGTGTGTTGGGGGGAGGTTGTTGTGATTGAGTGATGCATACGAGATGACCCGCAGCTGGCCCAATATTGGCTCCCACCTGCGCATCAACAAAAATCTCTGCGTCTCTGCTAAGTGGTAGGATGGGACATGTAGTTCTTCTGAAAGTGCATCCAAACAGAGCCGCGTTCAATACGTCCTCAGCAGCTGCTGAATTGTTGCAGCGCAGCAATTCAGTTTGCTGCAGCAGTGTCATTATTGAACGCTTTAGATGCAAATTTCAAAACAAAATGGCGGATTTCTGTTGTTTCTGCAATATTCAGTTTTATTAGCAGAAACTGAAAGTGAAACTGAGGCTGAGGCCTTCTATAAAATAAATAAAAGCAGTCGGCACAATGCGTTTTGTATGCACACAACACAAATAATAGTTTTTATTGAATAAACGTAATGTTTACTTCTGAAAAAAATATATAATTGAACGGTAATATATGTCTATGTGCAGGGGAATAATAAATAAATATTTTGTGACTTTAGAACTATGAGATGGGAGTAGTGGTGTGTCAAGCTGGTAGTGCTAGTGGGTAGTGGAGGGGTGTCGCAATACTTTCGGCAATATATTGTATAGATATACCGTTTTTTCCAGTCTGCATTATTTACGTGTTATTTTTTGGATTTGGCAGAAGACAGGAAGAAGGCAGCATCTGACCCGGCGGGCACCAGTGCCCCAGTGGAGGAGGAGGAGGAGCCACGGGCGACCACCAGCGCTGGTATATACTGTTTTATTTTGCAACGACTTTTGGACAAAAACAGAAAAAAAATTTGTTTACTGTATTTTAATTTAATTTTTTTATGTATAGCACAAGAGGAGCAGGAGGAGGAAGAGGAGGAGCAGGAGGAGGGCGATGAAGAGAGGGAGCCGGAGCTGCAGCAGGAGGCCGCGAGTCCAGGTTTTTTTTTTACTGTTGTATTTTGCATCGACTTTTGTTCAAAAATAAATCAGTTTTGTTGTTTACTGTATTTTTTATTTCTTTAATTTCTTAGATATATGCTGACGGTGGTGGTGGAGGAGGAGGAGTCGGAGGAGGAGTCGGAGCCTCAGGAGGCCGCCAGCACTGGTATATACTACTGTTATATTTTTTCAAGACTTTCAGTCAAAAATAGAAACCTGCTTTACTTACTGTATTTTCCTTCTTTCATTTATTGGATATATAGAAGGAGAAGCCAGACCGGACACGTCCTCCAGTGTCAGGATAATAAATCGGGAGGCGATCGGCGAGCTACGCCTGGCTGTTACGACCATCGATGCCATCCAGGAACTGCTCCAGGAATTGCGGGAGCATATAAGCAATGCCGCTGACATCCTGGAGCGGCAGTGAGACCAGTGGCAGCCTCCTCCCGAAATGTAACCGGAATCTGCAGGTTCACTCAAGACGAGGCCGGACTGGACACGAGCAAGGATTGTCTGAACACGAGTCTCTTCAGGAAAGGCAAACTTTATTGTGATATCACAACAGATGCTCAAACAGGATTCAATCGCAAAGAATGAGCAGCAATTTTCACAGTGACATGAGATTTTATACCTCAAAATACATGATTAGGTACATCCCAATTAGCCCACCTCCCGGTTACGCTATCCCACCCCACGTGGGTTATTACCTCCCTTTGGCTAATACAAAAGACATTTCATTAATTTGGCTGTAAATTGGCAAACTTCATGTTAGTTTCAGTGAATCATAATTAGTTGCTCCCACTGTTCCGGGCTGCGCCCCGTTCCCTAGCATCTTCACTCATTTGTTACAAAAGGCACCTGGTCTGATCTCTATACTCCTTTGTATTTCTGCGGGCCCCAACGACCTTGATGTATCCTTTCTCTATGCCGAAAACAGCAGAGACCTTTCTCAGCGCTTTGATTGTTTTTCTTCCAATCTCAGCACATTCCTAAATTTCTATGTATGCCTGCTTCTAATTTCAGCTAAAAACTGCCTAATTATCTCAAGTGAACCAATATTCTGAACAAGATGGTGGTCGCCTGGCTTACAATGGCGGCCATCTTCCAGTCTATTTCACTACACTATGTTTGTTTGTGTTGTTTGTGCCCCTGTTGGGCAGTTTGCCATCCTTGGCATGTTCCCTTCCCTTCCCCATGTTGTAAATAATTTTCTATTTTTTCTATATTTTCCTGTTTGTGTGCGTTGCTTTTCCTTACTTAATAAGTTAATATGTATTGCTTGGTTTCCAGTTCACACTGTTAAAATTATATGTACATAAATGTATTGACATTTCTATGGACCCTTTGTCATCAATTTGTCAACATATTTGTGGCCATGAATGTGACTGTGCACATTCTACACTTCCTGCCTGGCCAAAAAATGTCACACACTAACACAACCTTGTTGTACTGTCTTGAGATTTGATTACCGTGGCATGGTTTTGTTAAGCTTAGGCGATGTCACAACAACGGATTTTTGTCCACAGTCACATTCATTGTATACCAAGAATTTATCAAAAAATATTGATGGCAGCACTGCGTGAAGTCTTCTCCGACACAACCCAAAGATCCTTAGTGCGGCTCAGGTCTAGTTTATTTGTCCCTGTTTGCAGCTTCACGCAACACCTCCTCCCAGCTATGAGCTCTCTCTCTCCACCGCTGCCCGCTAAGACGCTGCCCGCCAACATGGTCACGTCTTTGCAGGAAGACAACAGCGTGGGGGAACGGCAGCTGCAGTCCCCAAGACCTCGTCACAATGACGTCAGTTCTTGAGTTAACACCTAACTGCGACCAATGGTGGAGATAGGGGGTTCATTGGAACCCCCTATCTCCCGATCTGCGGCAGCTTTCGGTTGTTTAATGTTTGGTATCTTTGGATCAACCAGAGCATGGCCTTTCCAACAATACCAAACATGACAATGTTAAAAATTATAAAAAATTTAAATATAAAAAAATAACAGGTTTTTTGTTTTGTTTTGTTAATGCAGCAATATTGTTCCCATTTCAATTATAATGTGAACAATGATGCTGCACTAAGGATGTTTGTATTGGGGTGCGTTTGTTAAAAATAGTGTAATTTTCACCCAAAAAAATATAACAAGTCCCCATTTCAATTTTTTTAACAAACGCAACTCATAAAATATAACCGCAAACACTCGCATGTTAAAATGTGAGAAAAACACTTTACACCTTGTAAAACAAACATTGAAAATTCTAATTTTATTGCATTTTTTGTTATAATATACAGACAGGACATGACGCATACATATGATAATGATATATTATGAATCATCTGCCGAGTCTGCCGGAAAGAACGATATATAACATGTCTGGGTCATATTATAAAATAAAGCTTCAAAAAAAACGCGTTTAAACAAGAGGAGCGAAACTGTTAAAAATTAGCTTAGCAGCAGACCGCAGTACCGCACACAGGCGTGACGGGAAGCCGTGAAATGCCTCAGCAGCGAAAGGGTTAATTTTTTTTTTTGTCTATTTTAAATCTTTTTTTTTTTTTGATTCAGATCATTTTGATCAACTATTTTTCCGTTTTAAAACCTTTTTGTTCTGGTTTTTATTTTTAAAGTCAGACCATTCGGGTCAGTTTAGCATTTTTTAAATCGTTTTGTTCTTTTTTTTTGTTCCTTGGCTTTCATACCATTTTTTAATGTGATTAAATAAAGTTGTGAAATGTATATTCATAAGAAAAAAAGGATCTTTATTTAATTAAAAAAAAACACGATAGAATCGCCAGAATTATCGTATCGACAGAATGAATTATCGGATCCGAAAAACAAACCAAAAATTTATTATAAAAAAATATATAAAGTATAAAAAAGTAAACCATAGTAGTTTACGTCAAAACGAATAGAGTTAGACAGCTTTGAAACGAGGAGAACAGACGTTCTCGAAAAAACGAAAATTTCCGAAATCACGAAAAGTCGATACAAAAAACGAGCAAAGTGACACGAAAATACGAAAAATGATCGAGGAGAACAGACGTTCCGAAAAAACGAAAAGTCCCGAAATCACGAAAAGTCGATACAAAAAACGAGCAAAGTGACACGAAAATACGAAAAATGGTCGATATTCCGAAAAAAAAATGTACATGAAAAACGAGTCGAGCCGAACCGAATCGAAACAGAAATCGGTCGAAACGAGCCGAAAAGTTTAAACATCCGAACAAATCGAACCAAATCGAACCGAAAAAAAAAAATCGGTGCACAAGCCTAAAGGATATAGACATCTTAGAGAGAGTTCAGAGAAGGGCTACTAAAATGGTGTACGGCTTGAAGGAGAAAAGTTACCAGGAAAGGCTTAATGATCTTAACACATATCGCTTGGAAAAAAGACGAGACAGAGGAGATATGATAGAAACATTTAAATACGTAAAGGGAATCCACAAGGTAGAGGAAGGGAGTATATTTAAAAGGAAACAAAGTAGCAAAACAAGAGGACATAGTCTTAGATTAGAGGGGCAAAGGTTTAAAAGTAACATCAGGAAGCATTATTTTACTGAGAGGGTGGTGGATACATGGAACAGCCTTCCAGTAGAAGTGGTAGAGGCCAAAACAGTAATTGAATTTAAGCAGGCATGGGATGGGCATAAGGCTATCCTAAACAAAAGATAAAGTAAAGGTAAAGTATCCATGTAATTGGGCAGACTAGATGGGCCGAAAGGTTCTTATCTGCCAACATTTTCTATGTTTCTATGTTTTAGACTTGTGCAGCAATTTTTTTTTTCGGTTCGGTTCGTTCGGATTTTGTAAATTTTCGTTTCGGCTCGGTTCGTTTCGGCTCGTTTTTCGTATCGACTTTTTTTCGTGATTTCGGAAACTTTTTTGTTTTTCGGAACATCTGTTCTCCTCGTTTCAAAGTGTCTTTTCGTTTTGACGTAAACTAATGGTTTTTCGGATCCGATAGTTCTGTCGATACGATAATTCTGCCGATACGATAATTCTGCCGATACGATAATTCTGCAGATATGATATTTCTGCCATTGAGATTTCTCATGTTTTACAAGAAGGATACATTGAGATTTCTCTGGTTTCTCGGGAAGGATACATTGAGATTTCTCTGGTTTCCCGGGAAAGATACATTGAGATTTCCCATGTTTTACAAGGATACATTGAGATTTCTCATGTTTTACAAGAAGGATACATTGAGATTTCTCTGGTTTCCCAGGAAGGATACATTGAGATTTCTCTGGTTTCCCGGGAAGGATACATTGAGATTTCCCATGTTTTACAAGGAGGATACATTGAGATTTCTCATGTTTTACAAGAAGGATACATTGAGATTTCTCATGTTTTACAAGAAGGATACATTGAGATTTCCCATGTTTTACAAGAAGGATACATTGAGATTTCTCATGTTTTACAAGAAGGATACATTGAGATTTCTCTGGTTTCCCGGGAAGGATACATTGAGATTTCTCTGGTTTTCCAGGAAGGATACATTGAGATGGGAATGATACAAAATTACAGAATCCGCGATCTAACCGAAAAATACCATGTCCGAAATTACTGAAATGGAACCGAAATCAGGAATGAAGCCGAAATCACGAATGGAACGAAAATGAATTTCGATTTTACACATTTCTAGTCCATTCGAAAATTCCGAAAAGTTTTCGTTTTGGCTCGGAAATTTGTTTGGATCTGCCGTGTTTGGATCCGAAAATTTTTGGAAAATCGTCCGAATCCGAATGCACGAATCGGGAAATTTCGTGAAAATTCTGAAATACCGAAACCCGAAACGCACATCCCTAGTTTCTATATGACATTTTTTCTCCCCGTCACAATAGCTAGCTACTTTCACATTCATACAGTGTCATGGTTCACGTTGAACCCTGCAGACAGCCAGACAAGGCCGATCTTTCAGGGACCCTTCTTGGAATTGAACCCTGGTGTCCAGCATTTTAACCAGCCTCTCTATCCAGTCAGTCAGGTGAGCTTTACATGTGTCTGACTGCCTATCTATACATGTGTCTGCTCAGAGGACCAGCTTTTGGTTACATTGATTGGGTACTCACTCTACCAAGAGGTGCCGTGATGGGGCGAGTGAGCCTACGCTTCAATGGCCACTCAAGGAAACTAAAACCTCTATATGTGTTTTGTTTCACATGGAATTGTATAGAAACGAGCGCAGATGACATATTTTTTCTTGCTATATTTTATACATGATCTGGGTTGTTATTTCTGGTTGTTGCAACTGCTCTGGTGAGTATGGGCGCGACACCGCTTTTTCTGTATGTAAGAATATGATACGAATCTGAAGTTGAGACGCGCTGCTGGAGACCAGGAATCTGGAACCACGACAGGGCACCTGGAAGTGTCCACGGGAATCTTTGAAATGCACGCCGTGGTGTTCAATAGCTGCCGCGGCACGCATGCTCAGTACTAAAAGGCCATGGAGCAGTGAACGGAAATCAGTGAGGCAGTACTCGACCGGCATGGGAAGGGAGGCGATAGCACACGCACGGTGCACGATCCCCTCTTTGTGCTCAGCGTACGGCAGCAGTGGTAAGTTTCTGCAAAGGTGTGCGTCATGTTCTCCATCCTGGGCTCCTGCTCCTGGTAAGTTCCTGACATACAGGACAAACAAGACCATAGAATGGACCAATTTACTAAGGCCTTTCAAACCATACTGTTTGGTATGGCCCATTTACAGCCATCACAGTCAATTCCTGAGCCTGGTTCTCCAATATTTCCCTCTTCTGGTGCCCAGTTGTTCCATGTTAATATGACTGCTCCATTAAGGCTTGACAGTACCCCAGCTAATTGTCGGGTATTTATAACTCAAGTGGACATACATTTTGAACTTATCCCACACATGTGTTTAACTGAGAGAGCTGGGCATTGTTATAGATGGGCTTTGTTATAAACCATTTGCCAGATAGCACTATTCATTGAGTAATTGTCATGAGCGCAATGGCGCTCAGTTAAGATAAGCGTTGTTTGGATCTTTATGGACAGATTTTTACAATGCATAATTTTATAGCAATCAGGACTGTAATACTGAAAGCTAAGTACCACTCAACACCAAATGGTTTCGTGACCAAGTGGTTGCTGAGCGAAAGCACGTTAACTATACACTTGTTCTCAATAACAAACGGTAAATGCTCAAGGTATTCCACAAGCGGCAGGGCAGAGATAATGTGTTGTGTTTTGTACATAGACTTGGCGTCAAGTCGGTAACTTGAGAGGTTGGTAGATTTATCAACCTGCAGGGCAGAACCACTCGCAGAAACCATGTAATATGTGTCATCAGGCCAAGCCCCGCTCCCTCAGACGCCGATCGGCCAGCTTGTACTCCTGGCACCCAGCCAGCCAGCGATGCCGCCCAGACCCCCCAGGCAGCGCCGCGGGGGCCGAAGACGTGACAGTAATTTGCTATGGGAAGCAAAAAAGCCTACTGTTTACAGTTACAACGCATTTATTTAGGAACTAGAAGAACGTTTGATCCAGCTAGAAGAGCTAAGGCAGCCAGGAAATCATTATTCTACATTATACAAGGAAACTGGTCTGTCTCGGATTATTCTATAGAGTTTAAGACCCTTGTTTCTGATGTGAACTGGACTAATGAAGCCATGGTGTTAGCATTCATTGAAGGCCTATCTGATTCCCTTATGCATGAATTAATGTTCATAAAATTACCCGATGACTTGGATGAGTTAATTGAATTTTGTGTTCAGTTAGATCAGATCAGAGATAGGAGGGCTCCTAGAGAAAGACCAAAGAGACCCGTATGATGTCTTGCCCCTGTTTTCTCTACCCATGTTGTATAAACACCTTCTGCAGAACTTATGCAAGTTGGTTATACTAAACTCTCTGAGGAAGAAAGACAACAAAGAATTCATGACGGTTTATGCCTTTATTGTGGGGTCAAAGGACATTTTCTGTCACAGAGTCCTATCCGTACCAAAAGAGCAAACCTTCTGAAAAACTATCACACCTAAGGCGACAGGCCTAGGGTATAACACCTATGTCTCCTCTTTTGGTAATAGGCACAATATTCCTCTCATTGTTCCTGTCCCGCTTGCATGGGTATCTGAATTAATTCATACTATGGATTTTATAGATTCAGAAGCCGCTGGCAACTCCATTGATTCCTGTTTTGCCTAATCTATTTCTCTACCACTGGTGGTTAGAGAGATACCTTTGGCCATTGAGGACATTGATACTAAATCTTTGTCATGTCCAAAAATAACACATGACACTGTGTCAGTCCTGCTCACTACAGGTGTTGTGCGTAAAGAAACTATTAAATTCCCACCTATTGATTCCCCTTCCTGTCCTGTTGTTTTTGGTTTTCTATGGTTAACTGTACGTAATCCTGTCTTGAATTGGTCTCAAAGTGATATCCAGTCCCGGAGTCGTTATTGTGTGAATCAATGCTTGATACTGATACCGTATATTCATGCTTTGAACGTCCTTTATCAATGGAAGTACATGATTGTTATAAGGATTTAAAGGAGGTATATGATAGAAGCAAGGCAGAAATATCGCCTACTCACAGAACTTATGATTGTGCTATATAGGGATGAACTGCTTACCGAAAATTTTATTTAATGTCATGTGAACACTTTCCAATAAATTATTTAGGATTTTGCTGAAAGCCTGTCCATGTTATGGAAATATTGAAATGTATGGCCAAACACCCCATTTACCCACTGTACAGGCCTGCACATACTTTGCCCACACAGACATCAGAACTCTATATATATATATATATACATCATATATATATACACAGACACTATGCACCAACAGCATTCTTCCTGGCCCCTTTGGCTGGCCGCATTCCAGCGAGTGGCCGGCCGCCACAAACACTGCAAGATCTCGTGAGAGCTCTGCTGGAGGTCCCAAGTGAGCAGCATTACAACCTTCACATGCCAGCGGCCGCTTGCTGTTGGTGAATTCTCCCAGTCACCCCAGCCCCTAGGATACCGTCTGGCAAGTCAGTCCAGTGGCTTCCACAATCAGTATAAGTATTGGGAGCATTTGCACGAATACAAGTACATGTGCAAATGCCCGGTATCGGCACCATTACTAGTATCGATGCATCCCTAATGCTATTGATCTTCTTCCAGGTCCTATTCCTCCTAGCGGGAGAGTTTATCCCTTGTCACAAAGAGAAAATCAGATAATGTAAAAATATATATATATATAAAAGAAAACCTAGCTCGAGGATTTATAAGGCTATCCACATTACCAGCACAGGCTGGCATTTTTTTTGTCTCTAAGAAATGCGCCCCCTGCATTGATTATAGGGATCTATAACACATAACCATTGGGATTGTATACGCTATACCCTTGATATCTGAACTGTTTGACAGATTGAAAAGCTTTACTGTGTATACAAAGCTTGACCTTCGATTTGTGTACAACCTTGTTCGTACTAGAGAGGGACATGAATGGAAGACAGCTTTTAACACCAGGAGTGGCGTTATGAATACCTTGTTATGCCTTTTGGTCTATGCAATGCTCAAGCTGTCTTCCTGGGCTTCATAAACTATGTCCTTCGAAATTACTTGCAGTCACTTGTCATAGTATATCTAGAAAGTAGCCTAATTTATTTAACCAGATTCAGAAACCCACCATAGGCATGTGAGAAAAGTACTCCAGCGACTCCTAGAAAATGAATTGTATCGTAAGCTGGAGAAATGCCTGTGCGAGGTTTTTGGTTATGTCATTTCCCCAAAGATGTTCAAGATGGACCCTTCCAATCTCTCTTCCATACAAAGATTCCTGGGTTTCTCTAACTACTATTGGAGGTTCATAAAAAAAATTCTCTACTATAGTGGCACCCAACACAGTCATGATTAAGAAAGGCTCCAGAAATCAGAAATGGACCCCTCTGACGATACAGGCATTTGAAGACTTAAACCATGCCTTCATTATGGCTCCTGTTCTGCAGCATCCAGATCCTAGATGTCCTTTTTTTCTAGAGTTGGATGCATCAGAGATCGAGATTGGAACTGTTCATCTATCGCACAGAGAATCCCTCAAGAAACCATTGCATTTTTGTGGCTTTTCCTCCCGTAAACTTTCAGTCAGAGTAAAACGGTGTCATCGGTGACAGAGAATCAGTGGCGTAGTGTGGGGGAACCACCGGGGTAGTAGTCCAGGGCACAATTTTCTAAATAAATTAAAAAAAATTAAAAATAAATTTGCTCACCTAAGGCTAGGGACAGATGAGCGCATTTTCTGCGGCCACCGTCAAAATGTACGTCGATGCGTGCGCACGCATTTTTTCACGGAATACGCTTAAGTGGTCAGACGATGCGCAATTCTGGACGTATTTCATGACGATGGGGTGAAAAGAAGTCTAGGGAAATCCGGCTGTTTGAACGTTATGTTGGCCGCACACTAGCAGCGTCTGACATCTCCTAATCACGCACACACGCTGCTATGCGGCCGCAGCGCACTCTGTACGTCAGTACCAGCGGTTTAACGTTCTCGAAAAAATGCGTTCATTTTCCACTTGCGTTGCGCGGCCGGACTTTTGTGCGACCGTACTTCGTATATTGGCCGTCATTGCCCGGCATCTGCTGCTAGTGCGGCCGTGATTATGTGCGCCAGAACGCGCGTTCGCACTGCCTCAGTCTGACCCTAGCCTAATAGTGTCCTGGCCGGCATAGCGCGAGAAAGCTGCATGCTCGATCGCGCACAGACCACATTCACCATGACCTCCACTGCTCACGGAGTTTGTGGCTCCCAGTGCACTCTGATGATGTATCAGAGTGCGTCGGCATCTGAACTCACTGTCAGAAGGTCATCGCCAGAAGAGCAAGGGCTCCTCCGACTCAGACCACCAGAGACCCAGACCACCAAGGCGACATGCCGCCCTCACAACTCTGCCCACCGACCAGACCACCAGTGATTTGGCCCCCTCCCTGCACAAAAGGTAAGCAGAAGAGGGGGCAATAATTCATTATTAGTAATACCTAGAAATTTAACACCTTAAGGACCACTGACGTGCACATCGTGGGGAAAATTCCCCTTAAGGACCAAGGACGTACAATATACGTTCTTCTCAGATGTCCCATCCCACGCTTGTCTGCTGACTGGACCACCTCCCTGGTAACTTGCTTACGTCTGAGTGCCCTCCCCCCTTATTTTGTTACCTTTGATGACACTTGCTGGATCTTAATATTTTTCATTTCTGTATGTTGTACTGCTGACTTATTTTCAAAAATAAAATTTTGAATATAAAAAAAAAAGAAATGGGGGACTTGTTACTTTTTTTGGGGGGAAAATTACACGATTTTTAACAAACGCACCCAATACAAAAGTCGCTAGTGCAGCATCATTGTTCACATTATAATTGAAATGGGAACAATATTGCTGCATTAATAAAACAAAACAAAAAAAAACTGTTTATTATTTTTCAATTAATTTTTTTAATATTTTTTTATTTTCATTTTTTATTTTTTTTCTTAACTTTTAACATGGTCATGTTTGGTATCATTTGAAAGGCCATGGTCTGGCCAATCCAACGATAGCAAACATTAATCCCTAGCTGCCACGGATCGGGAGATAGGGGGTTCATTGGAACCCCCTATCGCTACCATTGGTGGCAGCTAGGGGTTAAATCCAGAACTGATGTCATCGCACTATGCACGATGATGCCAGTTGTCAGGGGGAGATCCCGGAAGCTTTGCCGACATCCAAGATGTCGGCCAGCTCCAGGAGAGGATCGCGATCTGGCGCTTTTTGGCGCTGATTAGCGATCCGGCCCCCAAGGGGTTAAAGCCAGCCACAGTTTGGAAGGGCAGGCTGTACCCTTCCAAACAGTGCCTGACTTTCACCGCTGACCCTTACGGAAGGGGAGGGAGAGAGGTCCAAAGGACCTCCCCCTCCCTTTCAGGCACCTTGCCCGCACTTGCGGGGGGCGCCTGTAAAAGATGTCATTGCGCTAGTGCGATGACATCTATTGTGTCAGCCCGCACGGGGGGGCAGCAATCAGCCGGAATTCGCTCCCGGATGTGGCTGACATCTTGGATGTCAGGCAAGCCTCTGGGTAACTCCCCCACCCACTGACATCATCGCCATATGTGTGATGATGTCAGTGGGCCAGTTAACCTCCTAGCTGCCAAGTGGAGCTAGGGGGATCCTTTGGATCCCCGTATCTCCCGATTCATGGCAGCTAAAGGGTCACAGTAGGACTCCATTGAGGGTTGCACTGCCAGGCCCGAGATTGCGCAGGGCCGCAGAGAGACTTGTCTGCGGATGAATGGTGAGTATCTTTTTTTTTTAGGGGGGTGTTTAGCTGGCTCTAACCGATTCTGCAGAAGTGGAATCAGTTAGCCCCAGCTTCTGGCTGTAGTTAACTTTTTCTTTCTTGCTTTGGTGTAGTAATTAGCGTTAGGATATGTAAGGTATTACAAAGTCCTAACGCTAATTACTGATTGCACTCCCCATGTGAAGTGTAGGGTGCGCAAAGTATTATTATCCTTTTTTTTATATAGCGCCACAAATTCCGTAGCGCTTTACAAGTTATAAAGATGTATGTAGGTTAAACATACTACTATCTATACACTTGAAGACCTGCTAAACTTGTTTCTCATTGTCTGCGAGGTATTTCTCTACCCGGCACTTAAAAAAGGATTGCCATTCATCCCTTTTTTATTCCATCTCATGACCCCTTTTCATGGGCTCTTTGTATGATTGGAAGATTGAAATCATTTAGCACTTATGGCAACATTCTCCTGCTTAGTTCTTTGTACATTTCATGAATCTCTTTGGAATCATCTTTAGTAGTAACTTGTTGGGCCAAATTACATTCTTCACACAAAAACGCACGCGCAACAGGTGAATTTGTGCACCAAGCGTTAGCGCACGGAAATCAATGCTGGAATTACAATCCTCGCAAATTTTTTCATCTGTCGAGCAATAACGCGCGTTAAACGGATGCGCACAAATGCACGCGCAGTAACGTTGCGCGCAGAAATCAGTGTGTGGACTGTTTTTTTCACGCGATTCAGCCAATCAGAATTAAGAACCACAATTATCTCACGTTACGTTTTTCCGCCTGTCAAAGTCAATCTGAGCATATATGCTGCAGCAATAATAAATGCACACACAACTTCTCAAATTTATTGGTTTGGTATGTGTAGAATGTGTAACTATACTTTGCTGCATTTTTTTTTTGGGCTGATGTATTTAGTTTCGGCCAGGTTGATAGAATTTGCCATTAACACCAGCTTTTAGGAGTTGATAAAATTATGCGCGCAAAGGCTATGCGTTAAATCCTGCGCATAGATTGTAATACCATCCGCGAAACAGCGCACAAACGCATTTGCGCTCACAATGTTAAGTATGCAGTTTGAATGTATTCCAGCCCTCTGCTTGTTTTATTGATTTACTATACATTTATATCCATTTACCTCGGCAAGATTATGGGTTGTCAATTTCCTCCCATTCAGGTGATACTAATCTACCCTCCATAAGTCCCATTAAGGGACTCCAACTCGTCCTCAAGTACCCCTAACCAGACAGATTTTAAGGATTCCCTTAGGGAAATGGAGACTGAATACTGAAATCAATGAGCAGCAAATCATATCACCTCTGCTGTGCTTTAGATATCTGACAAACCTGAACTGTTAAGGGTACTTGAGGACCAGGGTTGGGAACCACTGGTCTAGGTCTTCAAGTCAGGTGAGGCAACAGTGAGTAATCACAGTTGTGGATGCTGGTTTCTGGTTCTGGCTCCGAGCATAAACTTAACTAGTATGCAAGAGCCCTTATAGAAAGTGGGAACACCCTTAAAAACATGGTCCATTTAATCAGATGTGACACCTGTGACCGCCATTAGGTGCTTAGGTGTCTTAAAATTCTGTCTCTTTTACTTCTTTTTTTTCCCCCTTCTGCTATTTCTTCTGCTTCTTCTTCTTCTTCTTCCTCCTCCTCCCCCTCCTGCATTGTAAATTCTTAAATGCACACTTACCAAATCTCCATTCTCTCTTTCCTCTCAGCATACACAGACAAATCCACCATTTCTCCACTCTGCTGTCCCACCCACACAGGCCTGGTTCATAATTTCAGGCTCCCTTTCCAGCTGTTTCCACTTTTCTCTCTAAACAAACTATCCTACGAGCAGTGTTGTCTTTTCCTTATTTATCATGTATGTCTCAAGTTTGTGTGTCCCCATTGTACAGCGCTACAGAATCTGTTAGCGCTTTATAAAAACTTGTAACTGTAACTGCACTGTGTGGGAATCTAGGTGTGAAGCTACAGCAGGGCTGCAGAAGACATGCTTTCAAGCACTGCCAAAACAGAGTGGACGACAAGGGCTCAGATCTTCTCCGAGTCAGTCTGGGCATGGTATAATTGGCCCTTCTTTGCCTTCAAATGAGGTTCCCAACAACCATTGTCAGAGTAGTTGTGTTTTCAACTGTTTTTTTTAATTTTATCAATATACTTTCTATTGCATTTTACAAAATAGAGATACAATACTGAAGACCAAAGAACAATGCAAGACATCTACATCATTCAGTACACAAACTCCAATGAAACTGGGAGGGCATTAGCACCTCTTTAGGTGATGTACCATGCAATAACATAGGTACAACAAACATAATAAAATATAATTCAGAACCAATTCAGAATCAATAAAGTGTTGGTCACAGGGAAAAGAAAACAAAGGGGTCAGGCTGTTGTTACCTGATGGTGAGAAAAGTAGAAGTTGTAGCGCTGCTTTAAAAAAACTGTATTCTGGTGCATTGAATTATTGCTGCCAGCAGAGGGAGACATTGTGGACTATGCTGGACAGAGCGGACTCCATCTCCCATCACCCTTTGCGTGAGGACAGGAAGTGGGTGGTACAGGAGGAGGATAGACTGGGGAGCCTCGTGTTTTGGCACGTGTAGAGTGAGCGGAGCAGTGAAAGGTGGAGGATGCACGTTGGAGCTGTCAGGGATCACAACCAGGCCGGAGTACAGATGCTGTCTTACTGGTGCTGGAGATCGGGACAGTAATCGTGTTGGGACCTACCTGCGCAACGCTGAGAGGACTGGAGGAGAAGCTGGTTCCAGCAGGACCCCGCGTTAGGAGGCCACGCCGATCAATTGGGAGTGCAGGCGGCGGATCGTTTGTTCCAGTTGCGGAGATTTGGCAAGCAGGGAGCAGATTCAGTGGCACGGAGTCCCAAGTACTAAGTACTTTTGGTCGAGGCATCGAGTGCTGGACAGTTTCGTTCATCGGATGGATGAGAGGCCTCCAGGCCACAGTTCCAAACCAGAAACGCACGCTGCAATATTGTTTAAATTCACAGGGCCCCAACGGTGACTAGTCGAAGAATGCTCTTTTCATTCACTGGCCAGTCGAACACAGTACCCAGGTACCCTAAAATTTGTACATATATATATATTGAGCTATTTTGCGGGACTTACACTTCAGAACTGAGGGGTTAACCGTTCTTTTTCTGCTGCGTGTTTTTCCTGCGCGACGCATTCTGAAATTTCATTCAACGCGCATTTATCTTTTAGTAAAGCATACAGTCATGGCCGAAATTGTTGGCACCCAAGACATTTTTCCAGAAAATCAAGTATTTCTCACAGAAAAGTATTGCAGTAACACATGTTTTGCTATACACATGTTTATTCCCTTTGTGTGTATTGGAAAAGAACAAAAAAAGGGAGGAAAAAAAGCAAATTGGACAAAATGTCACACAAAACTCCAAAAATGGGCTGGACAAAATTCTTTGCACCCTTTCAAAATTGTGGATAAATAAGATTGTTTCAAGCATGTGATGCTCCTGTAAACTCACCTGGGCAAGTAACAGGTGTGGGCAATATAAAAATCACACCTGAAAGCAGATAAAAAGGAGAAAGGTTCACTTAGTCTTTGCATTGTGTGTCTGTGTGTGCCACACTAAGCATGGACAACAGAAAGAGGAGAAGAGAAGTGTCTGAGGACTTGAGAACCAAAATTGTGGAAAAATATCAACAATCTCAAGGTTACAAGTCCATCTCCAGAAATCTAGATTTGCCTTTGTCCACAGTGCACAACATTATCAAGAAGTTTTCAACCCATGGCACTGTAGCTAATCTCTCTGTGGGTGGACGGAAGAGAAAAATTGATGAAAGGTTGCAACACAGGATAGTCCGGATGGTGGATAAGCAGCCCCAAACAAGTTCCAAAGAAATTCAAGCTGTCCTGCAGGCTCAGGTAGCATCAGTGTCAGCGCGAACTATCCGTCGACATTTAAGTGAAATGAAACGCTACGGCAGGAGACCCAGGAGGACCCCACTGCTGACACATAGACATAAAAAGGCAAGACTACAGTTTGCCAAAATGTACTTGAGTAAGCCAAAATCCTTCTGGGAAAACGTCTTGTGGACAGATGAGACCAAGATAGAGCTTTTTGGTAAAGCACATCATTCTGCTGCTCATGAAAACGGAATGAGGCCTACAAAGAAAAGAACACAGTAGCTACAGTGAAATATGGTGCAGGTTCAATGATGTTTGGGATTGTTTTGCTGCCTCTGGCACTGGGTGCCTTGAATGTGTGCAAGGCATCATGAAATCTGAGGATTACCAAAGGATTTTGGGTCGCACTGTAGAGCCCAGTGTCAGAAAGCTGTGTTTGCGTCCGAGATCTTGGGTCTTCCTTCAGAACAATGACCCCAAACATACGTCAAAAAGCACCCAGAAATGGATGGCAACAAAGCTCTGGAGAGTTCTGAAGTGGCCAGCAATGAGTCCAGATCTAAATCCCATTGAACACCTGTGGAGAGATCTTAAAATTGCTGTTGGGAAAAGGCGCCTTTCCAATAAGAGAGACCTGGAGCAGTTTGCAAAGGAAGAGTGGTCCAAAATTGCGGGTGAGAGGTGTAAGAAGCTTATTGATGGTTATAGGAAGCGACTGATTTCAGTTATTTTTTCCAAAGGGTGTGCAACCAAATATTAAGTTAAGGGTGCCAAGAATTTTGTCCAGCCCATTTTTGTATTTTTGTGTGACATTATGTCCAATTTGCTTTTTTTCCCTCTCTTTTTTGTTTTGTTCCAATACACACAAAGGGAATAAACATGTGTATAGCAAAACATGTGTTACTACAATACTTTTCTGTGAGAAATACTTGATTTTCTGGAAAAATGTCTGGGGTGCCAACAATTTCGGCCATGACTGTATAAAACTAGAAAAATCCACAACAGTGCTGGTGTGTAATAATTCCTAGTGCGGTGAGACTATCCCGAGGTTATTCAGCGGCTCCTTCAGGGGTGAGCGCTACACGTGGGGGCTCGTCCGGGATCCCAGTCTCTGTGAATACCGCAATTAAAGGGTTAAATATGGATCCAGACGAAGCAGCAGAGTGGTGTAAAGCACAGGGTGGCCAGTTAGAGTTGAGTGTAGTAATGGTCATTCCTGCAGGCACCTGGGCAGAAGAACAGATCCGCCGGGCTGTGGCAGTGTTAGCACCTGACCAGCGGGGGTTTTTAGTGGACATTAAAGTGAACCCAGAGACCTCTCACATGTATGTTCTTTTTGAGTTGAGAAAGGATGTTCCCGTGTGTTTTCAGGGCGTGAGTATGCAACTAACCGACGACGTGGAAGTTCGTCTGATTCAGCCACGTGGAGATTCTGTGAATATTCCTGCATCCAGCCTGCTGGCCATGATTGGGCCGGAGTTCACTGCTGCCATTGGAGACCTCGTAGCTAAGTGCCAGAGGGCCCACCCTTCTTACATCAGCTTCGGATATCGAAAGTTGGAAAAATTTTCAGGAAACTTGCCAACTCCGGTGGGATAAGAAACCTTTGAGGAATGGGTGGAACAGGCGATGCAGGCTCTGGATGAGTGGGACATCCCTGAAGCACAGAAAAAACACAGAATTTCTGAGAGCTTGAAGGGACCTGCCTCAGAGGCTGTCAGGAATCTGAAGCTGAGTAAGCAAGACTGTACTGCTCTAGAGTACCTAAACATATTACAGGAAGCCTTCGGGCGAACAGAATAGGCTGCTAAGCTCATGTACCAGTATGAACATACTTACCAGCAAAAGGGTGAGAAGATGACAGATTACATGAGGCGCCTGGATAAGATACTGTACCAAGTACTGTTGAAGAAAGGAGCAGACCCCACTACAGTAGATCAGGTTAGAATGCGGCAGATATTGAAAGGTGCTCTACCCTTAGACCCTTTGATGTTGCAACTAAAGACTCGAGAAGGTATTAAGGAGTTAAATTACCTAGAACTGATTTGAATTGTTCGGGAAGAAGAAGCCCTTCTGGAAGAGAAGTTTGCAAGAAGGGGAGAAAAGGTCTATGCGCAACCCATAGGTTATAACGAGTGTTCATCAGATGAAGTTGATCCCGAAGAGACATATGAGCCGGAGATAACCCAAAAGTCGTCAACCCAGATTTATGGTGAAATACAAAAGACTCTCAAGAAAGTACAAGAAGCCCAAGTTAAGATGGAACAGACACACACGGATCTGTGCCGGGCAATTTTGAAAGTAGCAGAAATGCAGACTGAAATACAGAGGTCTCTCTCAGATATGCAAACAGCAGTGGTTGCCGTGGCCTCCAACAGGGGATTTTCAAATGAGTCACAGGAAGAAAGTGTGCCCTCATCCTTGTGGGGAAGATGTTTCGCTGTTGGGAATTCGGCCACTTCAAGGCTCAGTGCCCGGAAAGGTGACAGGGAGGGTCCCTATATGTGCCTGCTAGAACTAGGAGATCCTCTCCCTGGAGGTCTGGTCCTACATCACGGGAAAACAATGCACGCCCTCAGTCGCCACGTATGAGGACGAGGGTTAGAGTACAACAGACTGGGTCTACGTCTCCTGCTGCTACGAAAAAGTTCCCTGACAAGTTGATAGGTTCTCCGCCCATCATCCCGGTTCAAGTGGAAGGAGTCTACACCAAGGCTCTTCTAGATTCGGGTGCTCAAGTAACGCTGATTTACCGAGACTTCTATCAGAAATATTTGAAGCATATACCCCTGAAGCAGTTGAAGGATCTCGAAATCTGGGGTATGGGGACTGAGAGGTTTCCCTATGATGGATATATACAGGTGAAGCTAGAATTCAGTTCAGTAACCGCTGGACAACCGGGAGTATGTGACAAGTTGGCCATTGTGTGTCCTCGTCCCTCGGGAGCTAATCAAAATTCTATGATAGTGGGGATGAACACTGATGTGTTGAGACACCTGTTAACCCAGGGGTGGGCAATTAATTTTTCCAAGGGGCCACATGAGAAACTGGGACGGTAGTGGAGGGCCGAACCAATAGGCTGAACTTAAGTCTGTTCAATATAAATTTTATCGCTTTTTAAAAAGCAGTAAATTATATGGTTTTAATTAGCTGAATACATGTTATTATAACTATAGGGCTATGAAATTGTGGAATAGGTAAAATATAGCAGTAACAAAATAGAAACACCAATCATTATCACTGTTTAATTTTATTTTAACATAACATAAATTTAACCTTCACAAAAACAATACTGAAAATGTTTATTTTGTAGTATGGTAAAAAACAGCAATTAATTAACTTTATACAAAAAACAATAACTGCTTTTGATGTTTTCAGTGCATTTTTCTTGTTCAGTGAGAAAAATCCAGTCTGTCTTGGGCTTGAACAAGTGCTCTGAAGTCTGGTTGAATATCTGAGGTGGATATGCGAAGGACAGCTGACAGGTGATCATCAGTGAGAGAGGATCTGTATCTGGATTTGTTGAACTTCATCACTGAAAATGTTTGTTCACATATGTAGGTAGATCCAAAGAGAACTAACATCTTCTGAGCTCGCATCCTCATGTGTTGAAAGTTCTCCTCTTTGAGAGAGGAGTAAAAATCCAGCAGTGATACGGACTTAAAGTGCTCTGCCATTAGTGCATCAGACTGCAGGTCAATGAGTTCGAGCTGAACATCGCTGGGTGTATTATCCACACTGCAAGAAAAGGGAGAAGAAATCATGTGCATTTCACTCTCAACGGTTTTGAAGTCTTGAAATCGCCTTGAAAACTCACCATGCAGTGCTCCTAACATGGATGAGTACCTGCGTAGGTGAACAGCTGATGGTCTGGATTCCTTTAGTGTTGGCAAGTGGGTGAGAATGTTGTCCTCCATTTGGCTTGAAAGAAACTGCAACTTTCTCATGAAAGCCTTCACCAAGCTGTACATTTCATGTACAAAAAGGCCCTTGCATTGCAGTTTGGTATTTAGTTCATTCATTAGCGCAGTCACATCAACCGCAAATCCGAAATCTACCATCCAGTCTGCATCTGAGAGCTCTGGGATGACTTTCTCTTTCTTCTCACAGAACTCTTGAATCTCTGCTCTCAGATCCCATACTTTTTTAAGCACTTTGCCCAGGCTGAGCCATCTGACAGCAGTGTGGTAGCCTATGTCCCGATGTTCAGACTCCTGCTCCTCCAAAAGTGCCACAAACTGTCTGTGATTCAATGCTATTGCTCTGATGAAGTTAACTATTTTAGTTACAACATCAATAACATGGTTAATTTTTAGCACTGACTTACACAACACCTCCTGATGTATAATACAATGTAAAAATACCAATTTCTGTCCAGGGTTCATTTCAGTCACTTTATCCTGCATCCGCTTTAAAAGTCCGACATTTTTCCCTGTCAGATTTGGACTACCATCCGTTGTAACACCTGCCAGCTTGTCCCATTTCAGTCCCAGCTTGTCCAAGCATGCATTTACCTCTGTGAACAAATCACTCCCTGTTGTTGTCCCTTTCATTGACCGCATTGCTGCCAGCTCCTCTATAACCTTAAAGTCCTTTGTTATCCCCCGTACAAAGATGAGTAACTGGGCTGTGTCGCAGACATCGCAGCTCTCATCCAAAGCCAAGGAGAAGAAATCAAAATTGTCCACTTTGTTTTGCAGCTGAAGCTCCAGATTTCCAGCGATGTCCTCGATCCTTCTTGTTACAGTTCGTCTGGAGAGGGGCACGTTCTCAAATACCGCTTTTTTCTCTGGGCATATTAATGCTGCAGAGTCCACCAAACACTCTTTGATAAATTGCCCGTCAGAAAATGACTTGCTGTATTTTGCGATTTTGTGGGATATCACATAACTGGTCTTGACTGCTCCATCCCTGGAAGTGTGAAGCTTGGTAAAAAGTTCTTGTTGGTTTTGCAGCTTAGTTAGCAAAGCATTAGATGCCCGCGCCCTCTCTGCATCACTCACATTTTTGTATTTCTCTGCATGTTTAGTTACGTAGTGGCGACTCAAATTGTATTCCTTAAACACGGCGATCTGTACTCCACAAACTAAGCACACGGCTTTACCTTTTACTTCAGTAAAAAAATACTTTAAAGTCCATGTCTTATTAAAAACTCTACATTCTGTATCTATCTTTCTTTTTTTAATGTGAGCTGACATTTTTGAGGACTACTAACCGCTAAATCAGAATCTCTTGACACCTGTAAATTGAAAACAAAAAAGAAGTCACCTTCAAAATAAGGATCTCCTCTTTTCCCTGCAATGCACGACGGCCATCTTTAGTAAAGGAACATGATGCACCAAAAGCAGAGTCCCGCGCGGAACGAGCTGACCAACGCAAACACTTTACTGGGCACAAGCTAAGTATTTAAAAAATGCGAGACCCCGGCCATAAGCAAGGGACTGTGATTTTTGCGCCCCTGCTCTGGCACCCTAGGGCAGCCTTTTGGGCTGCCTTTTGGAAGCACCAGCCCTGCTTACGCCTAGGGTTGCCACCTTTTCTTCAAGCCAAACACGAACACTCTAGTGTTGGGCTTGGGCGGCAATTATATATTTTTTTTTGTAGCATATACAGTACATTATGCGTATATTTTATGGCACGAGGTATGCATGGCAGCCTGGTATTATGGCACACTCCTATGCATGCCACACTGGTATGTATATGGCACACTGCTGGCAGACTGGTATTATGACACTCCTTTGTATATGGCACACTGCTGGCAGACTGGTATTATGACACACTCCTATGTATATGGCACACTGCTGGCAGACTGGTATTATGACACTCCTATGTATATGGCACACTGCTGGCAGACTGGTATTATGACACACTCCTATGTATATGGCACACTGCTAGCAGACTGGTATTATGACACACTCCTATGTATATGGCACACTGCTGGTGAGAGGGGGGTTACTTTTCATTGAGATCAGATTCAATTATTACTGACTTGTCACCTTATTCTTGGAGCCTGAGGAAAATGAATCCAGATTCTCCAGAATGATTCCACCAGCCTCCAGTCCAGGCACAGCACAGAGCACCTGGCTGCTGCACTCACTTGTCTGCCAGCCTCTCCCAACGAAGAAAAGCACGTGGTGGTGGTGAGGTCCCCGAACCTAGTCACGTGTGCCAGTGCCTGCCTGAGCCGGAGCAAGCCTGCAACACGCTGATGGTAGGAGGAGGCGGACCCGGCAGAGTGGGGAGGAACTGAAATGACGTCACCGACCACACCACGTGATGTGACCACCCCCACTTGTCAGCGGAGCCGGAGCATCCATCTCTCACTCGCACGCAGCCAGCGTGCGAGTGAACAACACCTTCAAAAGCAAGTAATAGAGGTGTAGAGGGATGCGGGCCGGACTGAGGCAGCCAAAGGGCCGGATGCGGCCCGCGGGCCGCACAATGCCCAGGTCTGTGTTAACCCCACTGGTGACGGAAGAGAGCCCTGCTCCCAAGAAGGCGCACTTGATGTTACGGCTGGTCTGTCCACAGAGGGTCAAAGAATTGAGAGCCACTACAGAAGTGAAGAGACTGAGGAGAACGGAAGGGACAGAGAAGGTTCTACGGTCAGGAAAGGCTGTACGAGTACCGATTGGAGACAAATTCTCTTTGCCTGGTCCGCCTATTTCTCATCCGACTCCTATTACTCGGTCTCAGCAGTTGCGTTCCGTTGGAGAGAGTGAAGAAGACAGTGAAGAAGAAGGCTGGTGTCTGAGCTGGGTGTGGACACCTGAGTCCGAGGACGTCAGGCCAGTCTCTGATCAGGGTGAGAGTGGTTTGGAGCCTGAAATTATGCCTCAAGCACCTGAAGTACCTGAGACATCGGTAGTTCCTGAAGCTCTAGAGGAAATATCCATAAAGTACAGTTCTATGCCTTCCCTGGAAGGTTCATACACCGAAGATGTACCTACTCAGTCGGCAAGAGAGGGAATTGAGCCTGTAGAATCAGCTCTCCCGCCTGAAGATGGTCCCGAAAAATTTGAGCCTAGACGTTCAGTACGACCCCCTCAGAGACTCAAGTATGATTCACCAGGACATAGCACAGAGGAAGTTGTAACAACTGTGCGAAGGTTGCCTGAGGTGTCAGCCCTACTTGCAGAGGGTGAGAATGAGGAAATTTGGTGCCTGTTGTCAACCCTGAGTATATAAGTTAAGGCGAGAACTGTTATGTTATGTATGACCGATACATGTATCCGTTACACGCCCTTGGGAGGACCCAAGAGTTTAGGGGGGGAGAGTGTAGCGCTGCTTTAAAAAAACTGTATTCTGGTGCATTGAATTATTGCTGCCACCAGAGGGAGACATTGTGGACTATGCTGGACAGAGCAGACTCCATCTCCCATCACCCTTTGCATGAGGACAGGAAGTGGGTGGTACAGGAGGAGGATAGACTGGGGAGCCTCGTGTTTTGGCGCGCGTAGAGTGAGCGGAGCAGTGAAAGGTGGAGGATGCACGTTGGAGCTGTCAGAGATTGCAACCAGGCTGGAGTACAGATGCTGTCTTACTGGTGCTTACTGGAGATCAGCACAGTAATCGTGTTGGGACCTACCTGCGCAGCGCTGAGAGGACTGGAGGACAAGCTGATTCCAGCAGGACCCCGCATTAGGAGGCTGCGCCGTTCGATTGGGAGTGCAGGCGGCAGATCGTTTGTTCCAGTTGCGGAGATTTGGCAAGCGGGGAGCAGATTTAGTGGCACGGAGTCCCAGTACACAGCGTAGAAGATCTTTTGGTCGAGGCATCGAGTGCTGGACAGTTTCGTTCATCGGATGAGTGAGAGGCCTCCAGGCCACAGTTCCAAACCAGAAACGCACGCTGCAATATTGTTTAAATTCACAGGGCCCCAACGGTGACTAGTCGAAGATTGCTCTTTTCGTTCACTGGCCAGTCGAACACAGTACCCGGGTACCCTAAACTTTGTACATATATATATTGAGCTATTTTGCGGGACTTACACTTCAGAACTGAGGGGCTTAACCGTTCTTTTTCCGCTGTGTGTTTTTCCTGCGTGACGCATTCTGAAATTTCATTCAACGCGCATTTATCTTTTAGTAAAGCCTATAAAACTAGGAAAATCCACAACAGTGCTGGTGTGTAATAATTCCTAGTGCGGTGAAACTATTCCGAGGTTATTCAGCGGCTCCTTCGGGGATGAGCACTACAAAGTTAAGAAGAGAGTTTGTCAGATTTCAAAGATGGCAGCAGAAGTCCTCCTTGGTCAGCTAGGGTTCGTGCAGGCAAGTTGTTCAATATATAGGACACTTCATGCACCTAAACAAGATGTTACAGTAAAGGTTAGCAAAGGGGAAGTGGAGTTCTTCTATTTCTTTTCACTCGGGCGATCCATTCACTAATGGTTGGACAAGTAACCTGTCGCCACCGTACTGGTATAAGACCCTTAGCAGCATTAAGGAGGTGTATAAGTAAGCAACGTTTTTTGATCCTTGGGCTAAATGGAGCCTTAGCAAGCAAAACCAAGTCACCGAGTAAGAGTCAGGTCAGATATTTTGTTAATGTGTGATAAAATGGACAAATAATATAAAGACAACACAGAGCAGTCCCACCATATGTGGATGTAGAAGCCTATGCCCTTGGGATAAATGCCAGCAATGGGGGATAAGGTGGGAGCATTTTATGACAAGCTTGAGGCATGAGATATCACCTGGAGAGAAATTATTATTTTTTTTTAAAAAAAAATGGAAGGCAGGGCCTGGAAAAGATAGAGGAATCTCGACAGGGCATTCATTTTAAGAATATTAGTGCCGCTGAACCAAGAGAAGATTCCAGCAGAGTAGGACCGACTGCACAGTTTCATAATTGGAGAAGTATAGACTTTTGGGGTCTGGATTAAAATATAACATAACTGTCCACTGAAAGTAGCATAGATGGGGTAATGATGAGAAATAGTGTAATTAGGCTGCTGGGAGAGATTAATGAACTGGTTCTTCTTTGTTCATAATGATGTTTATCTCACTTGTAACTAGACATTTTACATTTCGTTTTGAACTAATGGATTAGTCCTAAAATGCAATTTATTTAGTTGCTAAAGAAATTCGTTTTCAGTTCTTTAGTATGAAAACTAATTTCATTCATCCGAAAACTATAACTATCAAAACTATAAAAACCAATGGATACAATTACTATTGTAGTGGCTCCTCAGAGGGCTGAGATCGCTGCTTGTTACAGTATCTCTCACTCTCAGCACAATGTGGGCCATATTACATAGTTGGTGCTAACTTAACCAGAGCTGGTGTAAACTTCCCAGAGCCATTATAGCCTATGGAGGTTTTCAGTTTACAACAGCTCTGGTTAAGTTAGCACCAACATTGTAATACTGCCCCGTGTCAGGCAAAGCTGTTACAGTAACTGACTGCTGCTCATCACAGCGCTCAGAGTTTCAGTAAAACTAGTAAATAATATTTTTATTTATAAGACGTTAGAACAATATTATTTCCTTGTTTTACTGAAACTCTGAGCGCTGTTAGTCAGTTACTGTAACAGCTGAGCCTGATACATTGTACTGAGATAATGTAACAAGCAGCCGATCTCAGCGCTCACAGCCACTGGATTTAAAGGGCTTTAAAAAAAAAATGATCCTCTCTGTATAATGTTTAGAACATCCTCCTGCATTAATTAATACCCCTCTCTGTATAATGTATACAACATCCACCTGCATTAATTAATACCCCTCTCTGTATAATATATAGAACATCCTCCTGCATTAATTAATGTCCCTCTCTGTATAGAACATCCTACTGCATTGGCATGTGGAGGGTGCAGAACTTCGGATGTTGCGCTCTTCATTGCTGGTCTCCTTCACTCATCAATGTAATATCACAAAAAGGACTGAAACTAAAATGTAGTGCATTTTATTTTAGTTTCTTTCGTTTTTTGGACTGAGCAGTTTCGTTTCTCTTGAGTCATACTAAAACTAAATTATCCCAAAATTCGGACTAAATCGTTTTAGTACTAAAACGAATGCACATGTCTACTTGTAACAGTTGCAAGGGGCTTTGAATATGTTGTTGAAGCGATATTGGTAGTTTGAATGAATTCTGAAGAGCTATGTCAGAACTGAGCGTGCAAGAGACGGTGTGTTGCATCTTTTTTTTTAAAAATAAGAAGTCGGATTTGTTTGTTTAAGCACCTCCAGGGAAATACAGTCAAAGGCTTTATCAACCAGACTGAACCAAGAAAGAGATTTCCCTTGACTACAAAGGTGAGTGTGTAGTGCCTACAGCATCTGGCAGTGCTGTTTCTATCAGGGTTATTCAAAGAGATCCGAATTGTGGCCGAAAGGTAACCGAATGCTGAAATTCAGCGTACGGTTACCTTTCCTGGCCTTTCGGCTATTCAGAGAGCAGGCAGTTCGCCAAATATGGGCGAATTGCCTGCACATACGGTGCCTGGTTGTTGCCTGTTCGAGGGCAGTGAAAACCCCATAGAGATGCAATGCTTGTCTATTCAGAGATCAAAAACCAGCAGTGAAAAGTTGCTGAATTTCCCTGCTGTTCGGTTTCATTCGACAGGTTTATTTCAGGCGATTCCTATAGGCTTCAATGTTAAAAATATTCCCGTTTTATTTCAATATCTAATAAACCGTTGATTATAATATTCTGCAGTAAAAAGTCTCTATGTATAGATTTTAGGATCTTTTAGGCATTTTTTGCAAAAACTATTTTTGTCTCCTTTTTTTTAAATTGTTTTTTTCTTTTTTCTGTAACAGCCCCTTTTATTATCATTCACTGGATCTTATATGTAAATATCAAAAATTTCCGTTCACTAGTTTCTTTCCAACTTTCAAACGTACAGTTTTTTTTTACCTCCTTCGTCTGCGGTGTCGGGTTTTTCCAGTAGCTGCTCTGCGCTGTGATCGACGGCTGCTTGGGTTTCTTCGGCGTGTTCGGTGGGGTTAATCCAGATGTTTTTGCGGGTTGGTGTGCGTTCGCCGGGTTTTGTGGTGATTGTTCGTCGGGTTTGAGGCAGCTTTTCCCTGCACTACGACAGCCATGTGGTGCTTGCTGATACCCCGCAGGGTCGCCGAAATAGGATCGCCTAATTGCAACGAATTGAATAGAACTAAAAGTCACCGAACGTGTGGTGACTTTGATTCTCTTTGAATAACCCTGTTTGCTAATATTTGAAATAGTTAAACTATTAAGGGTTATATGATCTTCTATATGTTTATGATGTAGACCATATAATTTTACTGTCCATATGAGTGCCATTCTAATGATCTATCACCAGGTTGCGTTTTTTTCCTGAAGATTTGTAGTAGATGTGAAGTTGTAACCGATGGGCTTCATTTATTTTTCAACATGTATTTATGTAAATGTGATATCTTCATATAGGTTTGCCAGATCAGCCTTGTTTTCCGGGACATGTGCTATTTTATGCAGAGCGGCACCACAGGTAAGGTGGTTTCCAGCTCAATTTAAAATTCATATACTGCAACAGGGAAATTTTTTTACCTAATCAAGACACCTCATCTGGGATATCTGTGGTTTCCCATACTGCAGAAAATTGATTCTGACTGCAGTGGTGTGTATTTCATGCATTGGTCGTCCATCAGCATGTACATTGCCAGATCAGCCATGACTTCCTGGACACAGATTACTATTTTATGCAGATGGGAGCACAGGGAAAAGTGCTGCCCTGCAACATATATAATTCATATGCTGCAGGAAGGAAATCAAGACAGGTCATGGGATTTCTTTTTGATTTCTTACCTGCAGCACATGGAACCTACATGCTACACGGCTGCATTTTTCATGCAGTGCCCATCAGAATGACTAAATTATGTGCGTCCAGGAAAACCTGCTCGATCTGGCAACCCTTTTGCTATACTAGAAATTGTAAGAGTACAAGTGGTCACTGTTATATACAAATGGTTGTCTAGATGGAAACCTTCATTCTATCTATCTTTTGTCCTAATGAAGCCATCACCCACTACAACTCTACTCTTTCCTCCACCGTTGATAAATTGGCACCATCAAAACCCTGGTCAATAAGGTGACAAAACCTGCAACCCTGGCACAACAAATTGACCCGGCATCTCCAAAGATTTTCTAGAACTGCTCAACGCTATTGGAGAAAGACCCACTCCCACTCCTACTTTCTTCACTATAAATTTATGCTCCAGTCCTACAGCTCTGCCCTTTTCCTAGCCAAGCTGTCATATTATACGGCCCTCATACACACCCACTCCCAGAACCCAAAATGCTTGTACACCACCTACAACTCCCTTCTCCGTCCTGCTGTGGGTGTTCCTCACACTGACTTCAATGCCGAAGACCTAGTGTGCTTTTTCACAGCAAAAATTGAACAGATAAGAACTGAGATCTCAACAATGCCATTATCACCCATGCAGGAAGAAGTTAACCATGTACCGCTGGGTGGATTTTACCTAGGTCATGGAATAAACAATGACGTTTAAAGGCAGTATTCAAACCCCTAACATTCAAAGAATACATCAACATTTCAGAAGGACCCATACTTAGTAGGGAAAAGAAAAGCACAATACAAAACCATTGTTATAAACGGTGCCCATCTCAACAATGCCATTATCACCCATGCAGGAAGAAGTTAACCATGTACCAGCTGGGTGGAGTAGAGGTAACATCACTGCGCTATAACTGTGGAGACTCAGGTTCGATTCCCAACAAGAGCACCTCTCCAGTAAGTGTCCTTGGGCAAGACACCTAATGGTACAAACTCGCCACACAGGAAATACATGAAGACGAGAGAAATCTCTTTTTTTTTTATCTATAATTGTTTATTAGTTATAATACATAATACGGTTAACATCATACATAAAAGGAAAAAAAGGGAGGGGGAAGGGAAGGGAGAAAGGGAAAGGGAAGGAGGAGGAAAACACAAAACAGTATCTCTCCAATCAGCTTTGCCTATAATTACTTGGTTGCAAAGACATGCCCGAAGATCTGAAAAACAACCAACCTAACCACCTTTTTTGATAGGCGGTCATTCAGTCATGCACTTTTGCAAACATTTCTTCATATTTACATATCCTATCCACTTTACTTATCACTTCAAATATTGTAGGTGATAGAGACGACTTCCAATGACTTGCTAAAACTACTTTAGCCGCTCCTAATATTATTGATATTTTTATTTTATTTATAAAAGGATTTTACCAGGAAGGATACATTGAGATTTCTCTCGTTTTCAAGTATGTCCTGGGTTTGAGAACATTGATTGGTTACAGAAATACAAAATAGTAAAATGCAAGAAATTAACACAAGACCAAATATACAGATTAACAGAAAAATAAATATGGAGGAAATAAAGTCATTATGTTACATGTTTACAGGTGCATTCCGTATTGAGGTATGTTAATAGGGAAGTCTTAAGGGACTTTAGACTGGGGGAAGATTTGACGGTGTCTGGGAGGTTATTCCATATTTGCGGTGCTCTGTAGGAAAATGAGGATCGAGCCATTTTCTTTTTGTATTGCGGTATTGCAAGTAAGGTGCTGGTCCTGGATCTGAGGTTATAGGATGGGGGAACTGCCGGGGAAGCAGCATATTCAGGTAGGGTGGTAGCTCCCAGAAAAGCTCTTAAACACCAGGTTGGAAAGGTGGAGGGTGCGTCTAGAGTCCAGTGATGGCCAGTTTAGTTCTTTTAACATGTCACAATGGGGTGTCATGTAGTTACATTGTAGCACAAAGCGACAGAATGAGTTATACAATGTAGTAAGTTGTGTTTGCGGGGCGGCTGCATACACTACATCTCCGTATTCAATGGCTGGCATAAGCATTTGTTGTACAATCTGCTTTCTTACCGCGGGGCTCAGGCAGGATTTGTTTCTGTACAGGGCACCTAGTTTGGGGTAGAGTTTAGATGAGAGTTTTTCGATGTGGGGGCCAAAAGATAGATTTGGGTCTAACCACATACCTAGGTATTTGAGAGAAGTGACTGTGGTCAGCGTGCCATTTGATTTTGTCCCAACACATAGATGGGGTGTTTGCAATTTGTGTAGTTTAGGTGCGGTTCCAAGAGCATTGTAACAGTTTTGTCAGTATTTAGAAAAAGTTTGTTATTTGCAATCCACTTTTCTACCCCTGTGAATTGTTCTTGCAGCACTGCCTCCAGCTGTGGGAGATTTGGTTTGCTGGTATAGATTACAATGTCGTCTGCATACATGTGTACAGTTGAAGCTTTGCAGACATTGGGCAGATCATTTATGAATATTGTGAATAGCAGGGGGCCAAGTATCGAGCCTTGGGGTACACCGCACGTGACTGGGAGGGGGAGGGAAGTGCTGTCAGAAATGGACACAAATTGAGACCTATCAGACACATATGATTGGAACCAGGTTAACGTACTATCACCAATACCAGAGTTCTTAAGTTTTTGTAATAGGATGCCATGGTCTACTGTGTCAAAAGCCTTGGCAAAATCAAGGAAGATGGCTCCAGTTAGATTTCCTTGTTCCATGCCAGCTTGGATATCATTACAAACTTTTAAAAGGGCAGTTGTAGTTGAATGGTTTGGACGAAAGCCTGATTGATCTGGGGTTAAATAGTTCTGCTACTGATAATAATCACATAATTGAGTGTAGTCACATTCTTCCAGAATTTTTGACATTACAGGGAGCAGTGATATTGGGCGGTAGTTGGATACCAAAGTACTGTCTCCACTTTTATGGATAGGTACCACCCTTGCAGTCTTCCAGAGTTTGGGTATGTATCCAGTCGCCAGTGATTCATTAATCAGGGTTGCGACAGGTTTTGCAATTGCTGGTGCACTGATTTTCAGCAGCATTGCTGGGATTTGAAACCCCTAGTAGATAAAGGCAGATTAGTAGGAATAATATGTAAGATGTAAACTTCAGGGCTAAAGGGAATGGTCGCAGATATGCATTCATAAATCAGATGGCTTATAGATCTCCAATATGCGGTTAATTTAGCACATGACCAGAACATATGAGAAAGGGATCCTTTAGCCAAGTGGCATCGCCAACACTTATCTGAAACACCAGGAATATGTGCCAAACGTGCTGGCGTAAGATACCATCTATAAATCACTTTAAGATGAGATTTTCTTACCCCTGTACTTTTAGAGTATCTATAAACCGATGATATGGCATATGACCAGTCTTCATATGATATTGAGAGATCTAAATCTTTTTCCCAGTTTAACATATATGAAAGTTTTTTTGTTGTATTTTTAATCGCTAAAACTTGATAACATAATGATAGTGTTTTTTTAGAGCTCTTTTTTCCAAAACATAGTTTATGGAATGCTGTAGCTTCTGTAACAGGGATAATTTTTACTTCCTGACTTAAGATAATATGTTTCATACGCAGATAAGTAAAAATGCAGTTTAAGGGAATATCAAATTCCTTTACTAGATCAGGGAAAGATTTTATTGTAGACTGAGTAAGCAGTTGTTGAATATGGGTCACACCTTGGGTCAACCAGGGGGATATATGTAAATCAGGTGTAAGAAGCCCCAAAGATCGTCAGGTAGCGAAGCTCATCAATGAGAATGGTTTAAGAAGTGGGACACCCTATTGTCGCCAGATTGAGATAGATAAATATGAAGAAGGCAACATTACCTCCTTTTTCCTCCTGATAGAACCTCTGTGCCACATAAAATCGAGGCAAAGTATGTGGTGCTATTTCTGCGTTCTCAAGTTGTAACCACAGTGGTATTTCTAAAGAGTTTAATGTAGCCAGTAATTGAGCTATTACTGAGGCTCTATAATATCTCTTTAAATCTGGAAGTCCCAATCCCCCCATAGCAGTCGGAGATGTTACAGTTTTTGCTGATACCCTGGGATGTTTACATTTCCAGATATGAGCAAACAGTAATTTTTGTAGCCGTAGGACAAAGTATGCTGGAGGAGTCACTGGAATGTTGTGAAAAAAATATAATATTTTTGGTAATATAGTCATTTTTAGTGATGCAATACGACTCATCCAAGATAAATTTACTAAGCGCCACACCTGCATCTGCTTCTCTAATTGCTGAAGTAAAGGGGTGTAGTTGTGTCGGGCGGCAGAACTCCTGTGTCTTGACACAACCACGCCAAGGTATTTAATAGAATTCGATCGCCACTCATATAAATATCGGTTTTGAAGACTATCAAGTGATTTTTTTGGAATATTTAAAGGTAGTGCCTGAGTCTTCCCTATGTTATTCTTATAATATGATAACCCACTGTAACGTTCTAATAATCCAAAGAGGGAAGGTAGTGAAGTTTCTGGTGAGGAAAGATATAACAAAATATCATCCGCAAATACGAGTTTCTGTTCCCCAATAGGGGTTAACAGACCTGAAATAGATGATGTTAGTCGGATATGAGAGGCTAATCGTTCTAAGGTCAAAACAAAAATAAGAGGGGATAAGGGGCATCCTTGACAGGTACCGTTTGATATAAAAAATGGAGGGGATAAAAAACCCATATTAAAGACTTTTGCTGAAGGGGTGGTATATAATGCCATTATACTTTTAATAAATAAATCTGGAAATTTAAAGGCAGCTAAGGTCTGATACATATAGCCCCAGTGTACATGATCGAATGCTTTTTCAGCATCAAGGGAAAGCACTAATCCTGGTTGATTCATTCTATGTGCCAAATCAATAATATTAAAAAAACGGCGTGTGTTATCGCATGTCTGGCGCCCCTGTACAAAGCCTGTTTGATCTAATTGTATCAGACTAGGAAGCAGAGGTCCAATTCGAGAGGCTAACAGTTTAGAGTAAAGTTTGATGTCAACGTTTAGTAAAGAAATTGGGTGGTAGTTTTCACAACAGGAGGGGGGTTTACCTTGTTTAGGTATAGTTACTACTGTGGCCACTAACATTTCCAAAGGGATCTCCCCAGATAATTTCATATAATTAAATAATGCTGTTAAGATGGGAGTCAGAAAAGAAAAAAAATTCTGATAATATAAATTTGTAAACCCATCAGGGCCAGGGGCCTTATTCTTAGGAAGATTTTTTATAGCCATACCTACTTCTTGTTCCATAAATGGAGTTAGAAGTACTGATTGCTGCGATAGGGTCAATTTTGGTAAATTTGCCTCTTCTAGAAAGCTACTTATATCCTCCTTTTTAGGGGTTGGAATCTTAGGGTCGGTACTTAAGTTATAAAGATTTTTATAATAATGGGCAAATTCAGAAACAATCAATTTTGGATTCTGTACTGAGGTTCCTCCTTGGCTACTGATTTAAGTTAGTTTTGAATGTAACCTTTTGGCCTTGAGTTTAGAGGCTAGCCATTCCCCGCTTTATTCCCTTGAGTAAAAGTATTATAATTAAGCTTACGCAAAAGACGTTCCATTATTTGTAATTGTAACTCTTCTAGTTCTTTTCGTGTAGAGTTTAGGGCCGCAGTGATATCTAATGAAGGGGAAGTTTTATTTTGAATTTCTAATCCAGAGATCCGCTGTAACAGAGTTTTCACCTGGAGGTCATATTGCTTCTTCCTATAGGATCGTTGCCTAATAAAATGGCCGCGAAGAACAGCCTTATGTGCAAGCCAGACTGTACTTATTGGAACATCACCTATATTGTTCAGGCTAAAGTAATCCTTTAAAGCTAGTATCGTCTTTTCTTCCCCATCTGGATCTACTAATAAAGAGTCATTAAGTCGCCACATTCCCATACCTCAGCTTGGAAACGAAGCACGAAAAGTAATAAGTAAGGGTGCATGGTCTGACCAAGTTATCTGACCAATTTGTGCCTTTAATAGTTGAGAGATTGTAGAGCGATATATAAAACACAGGTCTATTCTGCTATATGAAGAATGTACCTGGGAGAAGTATGTATAATCTCGACCGGTAGGATTCATGATCCTCCATGTATCGTATAGATTGGCAGACCAAATAAGATCCTGCAACCAACGGTTTATAGACCTAGCTTTACGAAAAGGGAAACGGCCTTGAAGGCCCTGAGTATCTATATCAGGTTGGAGTGTTATATTGAAATTTCCACATATATATAAAGTACCTTTGGATATTGAAAGTATTTTGGCATATGCTTTACAAAAAAACTGGATCTGATTATCATTAGGGAAATATAAGTTTACAATAGTTACTGGTATTTCATTAAGAAGTCCCTTTAGAATTAGAATCCTACCCTCTCCATCTTGATACTGTAATATACATTGAAATGTCCAATCCCTGTGAAAGAGAATGGATACTCCCTTAGACCTTGTCTGTGCCATGGAATGGTAGGAATCAGGATAATGCTGAGATTGGAGACGAGGAGTCTCCCGAGATCTAAAATGTGTCTCCTGCAGACAAACCACCGGTGGGTGGATTTTACCTAGGTCATGGAATAAACAATGACGTTTAAAGGCAGTATTCAAACTCCTAACATTCAAAGAATACATCAACATTTCAGAAGGACCCATACTTAGTAGGGAAAAGAAAAGCACAATACAAAACCATTGTTGTAAACGGTGCCCATCTCAACAATGCCATTATCACCCATGCAGGAAGAAGTTAACCATGTACCAGCTGGGTGGAGTAGAGGTAACATCACTGCTCTATAACTGTGGAGACTCAGGTTCGATTCCCAACAAGAGCACCTCTCCAGTAAGTGTCCTTGGGCAAGACACCTAATGGTACAAACTCGCCACACAGGACATACATGAAGATGAGAGAAATCTCAATGTATCCTTCCTGGTAAAATACTTTCTCAAAAACAAAATGTCTATCCTCACATGTTTAACTCGTTCCCTTCAGCAATTGAACAGGAGGTCCTTAAACTACTATGATCCTCGACCCCGTTCCCTCACATCTTGCCAAAACACTTTCCGTTTCTCTTGTACCGTCCTTGACCCATACCTTTAATCTGTTCTTACCCTCTGGGGTCTTTCCTGCTCCTCTCAAACATGCCACGGTAGTCCCAATCCTAAAAAAGCCGTCTCTGGATCCGACTGCTCCCTCCAACTACCACCCCGTGTCCCTGCTTCCTTTCGCCAAACTCCTCGAAAAGCTTGTGTATGCCTGTCTGACTACCTCAACACACACTCTCTCCTTGACCCTCTGCAATCTGGGTTTTGCTCCCTGCACTCGACAGAAACAGCTCTCGCGAAACTGACCAATGACCTTGCAAATGCTAAATCTAATGGGTGCTACTCTTTGCTGATCCTTCTTGACCTCTCTGCTGCCTTTGATACAGTTGACCACTCGATCCTCCTTCAAAGCCTTAGTGATATAGGCCTTCAAAGTACTGTTCTTTCATGGTTCGCTTCCTACCTGTCCCTACCTGTTTAGTGTCTCACTTGAGGGCAGTACCTCCTCCTGGCAGCCTGTCTCTGTTGGGGTGCCCCAAGGTTCAGTACTGGGCCCTCTACTTTTTTCAATCTACACTGCCTCTCTAGGCAAGCTGATCAGCTCCTTTGGATTCTAATACCACCTATACGCTGATGACACTCAAATATATCTCTCGTCCCCTGATCTCTCTCTGGCTCTCCTGGATCGAGTCACTGACTGTCTCTCAATTTGACCGTCTGACACTGACCGTCTCAAATTGGATGTCTTCCTGCTTCCTTAAACTCAATCTTGCCAAAATTTAAATTCTCGTTATTCCTCCCTGCAAGAAGAACCCAATACCACCTATCTCCCTTTGAGTAAATGGAACACTCAGTAGCCCAACGCCTCAAGCTCGCTGTCTTGGTGTCACTTTTGATTCTGACCTAACGTTATCTCCCCACATCCAGACAGTGACCGAATCCTGTTACTTTCAACTCAAAAACATTGCCCATGTCCGTCCTTTTCTGACACAAGATACCGCAAAGGTGCTGGTTCGTGCTATTTTTCATTTCACGACTTGATTACTGTATTCGCTCCTTATTGGCCTCCCCAACTCCCGTATTGCCCCTTTCCAATCTGTAATGAATACAGGTGCCGGGCTTATTTTTCTCACCAGACGCACCTTGCGTACCTCCCCACTCTGCCATGCCAGTCTCTCTATTGGCTTCCTGTACGTTCCAGGACACAGTTTAAAATACTGATGCTCACGTTCAAATCGCTCAATAACTCAACTCCTCCCTACCTGTCTCCATTACTCTGCAAGCATGTCCCATCTAGACAACTCTGGTCAGCAGGCGATCTCCACCTGTCATCGGTCTACACGTGCACGGCCAACTCTCGCCTCCCAGACTTCTCAAGGGCAGCACTGGTCCTGTGGAATGACTTGCCTCGCCCTATCAAACTCTCCCCTGATTTCAGGCCTTCAAGAAATCCCTCAAAACCCATCTCTTTAGATTAGCGTACCACATCACTGATGCAACTCCTCCCTCTGCTCACCTACTCACACATGATTGAAGCTGCTTCTATGGCCCCACCATTCCCAAACAACTGGCACTAATGATCCTGCTATCTAGTAAAATTCCTCTTGTCTTCCTCAACTCCAATCCCTCTAGAATGTAAGCTCCCATGTGCAGGGCCCTCTACTCCTCTTGTTTCCATCATATGTCCATTCATCTGTATCTTGTCCCCTTTGGTTATTGTAAAGCGCTGCAGAAACTGTTTTTATAAATGTATCAAGATTCTAAATAGACATATTGAAAATCAGAATATTTTTAGACTATGAATTTATTAATTCATCAAAGATTTGATGTTTAGAGATTTAAGGGGTTATTCAGAGAGCCCCGAAATGTCACTGACATTTTCGTGCTCTCCCATTCGCCGCATTTCGGCGAGTTAAATCCGCCAACCCTGCGCTGAATTCATTATTTACCGCAGGGTCCCCATAAGTGTGGCGAATCAACCTGCCAAATGCATTTTCAAACTGCCGAAAAAACGCTGAATCGATCACTTAACCTGCCGAAAAATTGCTGAATGCATCCGACGATCCGCTGAAAAGACCGCCGAATTGATCCAAGAAAAGCCGACCAGCCGCCGAACAGGGTAAAACCTCCCCCCCCCCAAAAAACACTACAACTTTTAAAAGGCATTTTCAAAAAAACTACTGCAGGAAAATGCATGAAAATAATATATGAGGTACTATGAATAATAATAAAAAGGTCTGTTAAAGAAAAACAAATCCGCCATTTTTCAAACCTGGAAAAAAGTTTTTGCCACAATAATGCCTAAAAAATAGCCACAAAATTGCACCATATGGGGAAATTCACCGTTCGGTGCAATTTTGTGTCCAATTCGGTGTTTGAATAACCTCTCTAGCTTATGCTTTGAAAATCTTATCGTAATGAAATAACATTTTGTTCCTGCTATGCCTACAATATCTTAATCAAACACAGCTGTGAAAGCTTCTATTAACTGACCTAACACAAGTTAACAGATAGTGTTTTGCCCTATGATCTGCTCACATGTCTCTTTCTTTAGGAAAAGAGAAAATGATAATCAATACATGCGCCATAGGGTGCCAGAACGCATTATGTATCCAGTAAAGTATGGCCTAATTCATGCAGACAGTAAACTCAGGTAATGATCAGCCGTGTAACATGTATAATTCATGTTTCAGGAGGAAAATCTGTTACCTAGTCAAGTCATGTCCGCTGAAATTTTTCACCTGCAGGTTATGGTTTCTAGATCCTGCCAGGTTTGCATTTCATGCACTGCTCATCATCATGATTAAATTACAGTAAATGTGTCGAAGGGGAAACAACACCAGGTAGTAGCCCTTCGGGGGCACTATTCCCAAGTTGGCTCTAAAATGTGGACGCTAAATCTGTGCCCGCAGATTTCCCTGTAGAGTCCCCATTTTACTGTGATTTTCCAGGGCAGGCGCTGTCTCAGCACTTCACCCCAGAGCGCAGCGCTAAGCGCTGGGATATTCATGGTAGTGATTCCGTGCAGCCGCAAGTATCACCTCCTGGAATCCATAAGACTCCATAGATGTTTGCGATTCCGGACCGCAAGATAGCACAGCGCCGCAGAGCGTTCGCGGTCAGATTGGGAACAATTTCTTCCCAGTCTCACTCTGCCCCTGGCGACAAGAATGGCGGATTGGGCCACCATTCTCGCTGCGGGATGAGAGGTGAGTAATGCATTTATTGGGGGGTTTAGGGGGTGCTACCTGATTTTGGAAAACTGGATCATTTAGCACCAGCTTTTAGGTGTAGCTAAAATTTTGCCTTGCACGTACTTGCGTTAATTAGTGCTAACTCTTTGTAATACCTGACTTATCGAAATGCTAATTAATGATTGCGCTCCTCATGTTAAGTGTAGGATAGTATAGGAAAGTGGCACATAGAAATTTCTGGCAGTAGAGTGCAGAATTTTAAGTGTGTGTGTATATGTGTAGTTTATTTATATATATATATATATATATATATATGTATAGTCAGTTAGAATTTGATTGTGAAATAGTACTTAAGGTCATCATTTTATCTCTTAATTTGAGTAGCCCAGTCCCAGGGTAGAATAGTTTTATTAGAAGTCTGGTTTCCCGAAGTCAGCATAATAAAGTAACCTTTGTACATTTCAAGTAGATTCCCTATGTTAGCAGAGGCAAACAATTGTTTCAAAACATTCCCACGTACTTTTGCTCCAATTTATTTGGTACTGAAGATATCAAAGTGTTTTCCATTGTCAAATCCTTGAATGAGTGACTTATTATGAGGGACAAATTTATTGCCGAATTTCTTACATTTATTATTGTGACACTTAACTGAAGGCTCCCTCTATACCATCTAGGCTCCCGCCTTGAACATCTAGTGAGATGGTAATAATTTCAATGAGTGCTTCCTCCTGCTATTTATCCAAAAAAACAAGGGCTATTTGTCACCCCTGTTTTCCTAGAGGTCCTCTGTATGTTTTGTGTATCCATATAAAAGGGACTGTCTGTGGGTAGTGGGTACACATAGTTCATTGCACAGGGTGGTTGGGGATGTATCTTAACCTCTTATCCGTGGGAACCGCTGGGCGTCAAAGTGGTGCCTAAACACTGTGGGCTACTTTGCACCAACCACCCGCAAGCCTTCAACCCGCCTCCCATCCTTGCTGGCCAAGTGCGCCATTGGCTGTCGTGGAACCGCCTGAGTTCAGGCATCCGGTGGTAGTCATGACTGCTTAGGACTGGATCCTCCCCAACCTATTACCCTTTTTTCCCAATAAACACACAGAAACATAAATATTGGAAAAAGTGCATAGACCACAGCTTTATTAATTAAGTTAATTCATAAATCAACAATTATAAATTCTGACCCCTCCGTCCAAAACCTACAGAGGGCAGCTTCAACCATATAAAACCTAGAGCTCATCGCCCTACCTGACCTCAATCAGGCAGACCCCGTCTCCCCCAAGGCCCACCTTCCGGCGGCTTATACTATTATAATCCTACCGCTGGCAAGGCATACCGCAGCTGTGACTACACAATGAAATAAAAAAGCTAAACAACCTAACATACGAACTAGTGTGGGAGGGTGGGACAGAGTTCTGCTACGCTCAGCTGACAGGATCCAAAGAGGTAAGCCACACCCACCACCTCACCTATATATAAATGCAGGTGCATACATGCTGCCTTCCCGCCAATCAGAAACCGCTTTCCACTACATAGTCTGGCCCAGCCCAGCAGTCATGTCCCCCCTTCCTGACTGGTCCAGGGGAACCTTGACTGCTTAGGACTGGATCCTCCCCAACCTATTACCCTTTTCTCCCAATAAACACAAAGAAACATAAATATTGAAAAAGGGCATAGACCACAACTTTATTAATTAAGCTAATTCATAAGACAACAATTATAAATTCTGACCCCTCCAAGACCAAGAGCTCATCACCCTGCCTGACCTTAATCAAGCAGAGCCCATCTCTCCCAAGGCCCACCTTCCGGCGGCTTATACCATTATAATCCTACCGCTGGCAAGGCATACTGCCACACCAGGGGCTGCCTACTATCCATTAAGGCTGCCCCTGTGTCCCCCTGCAGCCAGCACCCTCTCAATGCCATCAATCAGTCCTGCGAACAAAATATCAAAACCTATGTCCGATAAATGAACACCATCCTCCCTCAAATTCCCGTTATCGCCTTCCAAATCCTTATGCCGCACCAAAATCCCCTCAAGGTGTTTAACAAAAGACGACACTTCTCGATTCACCTTGCGGCGAGCGCGCTCAAGCGCCTTACAGGCAGCAAAGGAATCCCAACATGGCAGAGAAACAATTTCCGACCATACAACAAACCCCCCATCAAAAAGGGCAAAGCACCTGGCCAAATTCTGCTTAATATTATGTATTCAATCCAGACACCTGACACAACCTAAATCACCCCCCCCCACATGAACTATTAAGATAACTTCCCAGGAACCCCTCCTAGACAGAAAACAACATTCACGAAAAAACTGTGCGCAACGCAGACCCTTGATACCTAACCAGCGAATCTGTACCACCTCCGGAGGGAATCCCAAATTTCTCCCGAGAGTCCTCCGTTTCGCCCACCAAGCTGCCCGGTACACGTAAGAATGACCCGACAATCCAAACGTAGCGAGACGGTGTACCTGAAATCACAAAAATTGAGAACGCACATAAGTGACAAAATGGTTAGAATGCCACCTATCCAACCTGAGTAACATTGAATCTGAAGCACCCACCCCCTCTGCCTCTGTCACCACGCCAATCCTGAAGGAATGCGATGCAAACAACGCCGGATCGAGACACATTTTAACAATCCCTCTCTTAAAAACCAATGAAAATTGATACCTAGTCAAAGGAACACCATCCTCATGAACCAAAAAAGACCTCCCCCCAACTGGATGCTGCGCAAAAAATACCCCGGCCAACCCAACCGGACAAGCATTCCCTCCAATCACCTGAATAGACACATATGAACCCTTACCACCCTGATCAGTTTTAGAACAAGCAATAAAAAGTTGAACACAGCCTTCCAAAAATTCAATGTGCTCCGCAAGTAACCTTGCCTGCTCGCACTGATTATGTGCCACTAACTCCCCCACCCGAAAAGCCTCATAAAATGAAAACGAAAAAGCAACACTAAGCAATAGCACCTCGTAAGTGGAAAAACATAATTGTGGCAAAACCGCCAACAAATCCAATAACTGCCCCGACACTGGCCTATGAGAATCCAGAGATCTAAGTTTTACCCAATGAGCCACCATTTAAAAAAAAAAAAAAATCCTAACCCAAATCGACCGAACCCATCAATCGACACAAACAAGACAAAGCAGTCAGTACCTTTGCAGCACCAGACCCAGACCTACCCGACCCTTGAGTTCAGACGAATTAACCAAGATGGCCCATTGTCGGTCACACGTGGACTGCCAACCCCTCTCCCCTCAGGCCACAGCCTCCCAAGCCCGCCAAACCGACATACAGTCAGGTCCAGAAATATTGGGACATCGACACAATTCTAACATCTTTGGCTCTATACACCACCACAATAGAGTTGGAATGAAACAAACACAATGTGCTTTAACTGCAGACTGTCAGCTTTAATTTGAGGGTATGTACATCCAACTCAGGTGAACGGTGTAGGACTTACAGCAGTTTGCAGATGTGCCTCCCACTTGTTAAGGGACCAAAGGTAATGGGACAATTGGCTTCTCAGCTGTTCCATGACCAGGTGTGTGATATTCCCTCATTACCCCAATTACAATGTGCAGATAAAAGGCCCAGAGTTCATTTCAAGTGTGCTATTTGCATTTGGAATCTGTTGCTGTCAACTCTCAAGATGAGATCCAAAGAGCTGTCACTATCAGTGAAGCAAGCCATCATTAGGCTGAAGAAACAAAACAAACCCATCAGAGAGATAGCAAGAACATTAGGCATGGCCAAAACAACTGTTTGGAACATTCTCAAAAAGAAGGAATGCACCGGTGAGCTCAGCAACACCAAAAGACCCGGGAGACCATGGAAAACAACTGTGGTGGATGACCGAAGAATTCTTTCCCTGGTGAAAACACCCTTCACAACAGTTGGCTAGATCAAGAACACTCTCCAGGAGGTAGGTGTATGTGTGTCAAAGTCAACAATCAAGAGAAGACTTCACCAGAGTGAATACAGAGCGTCCAACACAAGATGTAAACCATTGGTGAGCCTCAGAAACAGGAATGCCAGATTAGAGTTTGCCAAACAACACCTAAACAAAGCCTTCATAGTCCTGGGACAAGATCCTATGGACAGATGAGACCAAGATCAACTTGTACCAGAGTGATGGGAAGAGAAGAGTATGGAGAAGGAAAGGAACTGCTCATGACCCTAAGCATACCACCTCATCAGTGAAGCATGGCGGTGGTTGTGGCAGATTAGCTCTGTATTTCTATCTATATAAGGGTCTGCCTGTGTATATGCTCCTTTTGTATGGGAGATGTGACAGATTAGATATGTATTTCTAAGAGTCTGCCTGTGTATATGTGTTTATGTGCCTGTTTATATATATATATATATATATATATATATCCTCCATATCGTCATATTCATATTTGTGTCTGACCATTTGGTAAGTGTATCCCCAGTCCACAGCTGTTAAGAGGGAGTGCTAAAATGTAATTAAAATGGTTAGCTTTCTCCATTGGGGGGGATATAACACGTAACTGTAAAAGGGAATGTCTTTTGTGCCCTGACATATTGTGTATCCTGGTAATCACACCTTGGGAGCCAGCCAGCACCAAGATTTAGACCCTATCTTCAAAGACAGGAAGCACATCCTTGATCTCTAAGGGGGGTCTGGGAGGAAGAGGGACACCTTTGGGCAATTAAAGATTAATGACAAGCGTACTGAGCATGCTCTGTAGAAGGGAACTCTGGGATATGTAGTGCCGGAGGCTGGACCATTTGTGGGTGGGTTGGAAGGACCAGGAAGTGTATAAATTCTGAAAACTGGCCATGTGCTGGGGCTGATCACTTGGGGTACATTCGAAAGATGACTGATCGGTCCATGTTCCTATCTCCAGGCCCCGGGAGTCACCGACGCTAGCTTACTGATTAGCTTATTGTAAGTAACGCTCTGTGCTTAACCCCTTTTCTTTTATTTGCTGTGTAGTGTATAATTAATTGATTTATTCTAGTTATAATTTCTCCTGTAACAAATGCACTGTGATTTTTTTATATCATAAATAAACAAAACGTATTTAAGTTTCTGCTTCTGGCTGATGAGATCCATGCTAACTAAGAGATTGGGAGTATTGCTATTTGCTTTAAGCTCGGTTATATAAGAAATTGCGAGTTGCGGTCGTCGGAGACGGCAGGGATTGTGGGATAGGTAGTCACTGTCCGAGTCTAGGTTAGGCAGATAGTGTGGTTGCTTAGCCCTGCGTCTCCCGCTGCAAAGCGCGTAGTGTCCAGGAGGACTGGTGGCAGCGTAACTAATAGATTAGGAAAGTGAAGCCAGGGATTGTGGGAGATGTAGTCATTACCCGCTTCAGGAGAAGACTTGTACTGCGTTGTAATCCTGGGATCATTATATCGCGCTCTACGTGCCTGTTGTGAGAGAAAGTGTGGCCGGGACGGGTAGATAAGCGCGCGTGATTATCTGGGTCTAGGATAGATAGATAGTGAGCGGCTTAACCCGGCGTCTTTCGCAGCAGCATGCGTAGTGGTCGTGACAGTGGTAGTGTCATGGTGTGGGCATGTATGGCTGCCAATGGAACTGGTTCTCTTGTATTTATTGATGATGTGACTGCTGACAAAAGCAGCAGGATGAATTCTGAAGTGTTTCGGGCAATATTATCTGCTCACATTCAGCCAAATGCTGCAGAACTCATTGGACGGCGCTTCACAGTGTAGATGGACAATGACCCAAAGCATACTGCAAAAGCAACCAAAGAGTTTTTGAAGGGACAGAAGTGGAATGTTATGCAATGGCCAAGTCAATCACCTGACCTCAATCCCATTGAGCATGCATTTCACTTGCTGAAGACAAAACTGAAGGGAAAATGCCCCAAGAACAAGCAGGAACTGAAGACAGTTGCAGTAGAGGCCTGGCAGAGCATCACCAGGGCTGAAACTGTAAGGACAGAGGCTTGAACCCCTGTGTGGTGTTGGGTGTATGGACCCCAATAGCAAGCCGAAAGAGGAGACCAGAAGGAATATAACTAATAGAGCTTTACTGAAGGCAACAAAATATAAGTCCAGAACAAACGTAATGCAAGGTTTCTTTGGCAGAAATGAAAGTCCGGAATAAACGTAATGCAGGGTTTCTTTGGCAGAAATGAAAGTCCAGAATAAACGTAATGCAGGATTTCTTTGGCAGAAATAAAAGTCCAGAACGGAAAGTCGTAGGGATTTGAGGACAGGGTCCGGTACTGATGTCGTGGAGACAAGCCTGGGAATGGTACGGGCACTTGTGATGGCAAGTGTGGAATGGAAGTAAAGCTGGTACCGTGGCAACCGGAACAGAAGCAGGACTTGCACTTTGGAAGCAGGAACGGAAGCAGGACTGGCACCTTGGAAGCAGGGCGAAAACAGGACTGGCACCTTGGAAGCAGGGCGAAAGCAGGACAGGCACCTTGGAAGCAGGGCGAAAGCAGGACTGGCACCTTGGAAGCAGGGCGAAAGCAGGACTGGCACCTTGGAAGCAGGGCGAAAGCAGGACTGGCACCTTGGAAGCAGGGCGAAAGCAGGACTGGCACCTTGGAAGCAGGAAACGGAAGTCCGGATGTCCTTAGCGTAGCACGAAGGGAACCACTGGGTAACGTGGTGGAACCACAGTATCACCTGGTTAGTGAGCTGGAGAAAGCGGCAGGTTTAAATAGGGCTCAGGGAATCATACGAACACCGTTCACCTGGGACTCGCAGGTGGAATTGAGATACCTGAGTGCTTGGCAGATTAATTGGTGGTATGCGAGGATCTTCAGTGCAGGTGGAATGCAGTACCTTAACTTGACCAGCAGAGGGCGCCAGAGTACCTGAGTTTTCATGTTCCAGGATGGACGATCGCGCATGCGCGCCCGACCTCCGCTCAGATGGATCGCGGAGACGGCGTGGGACGCATCTTGGATCTCCTCCCTCGAGTTGCAGGCCGGAACCAGGGAGCGACGCGCCACGAGGGACCTCAGGTGAGTCTGCCAGGCGTCCCAACATGGCGGCCGCGGTCCGACCGCGGCGCGGGGCATCACAGGACCCCCCACCAAGGCGCGACCCCCGGGTGCGCTTGATCGACGGCTTGGAAGGATAACGGAGATGAAAGGCACGAACCTTTGCAGGAGCATGGACGCTGGCACTGGGTTCCCAGGATCGTTCTTCAGGACCGTATCCCTTCCAGTGAACCAGGTATTCTAACCTGCCGTAACGGAGTCTCGAATCCAGAATGCGTGAAATCTCGAATTCCTCTTCTCCAGATACAGGCACAGGAACAGGTGGTTTAGCATTCCGATCGGGAAACGGATTCTCATGCCAGGGTTTCAAGAGAGATACATGGAAGACAGGATGGATCCTGTAGGAAAGGAAGAGTTAAGCGGGCCGCAACGGAGTTAACCATTCTGAGGACCGGGAACGGGCCAATGTAGCGAGGACCCAGCTTCTTTGAAGGGCAATCCAAACGAGATGAGCTGAGCCGTGATAGCAACACCTTATCTCCAGGTGCATACACAGGAGCTTCTTTGCGACCACGATCAGCATATTTCTTTTGGTTCTGCTGGGCTAGTCGTAGCTGATGGCGTAGCGTTCGTAGTTGGCCGCGTAGGGTTCTCAAGCGGGTTGACACTTCTGGAACTGGAGTGTTGAGCGGCATTTCCGGAAGAGTGCTAGGATGATAACCGTAGTTGGCAAAGAAAGGTGAGAAACGAGTTGATGAATGTACCTGATTATTGTACGCAAATTCAGCAGTTGGTATGACGTCCAGCCAGTCGTCTTGGAGATGCGTGGTGAAGCAACGAAGATATTGTTCTAGTGTCTGATTTGTCCGCTCCGTCTGGCCATTACTCTGTGGATGAAAGGCTGAAGAGAGACACCTCGCAATTTTTAAGCTACGACACATTTGGGACCAGAAACGGGAAGTAAACTGAGATCCTCTATCAGTAACAATGGAACGAGGAGTACCATGGAGTCGGAACACCTCCTTGATGAACAAGGTGGCTGTTTCAGCCGCTGTGGGTAGACCTACCGCTGGTATGAAATGGGCCATCTTGGTACAGCGGTCTACCACCACCAGGATGGTGGTGTATCGATGTGAAGGGGGAAGATCTACTATAAAGTCCATCGAAATGTCTTTCCACGGATGCAGCGGTGGAGCCAGGGGTTGTAGAAGACCAGCAGGATGGGTGCGGGGTTGTTTGTTGCGTGCACAGACAGAACAAGAGGATACAAAGGCGACGATGTCTTTCTTCACGGATGGCCACCAGAAGTACCGATATACGGCATCTATGGTTTTCTTGATGCCACCATGTCCAGCGGCCGGGATGTCGTGGGAGTGTTGCAATACCTGTAGACGAATCTCAGGAGGGACGTATATTTGTTCGCCATGATAGAAGAGACCATCGTTGGATAGGAGTCCTTGGATGTCGGTCGGTGGTTGAAGACTATATTTCTTTATATTGTCTATTAAGGACCCTTGAGAAGCGCAGAAGAAGTCGTTAGGTAGGATGGAGTCGGTTTGTGTGGTGGAAGGAAAGGCGTCTGAGTCGTACCGACGGGAAAGGGCATCTGCCTTACCATTTCTTACTCCAGGTCTGTAGGTGATGTGCAACAGAAAGCGGGCGAAGAATAACGCCCATCTGGCTTGTCGAGGTCGCAATCTTTTGGCGGTGCGAAGATATTCCAAATTACGGTGGTCCGTGTAGACGACCACAGGATGTTTTGCCCCTTCGAGGAGGTGTCTCCATTCCTCAAGGGCACTCTTGATTGCCAGGAGTTTTTCTCACCTACACTGTAATTCTTTTCGGCTGGGGTAAGACGTCTGGAATAAAAGGCCACGGGATGCAGAAGGTTCTTGATTCCGGATTTTTGGGAGAGTATCGCTCCTAGGGCAATATCAGAGGCGTCGGTTTCCAGGGAATATGGCAGGTTGATGTCTGGCTGTTTCAGGATTGGGGCTTGGGTGAAGCTTTCTTTCAGTTTATTGAATGCCCGCTGAGCTTCTTCAGTCCAACAGAATCTCACATCTTTCTTGGTCAGGGAGGTGATGGGTGCGGTGAGATGAGAGAAGGACCGAATGAAGCGACGATAAAAATTGGCGAATCCCATAAATTGCTGAACCATCTTTTTGTCTCTGGGTGTCGGCCAGTCCAGGATTGCTTTGATTTTTGCTTTATCCATTTCGACATGTCCTGGTGATAAGACATATCCCAGAAATTCTATAGAGGACTTTTCAAAGGTACTCTTTTCAATTTTACCGTATAACTTATGTTGACGGAGACGAGATAGCACAAGACGGACGTGTTGCGTATGTTCTTGGATGGTTCGAGAGTACACCAGGAGATCGTCGAGGTAGACCACAAGGAAGGTATCCAGAACGTCGCGGAAGATATCGTTGAGAAAATGCTGGAAGGCGGCTGGAGCATTACATAACCAAACGGCATGACGAGATATTCGAAGTGCCCATATCGGGATCGGAAGGCGGTCTTCCACTCGTCTCCTTCTCTCATGCGGACCAAGTTGTACGCTCCGCGAAGATCAATCTTCGTAAAAATACACGCATCCTTCACCCTATCGAGTAGTTCAGGAATCAATGGGAGCAGGTATCGGTTCCGTACTGTGATTACGTTTAGTGCCCGATAGTCAACGCAAGGGCGGAGACCGCCATCTCTTTTCCCAACGAAGAAGATACCTGCTCCAGCAGGAGAGGTGGAGTGCCGGATGAATCCTTTTGCGAGACTGTCTTCGATATAGTCCTTTAGAGACTGTGATTCGGGAACAGACAGGTTGAAGATACGTCCGTGGGGTATGGGTGCTCCTGGAAGGAGGTCAATAGGACAGTCGTACTCTCTGTGTGGAGGAAGTGTATCGACCCTTTTTTCTCAAATACGTCTTGAAAGTCTGAATATTTAGGTGGCAGTGTGGAAGATGGATAGGTGGAAAAGGCGACTTTCTCGGAGTTGGAGCCATTCATGCAGTGGACTCGGCAGTGACAAGATGGAAAGGAAACGGTATTGGAAGACCAATCAATATACGGGTTGTGGGTACGAAGCCAAGGAAGTCCAGTACTATAGGAAATAGGGGTGAAGGAACGATATCCCACTGAAGACTTTCTTGGTGCTTGGTTCCGATTAGGAGCTTCAAGAGGATGGTTTCATGGGTAACTGGACCGGTGCGTAGGGTGCTTCCATCTACCATATGCAGAGGTACGGGTTTTCTTTTTTAGTTGGGTAGGAACAGCCAAGGAGGTGGCAAGGGATAGATCAAAGAAGCTGTTACTGGCTCCGGAGTCGATGATGGCGTTCAATTCAACGCTTCTATCTCCCCACTGTAAGGTGACAGGAATAGTTAGGTGAGTAGAAGCGGAGCCGACCACACTTTGCAGAGAGGCAATAGTAAGATGGCTCTTACCTCTTTCAGAAGGACGTGGTGGTCGTGTAGGGCAGCCACGTAACAGGTGACCTGGTTGGCCGCAGTATAGGCAGAGATACTGGGTGCGACGTCTATCACGCTCAGAGGACGACAGCGGACCTTTAATAGTGCCAATCTCCATGGGTTCGGGACTTGAAGAGGAGGAGGTCGGTCGTGGAGAAGTCACAGGGGAAGGTTCGTGTCTTCGAGGAGGCGTGAAAGGAGTATTAGAGAGTCTCTCTTGACGTCGTTCTCTGAAGCGCTGGTCCAAGACCAGAGACTGGGTAATCAAGGCCTCCAAGGAAGTAGGTACTCCTATACGAGCCAATTCGTCTTTCAGTTGTTCGGAAAGACCATGACGAAAGTGATCTTTAAGGCCCACATCATTCAGGCCTGTATCGGCTGCTACCGCCCGGAACTCAGAGACGTAGTCCTCCACCGGTCGTCTTCCTTGTTTTAGATGTCGGATGGTGTTTAAAGCAGCAGAAGACCTTAGGGGGTCATCATAGATAGGATTCATAGCCCGGACGAAGGAACCCCAGGAAGTCAATAGGGGGCTTCCTTCACGTAGTAACTGGAAGGCCCATTCCTGTGGAGGTCCAGACAGTAAGGAGATGGCTGACCTCACCTTCACAGAGTCTGATCCATAGGTACGTGGGCAAAGTGAAAACATGAGCTCACATGCGGTGATGAACGTACGATACCTTGTGCGATCACCGGCAAATCGTTCAGGCATGTTGACTCTGGGTTCGGGAGCGGGCAGATCCACCTGCTGTATCACAGAGCCAGATGGTGATGGAGGTAATGCAGCATTCTCAGCACGGCTTCTTTCCTTATGCAATAAGGATTCTTGGCCGGTTTGTAGTTTCTGTACCACCTTGGTTAGTGCTGATACCTGTTCTGTAAGTACAGCAAGGATTTGGTTCGAGCTTGCGGGTTCCATGTTATTTGAACCAGGTGATTCTGTAAGGACAGAGGCTTGAACCCCTGTGTGGTGTTGGGTGTATGGACCCCAATAGCAAGCCGAAAGAGGAGACCAGAAGGAATATAACTAATAGAGCTTTACTGAAGGCAACAAAATATAAGTCCAGAACAAACGTAATGCAAGGTTTCTTTGGCAGAAATGAAAGTCCGGAATAAACGTAATGCAGGGTTTCTTTGGCAGAAATGAAAGTCCAGAATAAACGTAATGCAGGATTTCTTTGGCAGAAATAAAAGTCCAGAACGGAAAGTCGTAGGGATTTGAGGACAGGGTCCGGTACTGATGTCGTGGAGACAAGCCTGGGAATGGTACGGGCACTTGTGATGGCAAGTGTGGAATGGAAGTAAAGCTGGTACCGTGGCAACCGGAACAGAAGCAGGACTTGCACTTTGGAAGCAGGAACGGAAGCAGGACTGGCACCTTGGAAGCAGGGCGAAAACAGGACTGGCACCTTGGAAGCAGGGCGAAAGCAGGACAGGCACCTTGGAAGCAGGGCGAAAGCAGGACTGGCACCTTGGAAGCAGGGCGAAAGCAGGACTGGCACCTTGGAAGCAGGGCGAAAGCAGGACTGGCATCTTGGAAGCAGGGCGAAAGCAGGACTGGCACCTTGGAAGCAGGAAACGGAAGTCCGGATGTCCTTAGCGTAGCACGAAGGGAACCACTGGGTAACGTGGTGGAACCACAGTATCACCTGGTTAGTGAGCTGGAGAAAGCGGCAGGTTTAAATAGGGCTCAGGGAATCATACGAACACCGTTCACCTGGGACTCGCAGGTGGAATTGAGATACCTGAGTGCTTGGCAGATTAATTGGTGGTATGCGAGGATCTTCAGTGCAGGTGGAATGCAGTACCTTAACTTGACCAGCAGAGGGCGCCAGAGTACCTGAGTTTTCATGTTCCAGGATGGACGATCGCGCATGCGCGCCCGACCTCCGCTCAGATGGATCGCGGAGACGGCGTGGGACGCATCTTGGATCTCCCCCTCGAGTTGCAGGCCGGAACCAGGGGGCGACGCGCCACGAGGGACCTCAGGTGAGTCTGCCAGGCGTCCCAACATGGCGGCCGCGGTCCGACCGCGGCGCGGGGCATCACAGAAACCCAGCATCTGGTGATATCTATGCGTTCCAGACTTCAGGCTGTGATTGACTGCAAAGGATTTGCAACCAGGTATTAAGAAGGGAAAGTTTGATTTATGATTATTATTCAGTCCCATTACCTTTGGTCCCTTAACAAGTGGGAGGCACATCTGCAAACTGCTGTAAGTCCTACACCGTTCACCTGAGTTGGATGTACATACCCTCAAATTAAAGCTGACAGTCTGCAATTAAAGCACATTGTGTTTGTTTCATTCCAACTCCATTGTGGTGGTGTATAGAGCCAAAGATGTTAGAATTGTGTTGATGTCCCAATATTTCTGGACCTGACTGTATAAGATCTCCATGTTGCCTCTGACCGAGATCCTTCCACCAACTGGATCAGTCCAGCAAAGCGAGGTTCCTTGTCCATCGAGGAAAGGGGGTCACAGTACGATCCTCTCCTGGAGTCACCTGCCAAAAAAGGTTCCACTGGAACCGGGAGAGATAGTCAGCAATAACACTGTCCGTGCCCTACTATATGAACCACACTCAAATTATCCATCCAGAACACCACCCGCCAAACTCTCTCCCCACAGTTCCAAGGCCACCACAATGGGAAAATTTCAAGAAAAAGAAAGGATGCGAAAAATTTAAAATAGCAAAAAGATAAAGAGCATCCCATTGGAAGACAATTGACAAAATAATATCACCCCCGATGAAACACATCAGATTTTGCCAACAAGCAACCAGAGCTAACCGCCCGAATCAAATACAACGCTTCCTCAAATGATGCCTAACGCACCCTACAATGCTCTCCGTCCCAATACGTCATTGACAGAAGAACCCTCAAGATAAGAAAGGTGTTGTATAAGGCAAACATTTTCAGCCTCCTTCTTTGGAACCACACCCGGGGTCGAAATACAAAGGTTGTAAAAGGAATATCCTCAACAGACCAGCCATTCTCCTTAAACCAACTTCCATTGGCGGCTTCTCAGCCACCACTTCCACGTTCTGCCGAGCCGAGACTAGATTATCAGTACAACTAGGATAAACGACGGAACAAATGGGATAGAGAACCCAAAAAGAATCCATTCACTAGGAATAAGGCAGACAGCCTATTGCTGTAACGGCTTACCCAAGAAAGCATTGCGACCATGCTACTTGGCATAATTCCTGCTACCAAGCCCTCCCCTTCTGGCAGGCATAACCGACGCAACCCTTCCTTTTTTTTTGAAGCACCGAAAAGCAGGGTGACTACCCGGACACGGTGAGCACTCATCGGCAGTGGGACTCATTAAAGAGCCAGCAACACTGTCACTGGCGCCGTAGGAGGAATAAAACCGGCGCTGATTTATTCTTGGATCCATAAATCCACCCCTTCTGAACTGTCAATTCCGTCTACAGCCTGCAACAGGTTCAGGTGTTGCTAATTATCCAAGCCTGGACTTCCCTATAAAAAGGCAAAGCCCCATATACCATTGCTTTTGCATTGCTGCTGATCTCTCTCTAAAGGCTGCAATTGCCTCCTATTTCTCTATCTGTTCCTGAACCCCTCTGTTGATATTCAGTTGCCGAACTCCTGCTTTGCATCCTTGACTAATCTTTTTGCTACTTCCTATATATCTGATACTTTGTTGCTGAACCTTTGCTTGTATTTACTGACCACGTCTTTGCCTGATCCTTCTGAAACCCTGCTGAGAAACCCTCCTTCATTTATTTAAAAACCTTTTTTTCTTTTTCTTGTTCATCTATGTTTAAAGCTTCTGTCTAAATCTTTTTCTATATCTTTTATATTGTTATTTTCTTCTAACTTGATTCCCTGGTTCTGTCTCTTGTGTATATACGTATTGTTATTAATTATTCGTTGTTCTGTTTTATTCAGCTTCTTTCATATTGCTGTATAGTTTCGTATTTAAATAAATCAGTTTATTTTTGCATACTTGCCTTGTATTTCATCGCATAGTGGGCTCGCCCTGCAACCCTGCCACCTGAATTGTGACAAGCACCCCTTATTTGTAGCCGCCATGACACCAGAGGTTCGAGAAGAAACAGGTCCAGGTCCAGGCAAAGCAGGGCGAGCTGGTGTCACTAACAGATGCCACAAATTTGCATCCTGCACATCAAAACGGAAACCTGGCCGTACCGCCATCTACTGCCGAAATTGTTGCTCATAACTAAACCAACACAAATCCCCATAAATTTTATAAGCGCCCCAAATAAGATTGATATATGCAAATAATATGCTACGCTCAGGAAAACGTTGACACATAATTGCACTGAAAGCCAAAAATCCTTGCAGCCAATTGCCAAAAGTTTTGGCTATTCCTTCTTCTTGTCTTTTTCTTCCTTCCGCTCCAAAAAAAGCTCATCCCTCCTCAGCTTATCCACTGTCTCCCGGTCAAGCGATAGCAAAGACTACACAGCAACATAATCGCCCTTCAAGATCTTATCCTTCAATTCAACATGGGCATATAGGCCTAAAGGTGACAAATTACAAGCTGAGGAAACCTGAACCTTAACACCAGGAACATCAGCCTCCTGCGACAAAGCCACCCACATTACCTAGCGCCTGCGACCCCAGCCCCACATCTGTCTGCACTGCCATAGAAGCCCTCCCTGAAGCACCCGCAACCACAATGTGAGGGCCCCGTATCACTGACTTATTCTGTCAGAGCCTAAGGGCCTCCAGCAAGGAATCAATTAAGCCACCTGGCAAACCTCTGGTATCTGCCACACACGCAGTGCCAGTGCCCTGTATTACAGAAATGCCATCACGCAAATTTAACTCACAGCCAGCCTGCAGATGAGATGGATCCCCCAGCTACGCGACAATTTTCCCGTACCGTGCAATTTCATGGCCATTCGGCTATTCAGAAAGCAGGCAGTTAGACAAATTTTGGCAAATTGCCAGCCAAATACGGTGACGGCAGTGAAATCCCCATAGATAAGCAATGGTTAATCTATTCAGAGAACACCGAACAGCAGTGAAATGTCAGAGAAATGCCCTGATGTTCGGTGGTTTCATTCGGCAGGTTTAATCGGGCGAATCCCATAGGCTTCAATGTTAAAAATATTCTTGTTTTTATACAATATCTAATAAACCGTTTATTCTTTTAATCTGCAGCAAAAAGTCTCTTTTAATTAATGATTTTTTAGGATCTTTTCTGGATTTTTCATCAAAATTTTGTTTCAGATTTTTTTTTAAATAGCGGTAATTCTTTTTTCTGTCACATACCTTTTTATTATCATTCATAGGACCGTATATGTTAATTCCAGACATTTTCGTTCAGTAGTTTTTTTGCAAATTGCGTTTCAGTTTTGACACTTTCAACCGTTTTTTTTTTTATATTCCGTTCGTCATCCTGTTGGCTTTTTCTGGCCCTTGGTCGTTGCTGTGTTCAGCGGATCGTCAGCTTTTTCATGACGGTTCGGCAGATCATCGGATCCAATATTTCTGCACATTTAAAGAAAAAAAACAGCCGCAAAAAAAAAAGCCGAAATTATCGAGTCCAATAGTTTCAGCGGGTTCCCGGCGCTTTATCGAATCCAATTCGATAATATGCCTGACCTGCTGAAATTAATCGGATCCGATAATTTTGGCGGTTTTGCAGCTTTTTTTTCTCATTTGGCAGCTTTGCAGCGGCTTTTCCCCGCAATACGGGGACCCTGCGGTGAATGCAGAATTCATCGCAGGGTCGGGAAATTTGATTCCCCGAAGTGCGGGGAATGAGAGAGCATCGAAATGTCGGCGACATTTTGGTGCTCTCTGAATAACCCCCACTGTCTTTATAATGAGTAAAAACAAGGTTTGTGAGGGTCCTGAGACCAACCAACAGCACTAGTGGCCTGCTCTATGGTTGGTCCCTGCTCAGGTCTCACAAGCTTTTAGCTGGATGGTGCCATTACCAAATCAGACTGCTTAGCTCCTAGAAGAAAAATATTAGGAAGGAACAAACACATTGGTTAAGGTGCCATAATTAGACCTTCCAAAGATAAGGAGTTGACTCATATGGAATGTTGTCTTTTAGCTTTATAATATGTTAGATATTTGCACCTTGGTTAGTCCATCAGATGCATGACTTGTGAAAGGATTTATTTTGCCTGGAGATTATGGCATTTAATTACTTGGACAGCAAAAATATCTCTAATTTTGTGCTGGTTGCTGTGGTTATTCTTCTTTGTGAACATTTGCTGAGTCACACATTATTTGTGCAGTTCAGGTCTACAAATTAAGCATTAGGTTAGAGCTAAAAAAAGAAAGTCAGATTACTGTCGGTTATTTTAATGGATTGTGGCTGGTCACTTCTGGAACAATTATGATATGAACAAACATGTTTGGTGCAACATTTGAAGAGTATTAGTACTGTAACCTTCAAAATAATATGTGCTATTGAGATAAACACTTTTTTCTATATTTTTAAATTTTATTTGTTATTGAAGACAGACATAAAAAAAAAAAAAGGATTTGCATATACACTGATCAGCCACTACCTAATATTGTTGACAGGTAGTGCACCAGGAACTCTGTTAACCTCCCTGGCGGTCCGATTCTGACATATTTAATATGTCAGAATCAGTCCAATTAATCTGGCCTCCTAGCGGTATTAGTGTGGCTCGGGGGTTAACTTTCAATACTGAAAGCGGTATCCCCGAGCCACACTCGGGCTGGATACTTACATGTCCTGCGCTCCCCCGCTGTACCCGCAGTCACACTGCAGCCGATCTCAATGTCACACTTCCTGGTTCACTCCTCGCGAGAAGAGATCCAGGCAGTGTGACGTTGTGAGCGGCTGGAGGAGACTGCAGGGATCAGTGAGGGAGCGCAGGGATATGTAAGTATCCAGCCCGAGTGTGGCTCGAGGATACCGCTTTCAGTACAAAAAGTTAACCCCGAGCCACACTTGGGAATACTGTCAGGGAGGTTAAGAAACCCATATGCAGAGGATAACAGCTGGTCTGTATTTGTGGACCTCACAATCGCAGTTCATCAGTTAGATATACTTAGGCTTCCATCGTAGCAGTGTTAATTTCGTCGACGAAATATTTTTGTCATAATTTTTGTCAGGCACACTTTTTCCTTGCTAGAAACGAAATTGTAACGCGATGAAAATGATGTGTGCCTGACGAAAATCATGGCGAAAATACTCTGCCATTTTCGTCAATGAAATGATTTTTGCCGAAAATGCAGCGTCGTACAGACCCATCAAGGTCTGTACGGGTCAGTAGGGGCCCTGTTTGGGTCCCCCGCCGTTTCCCCCTCTGCCTCTGTCGATTGAAATTCACAGGCAGCCAGCGGCACACTATAAAAACGTTGCGGTGGCACCTGCGCCGTCCCCTCATGTGACGTGTCACGTGAGGGCGGCACCAGTGCAACGTGCCTGCTCCAGTGTGGGATGCAGGCACGCTACAGGCGCCACCGCAGCGTTTTTTCAGACTGCGCCTCTGGCTGCCTGTGAATTTCAATCATCGGAGGCAGAGGGAAACCGGCGGGGGCTCACTGTGGCACCCCAAACTGAGCCCCTACTGACCCGCGTCCCGGTGAGCAAAGGGGGGGGGCAATTCATAACCATGTTTGAGCTAATGGGGGCAATTCATATCCATGTGTGAGCTAATGGGGGCAATCCATGTTTGAGCTGCACATTAGTGTGGGTTTTATTGCTGCGGAGCTCTGTAATACGCTCATAAACACTGCACATTCCATTGAGTTTTATTTCTGTGGAGCTCTGTAATGTGCAGTGTGTCAGGATTGTACAGTATCTTTTAAAATGATCGGCAGTTTCCCACATTTTCCACTGGGACTTTCTGTGCCGCGGCGCAGCCTTAGCTGCAGTGAGTGGGTGATGGCTGCTGCAGCAGTGCGGTGGCCAACAGTAAGTATGGAGGTTGGGGCACAATTCGCTGCTAAACACATTCGATTTTAGTCGACTAAAATCTACTCTAAATTTAGTCGACTAAAATTAGACTAAAATGAATAATAATTCTGACGACTAAAATACGACGTAAATTAAGTGGTATCTTAGTCAAAAGACTAAAATTAAGACTAAAATTAAATTTGCTGTCAAAATTAACACTGCATCGTAGACTGTAACACATGTTCTTTTGATGCACGTTACAACAGATATAGATTTTACCTCCCTGTCAAAGCGCTACAACAAGCATCGTATGGGTCTACAAAGTGCCCATAGGTGTGCACGCCGGGTGTGCCTGGGCACACCCTAAAGCTGGCCCATGGCACACTCTGGGTCCTGGCTGGCCGCATCCCATGGATAGCTGCCAGGACCCTTTACCTCTGCACATGGGCGTCCGCAGAAATTTTTACAGGGGGGGGCAAAATTTTAATGGCATCCATATTCTGCCCTTTTGACAATGTCATGAAGGGGACAGTCATAAAATAAAGCGTAGTAATACACAGCAGGTGCAAGTGCTAAGTTAGCAACTTGGCACTGAATGCTATGATGTGGCTCAGCGCTCAGCTCTGCTAACATAGCACTTGCAGCCAAGTCGAGAGGTGCTGCGGGGTTAGCTGGGTGTGACGTGGGAAAGATGGCCACCTCCATGCACCAAATAATCCAATAAGGAAAAGTTCAGTTTGAGGTTTTGTTGGATTAAAACACTAAATCTTTATTGGAACATGGTAAACATTAACACTAAAGTGGTAATAAAATGGACAAAAGTGGATATTGCAGAAACAGCACCTTTCATTAAGCAATCCTCTGCCCTTTCACTTCCATATTCACAGCCAAAGCGTTCAGTGAGACTGCTGCAGCAAACTGAACTGCTGCAATGAAACAATTCAGCAGCTGCTGAGGAACTGAACGCGCCTCTGATTACTGACTGCACACTCAGTCACCACCACCAATTAATCCATCCAGATTCATTCAATAAATATATGGATGTAGTATATCATAGTGTTATATCTATCCACCACTAGAGGGCGCATGTTGTAGGTATTATCTGTGTTCCTGTTCATTGTAAATAAAGTTTCCTCATCACATGGTAGAGTTCTAAGGCAGCATGCAGACGCTGTGTGCAGCTCCTGTAAATAAAGAATAAGAACCTTCCACAGCCTGTCTCTGCTTTCAAAGATATGGAGATATCACATTGGCGACGAGGGTAAACAGGTTGTACTGTGGAACGTGTATGTGCAGTTTCAAGGTCTGCAGAGCAGAAGAAAAAAAATAAGAAACAGAAGAAACTACAAGGACGTGAATTGCTGAGACAGAATGGCTGCTCTTGTGGGAACAGTGAGCCCCTTTGACTGTGAGTTGCAATCGTGGGACGAATATATTGAAGTGTTGGACTATTTCTTTCAAGCTAATGAGATTACTGATGCCGGTAAGAGGAAAGCAGTGTTATTAAGCGGGGTCGGCGCGTCAACTTATAGTTTGCTGAGAAGTTTGCTGTGTCCTATGACGCCAGCAGAGAAAACATATCAGGAACTTGTCGTCGTGCTCAAAGCCCATTATAATCCAAAACCAAGTGAAATTGTGCAGAGATATAAATTTAATTCACGCACACGGCATACTGGCGAGAAGGTGGCTGATTATGTGGCGGAGTTGAAAAAGTTAGCGCAGTATTGTGAATACGGGCCTACACTACCACAAATGCTGCGGGACAGGCTGGTGTGTGGAGTAAATGACGACAGGATGCAGAGACGGCTGTTGTCAGAAGTGGATTTAACCTTTGAAAAGGCTCTTACTATGTGTCTGGCGATGGAGTCGGCTGACAGAAATATAAAAGATCTCCAAGGCTTCTCTGGGGATGAAGAATCACAGTCTCAAAGGTCTCATCAGGGACAATCGGTGGTGCATAATGTGGGTGCAGTGGATAAGAGGGGGTGGAAGACGGACTACGAGTGTTTCAGGTGCAAAGGGAATCATGCACCCCACGAATGCAAATTTATAAATGAACTGTGCCACCATTGTCAGAAACGTGGACACATCAAGCGGGCGTGCAAATCCAAGCACGTGATGCAGAGTCACAAAACCCCATTTCAAGGACTGAGGGGGGAGAGGAAAGGAAAGGAGAAGGCTGGGAGGTCGCATTTAGTGAAAGAAGAAGACGTTAGTGAGACAGAAGATGCAGGTGACATAAACACGATATACAGTGTCTCACATAAAATGCCTAAAGTGGCTCCTATTCTACAGAAGTTAAAGGTGAATGGCATGAACATCGAATTTGAGGTGGACACAGGTTGTGGCATTACAATTATTAGCAAAAAGCAATACTCTAAGCTATGGAAAAACACCGACATACCAGAGTGGGAACCATGCAACCTGACATTAAAAACATATACAGGTGAGAAGATGCTGGTGTTAGGTCAGGTTATAGGAACAGTGCAGAGTCAGATGGACAACAAGAAACTTACTATGGTAGTGGTTGAAGGGGCCGGGCCAAATTTATTGGGACGAAACTGGCTGAAAGACTTAAGAGTGTTGCCACAACTGGTGAATACAGTAACAGCCAGTCCAACGCTACATTTGGCTGACCTGCTAGATCGATATGCTGAGGTGTTCAAAGATGAGCTAGGTCAGCTGAAAGGCACCACGGCCAAAATTCATGTGAACTCAGAGGCCCAGCCACGATTCTATAAGCCACGACGGATACCTTTTGCTGTCAAACCTCTGGTGGAGGCAGAACTGCAGAGACTGGTAGATGAGAAAATTATAGAACCAGTACAATTTTCGGAATGGGCAGCTCCCATAGTACCGGTGAGGAAGCCGGATGGTTCAATCCGCATCTGTGGAGATTACAAACTCACAGTAAACCGAGCATCCAGTGTGGAACAATATCCTATTCCTAAAGTGGAAGACTTATTTGCTCAGTTGGCGGGCGGCAACAAATTCTCCAAACTGGATATGAGTCATGCGTATCAGCAGATCGTGCTGGATGAAAGCGCCAAAAAGTATGTGACTGTTAATACACACAAAGGACTGTATACTTATGGTAGATTGCCGTTTGGAGTGGCGTCGAGTCCAGCCATTTTCCAGCGTACTATGGAGGGCATCCTACAAAACATGCCGCACGTCACAGTCTACTTAGATGACATTTTAGTTACTGGGGTCAGCGAGGACGATCATTTAAGAAATCTGGAGGAGGTCTTGTCTCGGCTAAAACAAAGTGGCCTGAGACTGAAAAGGAGCAAGTGCAAGTTCCTGGGAACAGAAGTGGTTTTTCTGGGTCACAAGATCAGTGCTGCGGGGTGCAGCCAGTCGCAGAAAAGGTCCAGGCCATACAAGAGGCACCCACACCGCGGTCTGTGAGTGAACTAAAGGCTTACTTAGGCCTATTGAACTATTACCACAAATTCTTACCGAGCCTGTCCACGTTACTGGCACCGCTGCATGCACTATTGAGGAAAGAGACTAAATGGACCTGGAGTTGTGAGCAAAAAGAGGCCTTTGAAAAGTCCAAAAATCTTCTCCAGTCGGATGCCTTGTTGGTACATTATGATGTCAACAAACCTATTATCCTGGCTTGTGACGCTTCACCTTATGGTGTGGGTGCTGTGTTGTCGCACAGGATGGGGGATGGATCTGAACGGCCAATAGGGTTCGTCTCACGTACACTGAATGCAGCTGAGAAAAATTATTCTCAAATTGAGAAGGAGGGCCTTGCGGTGATATTTGGGGTGAAGAAGTTTCACACATACTTGTATGGGAGACAATTCACCATTGTTACAGATCATAAACCACTGATCTCATTATTTAATGAACTGAAGGAGGTTCCACAAATGGCCTCGCCACGCATTCAAAGATGGGCTGTGACATTATGTGGATATGAGTACTCCATCGTGTACAAAGCAGGCAAGGATCATCAAAATGCTGATGGCTTGAGCCGGTTGCCAGTCGCGGAAACAGGGGTGGAGACGCCTGCGGAGGAAGAGAGAGTACTTCTATTGGAAGAAAATGGCGTACCATTGGTTAAAGCCGACCAGGTGAGGAAATGGACAGATAAAGATACCGTTTTAGCACGGGTTAGAGAGTTCGTCCTCAGAGGATGGCCAAAAAGAGTGGAGAAATCAGTGTTTGGAGCTTATGTGAAAAGGAAGGAGGAACTTAGTGTGGAGGCAGGTTGTGTCTTGTGGGGTGCCCGTGTGGTCATTCCACCCCCAGGTCGCACAGACCTACTGAAGCACTTACACACGACTCACCCAGGAATAATCAGGATGAAGGGGCTGGCGCGGAGCTATATGTGGTGGCCGAAGATGGATGCCGATATAGAAGCAATGGTAAAAACTTGCACCATGTGCCAAGAAAATAGAAATTCTCCCCAGTGTGCACCTTTACATCCTTGGGAAGTACCAAACCTTCCATGGAGAAGACTTCACATTGATTATGCGGGCCCGTGGATGGGCAAGATGTTTTTGATTTTGGTGGATGCTTACTCTAAATGGATAGAGGCGTACCCGTTAAGTAAATCCACCTCCGCAGTGACTATTCAATGCCTCACAGACAGAGCTTTAGCCAGCATGGAATTCCGAAATGGTGGTGTCGGACAATGGCACCAGTTTTACGAGTATGGAGTTTCAAGAATTCATGGCTCGAAATGGTATTAAGCACGTGACCACAGCGCCTTACCATGCAGCGTCCAATGGACTGGCCGAAAGGGCGGTGCAGACATTTAAAGGGCTGATAAAAAAAAGTTCAGGAGATTCCATTGAGGTCAAGATGGCCAGAGCGTTGTTTAGTTACAGGATAACTCCTCAGTCCACGACTGGAAAATCACCTGCAGAGCTCTTGTGTGGGAGGAAATTGCGTTCCACGTTGGATCTCATACATCCGGATTTTAAAGGCCAGGTGCAAGAAAAGCAGGTGAAGCAAAAACTTTATCATGATCAACATGCCAAGGGAGACATCTGCGGGAAGGTGACAAAGTATACACTAGAAATTTTGGTGTGGGACCTTCCTGGATTCCGGGGACTGTTCAGAAGCAGACAGGTCCTGTGTCATGCACTGTTGCACTTGGAAATGGCCAGATTGTGCGTCGTCACATAGATCAGGTGAGAAATAGACATGTTGCATATCCAGAGGATCTACAGAGTTTGGCGGAACCATTAACGCAAGATATGGAGATTTTGGCTCCCCTTTCCGGTGTTGTACTTGCAGAAGCCGGGGAAGAGGGACAGATGGAGGGGGAGCTTGTCACAGAGAAATCATCAGAGACTGCTCATGTGGAGGGGGAGCAAGAATTACGGCGATCCACCAGAACAAAGAAAGCACCAACTTATCTACAGGATTATACTTAGCTTAGTAGTGAGTTCCCCAGCCACAGGACAAGAATGCGTCCTGGAACTCACTGGGACGGAGGTAGTCTACCCAAAGTCTCAAGTTTAGTGGGAGTTTTTCTGTGCCTAGGGTCATGTGGGTGGTATTTTTGAAACTAGTGTTATCAGAGGGAAGGGGATGTAGTATATCATAGTGTTATATCTATCCACCACTAGAGGGCGCATGTTGTAGGTATTATCTGTGTTCCTGTTCATTGTAAATAAAGTTTCCTCATCACATGGTAGAGTTCTAAGGCAGCATGCAGACGCTGTGTGCAGCTCCTGTAAATAAAGAATAAGAACCTTCCACAGCCTGTCTCTGCTTTCAAAGATATGGAGATATCACAATAAATAAATGCCGCCCGCGGCTCACATACCGTGTGAATGTCTGTGAGTGATGAGGGCTGCTTGCCTCTGCTTGGAATGGATGCAGGAGGGAAGCCGGGGCCGGGTTGGATGCCGGAGCCGCCCGGAGGCCGCAGCGCAGCTGCCTCAGCCAGTGGAGACCCTGGGTCTGGATGTTGGAGCGGAGGCCGCAGGGCAGGGAGCCTCAGCCAGCCTGCAGTGCTCAGCCTCAGCCCTGCCTGGATGCTGCCTGGAGGGGAGAGTGGACCGCAGGGGCTGGAGCCTGGAGGACTGACACCCAGTCCCAGTCAGAGGCCGCAGGGCAGGGGCAGGGGCTGGAACTTGGAAGCCTGCCTGGAAGATGCTGCCTCGGCTCGGAGCCTCCTCACCTGCCTGGCCGCCTGCAGGCTCTCAGAGTCAGCCCAGGCAGGCAGGCAGCAGGCTGGATGGTGTGTCACTGCGCGCGGTGAGTGAGGGGGTCCGGGGGACGAGCGCTCACCCAGCGAGGGGAAGAAGAGCAAGACAGCGGCGGGATTTCCAGCACGCGCCGCTGTCTCCCTGACCGCGGGTCCGTGGCGCGCCCACACACATGAGGTCTCAGGCGTGTGGAGGGAGCGTTGCGCTTGCGCGCATGCGTCGTGGCCGCCGACGCTGCCTGCTTTAAAAATAAATAGTGCAGCAGGCTGAGGCAGGCCGCGTGCGGCGTGTAGCGCCGCGAAAATTTAAGTGCTCCCCCTTGCCCCAACCTGTGGACGCCCATGCCTCTGCAGGGCTGGCGGCAGCCTCTACATCCTGGTCTGTGTGGTTGTGGGATCTGCAATGCGATCTGTGCTTAGCGCACAGACTGCAGAGCACATCCCACACTGGACATGAGCGCCGGCAATCGCTGACGACCTGTCACCTGACCGCTGGCGCTCACTGACTGTGTCCCCCTCTCGACCCCCCTTCTCTGCCACTGGACCACTTTGTGTGAAAATGTATGTTGTATTGGTGTGTTTATACATAACTGCATATATATAAGCAGCAGGGTAGAGGTATAATTACATTTACCACACCTGTATCATACACACAAATCATATATTACATAGATCTCATACATGGCAAGTAGGGAGTGGTCAGAGGAGGTCAGGCAGGGAGGGAGGCAATTAGTTGTTCAAATAGGGGCCCCAGAATAGATACCAGCCGGTTCTACTTTGACAAGGAGAACAGAAAAGATTAAGGGCCATATTACAATACTCAAGCGAAAAACCGAGTGCAAAAGCAAAATCTTAGTGCGAGGCGTTAAAAATTTGTGCCTGGCAACTACCGACCATATTACAATGCTTGCGCAGGGGTGTAACTACCAGGGGTGCAGAGGGTGCCACTGCACCCAGGCCTTTGAGTCCGGGGGGCCCACACATGCCTGCCTGTGCCTGGGGGCTGCCTGTATTATATATATTATTTTTTAAATTTTACTTATTTGTGAGTTTTACTTTGGAGCTCTGTGATACACACCACATATTACTGTGAGTTTTGTTGCTGTAAACCTCTGATTTACACTCATACACACTGCACATTGCTGTTAGTTTTATTGCTGTGGAGCTCTGTGATATGTTCATACACACTGCACATTACTGGGATTTTTATTGCTGCAGGGCTCTGGGATACGCTCATTCACATTGCACATTGCTGTGAGTTTTATTGCTGTGGATTCTGGGATACGTTCATACACAGCGCACATTACTGTGAGGTTTATTGCTGTTTTGCTCTGTGAGATACACATAGTGCACATCACATTAAAAATGGGATGGACTGAGGAGGTCTTAGTGAACCTGGAAAAAAATGGGACACTGTCTGGAGTCAACATTGAGGACCTGGAGGGGACAATGCATGTTGACGGGAGGGGGACAAATATATGTTTTTGCCTAGGGTGGAGGCCCGTCATGGTACCTGCACCTGGGCCCTGAGGTTTCTAGTTACGTCTCTGCACTTGCACATGGTTCGCGCAAGCACCGAAGCGATAAGCGTTTTCGTGTGGTTTTCGCTTTACTAATGTAATATGGAGAAATGCACTAAAGTCACTTAACCTCGCATTAATGCTTACATATCTGAGCACTAACATTAGCGTGAACACTGTAATATGGCCCTAAATAATTAAAATTTAAAGATTAAGGGCCATATTACAATCTTGGTGCTAACGTTAGCGCTCACCTGGTGGCTGCCGCACATTACAATCCAAATGCTAACGGGTTAAGTAACCCTTTACCGTTTGGTACCTTGCACTTTTCAGCGTGAGGTTACTGTACTTTGTGCTCCCTATACTTAACATGGGGAACGCAAAGTGTTAATCAGTGTTAGGATTACAAAGTCCTAATGCTGATTAACGTCCGGCTGTGGTTAGCAGAAAGTTAACCACTGCCTGGACTTGGTGCTAACCGTCGGATTCCACTGGTGCAGAATCCGTTAGTCAAATACTCACCTCCCGCGGGTCTGTCCGCCTCCTCTGTCACCGGGAACCGAGGGAGAGACTGGGGGAAAAAGTCCCCCAGTCTCTCCCTGCAGATCACTTCACCTACCTGCCGGATCTCGCATGGCAAAATCCGGCAGGTCATGTGACCGGCATGGGGAAACTCAATGGAGTCCTATGGACTCCATCTAGTGGATGCTTGCGGCGGCACATCCTGGGGCGTTGCATCTGCTAACAATGTAGGCAGCTTTTTAAGTGCCAGCATTGTAATCTCCTGTTAAAATGGGGGCGGTATGGAGAAAACTGCAGGAGGATTGTAATTTAGCCCTAAAATTGTTGTACTAGGTTTGTGTGGCAGTTACGCACAGGTGCTGTTTTTTTGGACAAAATCATTGTCTGTGGATTTTTCTAAAGTTTAAACTATTTCCATACTACTGAGCAGTGTGATGTAATTTATAACAACTTATATCAAAATTAGATGGTTTAGACTCATAGTTACATAGTTATATAGGCTGAAAAAAGACATGCGTCCATCGGGTTCAGCCTCTCCCACATAACCTACTGCTGTTGATCCAAAAGAAGGCAAAAAACCCAGTCTGAATGCTTGCCAATATGCAACATACTGGGAAAAAATTCCTTCTTGACCCCAGAATGGCAGTCAGATTTCTCCTTGGATCAAGAAGCTTTTACCCACATATTAAATATTATAACCCTTAATATTCTGTGTCTGCAGGAAGTCATCCAGTCGTTTTTTTAAAAGTCTGTACAGACTCTGACCCAACCACCTCAACAGGCAGAGAATTCCACAGCTTTATTGTTCTCACCGTAAAATAACCCTTCCTATGCTTTAAGCTAAATTTTCTTTCTTCCAGTCTAAATGGATGACCCCTTGTCCTATGTATAGTCCTGTTAATGAATAGGTTATCAGACAATGGTTGATAATGGCCCCGTATATATTTATATAAGGTTATCAGATCCCCTCTAAGGCGCCTTTTCTCTAAACTAAACAGGTTTAAGCTTGTTAGTCTTTCCTCATAACTTAACCCTTCCATCCCCCTTATTAATTTAGTTGCCCGTCTCTGCACTTTTTCTAGCGATATAATATCTTTTTTTAAGACAGGTGCCCAAAATTGCACGGCATATTCAAGGTGCGACCTGACCATTGATTTATACAGAGGCAAAATTATGTTTTCATCCCGTGAGTGAACTCCCCTTTTAATGCATGCCAGTACTTTGCTGGCCTTGGCGGCTGCTGTTTGACATTGCACATTGTTACTTAGTTTGAAGTCTATGATTATTCCCAAATCCTTCTCCTGCTTGGATTTCCCTAACTCCGTACCATTTAGGGTATACATTGCTTGTGTGTTCTTCACTCCAAAGTGCATAACTTTACATTTATCTAGATAAATTTCATCTGCCATTTAAGTGCCCAGTCCCCCAATCTATCTAAATCCCTCTGCAGCGAAGTAACATCCTTTTATTTATTTTATGAGTGTAAAAGTCAGGGCATTGTGCCAAAAATATTATAAAACAAAAATCAACCACTGTACCACTGTGTGCTGCATATTAAGTTTCGTGGAACTCCTCCATCACCATGGCCAACTCTTCCTTTGGTAATGGGAGGGAGTCAGGAACCTGCAGAGAAGACAGTACCAGGTATTTGGTACCAGGTATCTCGGTCATTGAGGCAATTAATATCAGAAGAGGAGCAAACATTCAGGCAGTGAATGTCCTCTGGGAGATGGGGCCAACCATCACCCCAGATAACACTTTCCATTGTCCTGTAGGCGCCTAAAAAGGGACAGAGAACCACCTCTAACATCTTCCATGCCTAGTACTGCGACAGCTGGAAGCCAAAATCTCGATGGCCGCTGAACAGAGCTGAAAAGCCCAGCAGAACGAGATAGCAGTGTCTCCTGCCAGTTAAAACCCTATTCCTAGATCACTGGGATCGTACCGCAATTAAGAGTTGAGATGGATGTTTGAATCGCATTGATAAGATCAAGAGTTCTCAAAAAGAAGTCCATTATGCAACGCGCCAAAAAATCATGGCTTCCCACCTTAGCCTCCTACAAAATGAGTTTTACATAAACCGGCAAAATTTGATTACCTAAAATAGTAACATGTTGGGAGCTCCCTCTGCAATGCTGTGCCTGAATATTTTTAGCAACATTGCCTATGTATTGCTTCTGTCTTTCTGTCTTCTTTCGGTGCAGCCACTGTTATCTCCTGCCATGTTTTGGCCTTCCAATTTCTCTAGATCTGCACGCTGTTCCCTCCATAACCATCTCATATTCTGTCCCTTGCCTTTTTCACCAGTGTCTATTCTCGACCCAGAACCACTTCTTTTTGTAGCAGCCATAAACCTCAGACATTCAACAAATACACTTAAACGTGATCATATAATATTCTAAAACTGCAGCTTCATTTGCAGTGCCTTTAGGGGAATGAAAGCTATTTGCCAAGAAAGACTTGACATCTAAAATTTTGACGTGCCAAACCAATAGTAGACATAAGCTTTGCGACAAGAATGCTTGTCTATCAATGAACTTACACCTAAATGCAATGATGGTTATAAACAATAAAGAACTAGAGACAGTTTGATTCTTTTTCTAAGAACAAACGTGAGGAAGTGAGACGGGGTAATCTAGGATGTAGAAAATACAGAGATGTTTTCTGTTGCATACTGTAGTTTTATAGCTATGTCTGTCTATGCATGTGAGTGTTGCAGAGTAGATCATATAATATAAATAAAAATTACAGGTTTGCAAAAAATGAAAAAGATTTGTGCATTATACATCATTTGGCTTAGACCAGTGTCAGACTTGCGTTTTTCAGAGCGGAAGGAACGTCCGTGTGAACGGACATTCCTTCCACTCTGACGCCCGTGTGGCCACCTCGCTGAGCGACGTTAGTGCGCTCAGCACTGCAAGGCTCGATCCGATCACGATTTGCAGCCCCGTCAAACGCGTCTCATAGCGTTTCGACTGGGAGGCTTTCAGCACGTCCGCTGCAGCGCACACAATTCCTGTGCGTGCTACAGCGTGTGGCTGGCAACGTCGAAACATCACAATGCTGCAACGGGTGTCGGAAGGCACGTCAGTACGGGCGCACGTAGCACGCTCATCTGACACTGGCCTTAGTGTTGCCCTTTGGTTATGTGTGTTGCAATGGGAGATCCAACCACCTCCTGGTTGTGCACCCCACCCCTCCCTGTTGCATGGTTTACTGCAGTGTTTCCCAAACCTATCCTCAGGACCAGCTGACAGGAGAGGTTTGCAAGATATCTGAAGCACAGCACAGGTGATATGATTTGCTTCTCATTGATTCAGTCTGAATTTTCCCAAGATAAAACTTAAAATCTGGCCTGTTAGAGGGTCCTGAGGATAGGTTTGGGAAACACTGGTTTACAGGTTCTCCATTGCCGGACCTACTAAACCATGTTCCCAGCAGAGAGCTCTATAAAGGATGGATGTCCCTGATAAGTGAGTTAATCTCATGAGGGCAGGCATTAGGTTTGCGTAGGTAGGGGCCTGCCTAATGGGGTACCATAATGTTTGTAGCAAGCTTACACAATATGTGATCACATCTTGTAACTGAACTCCATCTTGTGTATTTTTAACTTCTTTAGATGTATGGTTATGTTGAGAGCTGTGTATTTTGGATGCAATATATATTTGCCTCAGTAGCACCTTTTTCTTTTTTTTTTTACAAGATCTACATGTTGTGACTCAGTGCTGTCCTTTGGTTGTGTGTGTGTGGATATACCCATTTATTTATTAATATGCATTAACCACCCCCCAAACCTGATAATATTAAGAAAAGCCCTTCTTTAATTAATCAAATTGTTTATCCATGGCCAAAAGACATCAAGTCAGAGAAGAGAGGAAAGATGTTTTCTCACTATTACTGAATCAATTAGATTCAGCACCACAGGCCAATTGACAGTGAAATACAATCTGGGTTATTCAAAGAGAATCGAAAAGCCACTGCACGTTCGGTGACTTTCATTCTCTTCAATTCGGTTTGTTTTGCCGATCCCATTTCGGCAACCCTGCAGTGTATTCAGCAAGCACCACAGGGTCCCCAAATTGCAGGGAAAAGTCACTGCAAACCCGCCGAAAATTCACCGCCAAACAAAGGTGAACGCACACCGAAACCCGCAAAAACATCTGGATTAACCCGCCGAAAACGCTGGAAAAACCTGAGCAGGAGCCGATCACACGCAGTGCAGCCGCCGGAAAAAGCCGACACCGCAGATGAATGGAGTGAATAAATTAAAAAAACAGTACGCTTGAATGTTTGAAAAGTGAAACGCTGTTTGCAAAGAAACTACTGAGCGAAAATGTCTGAAATTTACATATGAGGTCCAAGGAATGATAATAAAAAGGGCTGTTACAGAAAAAAGAACAAACGTTTAAAAAAAAAAACATCAAAAAATGTTTGGCAAAAAATCCTGAAAAATGCTTAAAATATCCCAAAAAAATTCTAAAATTAAAGAGACTTTTTACTGCAGAGTATTATAATGAACGGTTTATTAGATATTGCATTAAAACAGGAATATTTTTAACATTGAAGCCTATGGGATTCGCCTGAATAAACGTGCCGAATTAAACCACCGCATGGCAGGGCATTCCGGGAACCTTTCACTGCTGGTTTGTGTTCTCTGAATAGCCGAAGCAGTGCTTTTTTATGGGGATTCACTGCCCTCGAACAGGCACCGAACAGGCACCATATGTGCAGGCAATTCGCCAGGATTTAGCGAATTCCCTGCTCTCTGGATAGCCGAATGGCCAAGAAAGGTAACCGAACGCTGAATTTCAGTGTTCGGTTGCCTTTCGGCAGCCATTCGGATCTCTTTGAATAACCCTGAATGCATTTCACCGCAATTCGGTGCATTTGACGGCACCGACACTGTCCCACTAGAACTAGAACTAGTGTATGATCATATATATATATATAGCCGAATTGCACCGAAATGCACCGAAATGAGTCTCAGGGTTTCTGCGTGTATGTGAGTCTCTCCAAAACAAACTATATCCCTATATAACTAATTGCTTTGGATCGGTTTGTGATATGATGAATTGACCTTGTCCCCAAACTAAAACACTTGAAGGGCACAAAAATAAGCCCGTATCGCAAATCACAATAATTACTGGCAAGCTACAACGTTAGAAACAATAAAAAATAGGGGCACATACTAAAGGGACCTTGTCCCCAAACCCTGCAGTCAATATATATATTGTCAAGGTTGATAATGGCTCCGGATGATATGAAACATTGGTCTGTGTTTACAAAATTAATAAATACTTACTGTTTTTATTAACATTCAAATGCGATCAGTACTCTGATTTCCTATATAAAATACACCAGAAGGGCAGCACTCAACCTTTTCTAAGCATAACGGGAGGGTGCTTCTCAAAACAAAAATACATCAAACCAGGAGGAGAGCACTCTAATTCATATATTCAACAACTTTAACCGTAGCTCACACATTTAATCCCTTGGCTGCAGATGACGTGTGGGGGACGTCCTGGGGATTCCCTGCAACATGCGGCGGATGTCCCCCACATGTCAAAGGGGAGACCCCGAGCACTTCGGATGGATTCCCGCAGTGGTCTGACTTCCTTGAAGTGATACCGTCTTGTGGGATCCCACAGGCGCATAGACGTTATCGCGCCGGGGTAGCTCCTTCCTCCTCGACGACTGCACTGCATGAGAAGAGCAACCTCAAGCCAATGGGAGGCTGTTTCACCATTAGCCAATCAGGTAGCACTAGCCGCCCTCTGAGTAAATGGAAAATCTCCTGGCTGGCATTCTGGTTCCCATGGCCAAGCCGTGGGAGCGAGAGTGTAAATCAAACAGCCGGCCATGTGAATTTACCCGTTCCCATGGCCGTCTGTCTGCCTGTCAGTCTGACTGTATTACACTGTATCAAAATAAAAACAATATAAAAAAAATAAAGAAGACATTCCATTTATTACATTAAAACGTGTTAGATTCCACTGTTTAAACCTGTCGAATTGGAACACCTAAACCAGGTCATTTCGTCTCAATGTCAGTACAATTCAGTGGTCTGCAGGTAGAGGAATCAATCAATAGTTCTCTATGGGACAATTTTGGTGTTTCTGAATTACACGAATTGCGGCGAAATGCACATTTCTCACTGTCCATTAGTCTGTGGTGCTGAATCAATCCAAATTGATTTGTTTTATATCGATTGGGTTGGTTTCATGTGATACCAATATGAGATTCGTATTTCGGGAATACTTCCAAAATACAAACTGACTAAATTTTGGATGAAATGCATTTCGAAACAAAAATGAATCGCACATCTTTAGTAGAGACTGGGATCTGGATTAATGGCAGATCTGTATTATTTTGTCTCTTCAGTAAACTATAGGTCACACTAGTGTACCTTTTCTACACCAGCACTAGTGGTCATCTTTTTTCTGTGTAACTGTGCTGTTTACTTACCCCCAGCTTGATGTATAGGGGGGTCCTTCCATCAATTGCAGCAACTTTTAATTATAATTACTTTTGAGTGCCACAGACACTCAAACCAGGATTCGTCTTCTGTATAATTGTTTGTATAGGCGTGAGGTGTCATTTTTGTAGTCCTTGGTTATTTGCTGCTCTCTAGTGGTTAATTTTCTTACTATTTGCCAATTCTACTGAATGTGAAGAGCATTAATGTGAAACATTTTGCAGGTTTGTTATTCTATTAAGCACGTGAAACAGATTTACTGATTTAGAAAAATCAAGTACTCTATGGGGCACATTACACTCTCCACGCTAAAATCCTCGCGCAAAGTGAAAATCTTTGCGCTAAGCGTTAAAGTTTTTGCGTGCGCAAATCTCTGTTGGAATTACAATCCTCGCGCGTGTTGTCATCCGCCGATCAATTGCGCGCGCAAACAGTACGCGCACAAATGCAGGCGCAGTGCCGTCTCGCGCAAAAGTCTTTGCACGCACAGTTTTTTGCAACCATTTAGCCAATCAAAATAAAGAAACACACCTATCAAACGCAACTGGATTGCGTCTGCCAGAGGCATCGGAGATGGGTTCTGCGTCTATGATGCAAAATGAGCACATATGCTACAGTAATAATACACACACACCTGTCATCATCCATTATATTGTTTCTGCATTCCTTTTTATGGGCTGTTTTTATTTTGGGTTCGCCAGGTTGTTAAGATATGCCGCTAGCACAAGCTTTTCATAATCGCAAAGATTTTCCTTTTAACGCCCATGCGGTATTTTGCGCTAATAGATTGTGATACCACGTTAATCGTAGCTCACATTTGCGCTTGCGCTCAAAATGTTAAGTATAGGATGCGTGAAGTACAGTAAGCTCGCACATGGTTTGCGCAGGTTCACGCGTGGTAGATGGTTGTAGCGTTAATAATGTAATACGTAATTGAGCGCAATTTTTTTAACGCGCGCGTTAACACTTAACCATGCCGGCGCTACAGTTAACATAAAGATTGTAATATGGCCCTATATTTATTGCATATTTATCTATTGCATAGAAGAAATCAATATGAGTTTCAAACATTCAACTGCCATTGACATCTATTCAGCAACACAAATATATAACAAGGGATGGATTCCAAATACCTACATGTACTCCAGCATTTGTCCATACAAAAACCCATCTGCATGCTTGAGTAGAGGTATTGGATCCTGTACAGACAGTATAAAGAGAAGTAAAAAGTTTACTCAAGCGAAATAGTTACTAATATGAAACACAGATACTCAAAAGACACCTTAGAGAGCGTTCAGAGAAGGGCTACTAAAATGGTGTTCGGCTTGAAGGAGAAAAGTTACCAGGAAAGGCTTAATGATCTTAACATGTACAGCTTGGAAAAAAGACGAGACAGAGGAGATATGATAGAAACATTTAAATACGTAAAGGGAATCCACAAGGTAGAGGAAGGGAGTATATTTAAAAGGAAACAAAGTAGCAAAACAAGAGGACATAGTCTTAGATTAGAGGGGCAAAGGTTTAAAAGTAACATCAGGAAGCATTATTTTACTGAGAGGGTGGTGGATACATGGAACAGTCTTCCAGTTGAAGTGGTAGAGGCCAAAACAGTAATTGAATTTAAGCAGGCATGGGATAGGCATAAGGCTATCCTAAACAAAAGATAAATCCAGGTAAAGTATCCATGTAATTGGGCAGACTAGATGGGCCGAAAGGTTCTTATCTGCCGACATTTTTCTATCTTTCTATGTTTCTATATTCGACCATAATACCCAAAAGAATAATAAATAATAAATATTATTGTTGCAACTTAGGGCCTTAATTATTGCATATTAATTCAATAATTAATGTTAGATTTAATGCCCAAACGAAACACCCTCATTTTATCCCCATAGTGACTGGGCGGTTTTACGAAAATCCATCCTTAAGGCTAGGGTCAGACAGGCATGTACTGGCCATAGGGACTATAGGGAGATTCCCAGTGGGCTGATGGCTCAGTGGGCCAATTTGAATGCTGTTTCACTGCACGACTTGCACTGCCCTTAATGGGTGAGGTGAGAACTTTCCCACCATGTGTAAAACAGACAGTCTGCAGTAGTCTCATATTAGGACCACCATGCCAGTGAGACCCGTTGAGCATCTGCTTCTCCTTAAGACATGGTGCGCACTCAACCTCAGTGTCACTTTACCCAAATGCTCTGCAGCAACTCCGGTATCTGTAGAGCTTTTGGTTGAGCAATCCAGTTGGTTTATATACTATTTTTGTGCATGTTTGTATAATTAAAGTGGGCTGGTCTGGATGAAGTCCAGGGCTGATTTTTTGTCCCAGTCCAGCCCTGGGGTCAGACAAAAGCATTTTTCACGTCTACCGTCAAAAAGTGCGTTGATGCATCTGAACACATTTCTTCACGGAAGACGCAATAGCAGTCATACGATGCGCAATTTCGGCCGTGAATTTTTACGGATCCAAACCAGGAAACTTTGGGTGTCTGGACGTTATGTTGGCCAGATATGAGCAGCGTCTGACGTCTCCTAATCACACGCCGCTATGTGGATGCAGCGCACTCTGTAGGTCAGTACTAGCGGTTCGACGTTCTTGCGAAAATGCGTACGTTTGCCGCTTGCGTTGCGCGGCCGAACTTTCGTGCGGCCGTGCTTCATGTTTGGGCCTGCGTTGGACGTAATTTGCTGCTACCACTGCCGTAATAAAGTGCGGCTAAACGCACATTAGCACTGCGTTCGTCTGACCCCAGCCTTAGTGCCCGCTGCTGTTTTTACGTTTCTGCGCTGTTTGTGTTTAGGTCAAATTTTCCTCTTACTCATTTATGCAACCCACACATATTATATACTGTTTTTCCTGCCATTAAATGGCCTTTCTAAAGATACCATTATTTCCATCATGTCATATAATTTACTATAAAAACAATATGAAATATTATGAAAATATGGAAAAAACACACTTTTTTTGAAATCTAATCCCCAAAATCCACAACAGCCGAAAAAGACTCCGGCTTAAATAGTTTCAAAAATTTGTCCCGACTATAGAAATACCCTATTTTTAAATGTTTTTGGTTTTTAACAGCTTCACTGGTGAGCCATTTCACCTCTCTGCGCTGAGCTCATTCTGACCATTTTATGCTAATAATTTTTTAATGCCAGCCTAGGTCCTATTTTAGTAAGCCCCCCCAGACAATTTTTTTTTTTAAAAAAAATTTTTTAATTTTTTTAATTTTTTTTATTTTAATTTACTTTCTGTAAAAAAATTTAAACCAAACCTTGTCACGTTTTGTATCAATGGAAAGGCCATGATCAGGCCTCTCTAATAATATAACATGACACTCTAGTTGGCATGGATCTGGAGATACAGGGATCCAAAGTATCCCCCTATCTCCACTTGGCAGCTAGGGGTTAACTGGCCCACTGACATCCTCACACATATGGTGAGGATGTCAGTGGGTGGGGGCTGACCCGGAGGCTTAGCTGACATCTAAGATGTCAGCCACCTCCGGGTTTTAATTGTGATCCGGCAGCAAAACGTACTATGTACGTCAGCGGGTCAAAGGGAGACATACAGGGTAATTCAAAGCGATCCGAATTGCTTGAGAAAGGTAACCGAACGCTGAATATCAGATGAGCAATAACGTTGCACGCAGAAATCAGTGTGCGGACTGTTTTTTTCACGCAATTCAGCCAATCAGAATTAAGAACCACAATTATCTCACGTTAAGTTTTTGTGCCTGTCAAAGTCAATCTGAGCATATATGCTGCAGCAATAATAAATGCACACACAACTTCTCCATTTTATTGGATTGGTATGAGTAGAATGTGTAACTATACTTTGCAGCTTTTTTTTTTGGGCTGGTGTATTTGGGTTCGGCCAGGTCATTCGGATTTGCCATTAACACCAGCTTTTAGGAGTTGCTAAAATTATGCGCGCAAAGTCTATGCGTTACAAACTGTGCATAGATTGGAATACCATCCGCATACCAGCATTCATTCGCGTTTGGGCTCACAATGTTAAGTATAGGACGCGCGCAGTACAGTACTCTCGCAAAGGATTCGCGCAGGTTCACCCGCTGTAGACGATTACGAGCGTTTGCTGTGCTGACAATGTAATACGACGTTCAGCGCAAAGGGTTTTACCCCTCGCGTTAATGTTGTTTTCCGCCGGCTCTAACGTTTGCGCGAAGATTTAAATATGGCCCGTTATGTTTTAATGTTATTTTAGACGCAGATGGGCTCCGTTTTTTAGGCCTTTTTGAAGGCTATGTGTTATTTAGGAGGATATTGGGTTAAGTCCACTTAGTAGACTATTGTAACTGTCACCCCATCGGTGCACCTCAAGGGATACACACATGTAGTTATATCTATTTCTTGCATCAACTTTTTTGTGACTGCAGTTTGTTTGCAGGTTAGGAGAATGGACCAGAATATCCTATTGGTAGACAATTACAAATTGTTAATAATCCCTGAACACGTCATTGGTAAATTCCTGGAAGATTGCAGAGTCGTCACATAATATGAAAAGGATGACTAAATACTCATAGTGAGTGTACAATGTGGTTTTACATTCATATCCTTGATTGATTTGCACTAACGCCAGTCACATTTTAGAATAGGCTGCATGCGATACACACACAGGGGCAGAAGTGAAAAAAACAATCAGATGAGTGACTTATGAGTGAAATCAAGAGCCTTGTTTATAATACAGATTTTCTTGCTATGGGAAACAAATTCTTTTCCTGGATCTCTTATTTAGAACTGTTGTTTTTTATAGGAATTCTGAGTTTATTCTTTAGTAAATTTTGTCAGTTACCACTTGGTGGCAGCACATTTCCAAGTACAAAACCACTAAATATATATATATATATATATGCACAGTATATTTAAGTCATGTGAATAAGAAAGTACACCGTCTTTGAATTTTATGGCTTTCTATCAGCACATAATAGAAAACATCTAGGGCCACATTACATTCTTGTTGCTAACGGTAGCGCTCACTTGCGTGAGCATTAACGTTTGCTGCGGTGTGTACCGCATATTACAATCCAATAGCAAAACGGGTTAAGTAACCCTTTTGCGTTTGGTACCTTGCGCTTTTCAGCGTGAGGTTACTGTACTTTGCGCTCCCTATACTTAACATGGGGAGCGCAACGTGTTAATCAGCGTTAGTATTACAATCTACTAGCGCTGATTAACGTCTGGCTGTGGTTAGTGAAAAGTTAACCACAGCCAGGACTTGGTGTTAACGGATTCCGGTTTTGCAGAATCCGTTAACACCAGCCTAAAAAAATAAAATAAAAAGAATGCTATACTCACCTCCTGTCCCGCGGCGAGGACTGCGGCTCCGACCGCCTCCTCCGTTCGGCGAGAGCAGGGAAAGACTGGGGAAAAAAGTCCCCCCAGTCTCTCCCTGCGTATCACTACGCCAACCGGCCAGATCTCGCGAGGCGAGATCCGGCTGGTCATGTGACCGGCAGGGGGAAACTCAATGAAATCCTATGGACTCCATCGAGTGGATGCTCACGGCTGCGCTCAGCGCTGCCACGAGCATCCCGGGGGTTAACGCCCGCAAATAATGCAGGCAGCATTTTTTGCGCCTGCACTGTAATCCAGTGTTAAAATGCAGGCGCAAGGGGGAAAACTGCGGGTGTAGTTTTTCCTCCCTTGCTCCCGCGTTTTAACGCTAGGATTGTAATGTGGCCCCTAGTCTTTAGCAGTTCTTAAAATCAGATAAATAAAACCTCTGAACAATAACACATGACATATTACACTGTGCCTATTTTTTTGTTTATGCTCAAAAGGGTTAATTGGGTTAGACATAAAATGACCTACTCAGGCTGAGCATGGATGAAGCTGGCTCCCATTTTTTTTCATTAGGAAGGTGTAACAGATCTCCGTTCCCCGCCTGGGTCACATCTGTTAATGCCGCTCCTTTGCTAGACCCCCGTTCTCCCACCAGTAGTCTTTAGTGCCTTTCTCCAGCTCTTACACAAAGCTTAAGGATGGGTACACTGAAAGAGTGGCAATAGCATTCCCCAGAAATGATTCAGCACGAAGATCTTGAGGTTAGACCAGTCAGCCTTAAACTCAGCCTTTAATGAATAATATATACAGTGCCAGACAGAGCCTAGCGGCCAATGGAGAATGACACCCTGCGGCTTACTGCACTTCATCAGGAATACCTCCCCTGGCATATTCCTGCAACTGCTCAGGAATCACTGCCTGGGGTCTCTCTGACCTAAATTTTAAAGGGACAGGGACCAGGGACAGATTATGGGGTTAACTCTGGTCAGGAAGACACATTGCGCAACAGTTCTACAAACCAGAACAATAGTAGATTGACTAATGGAAAAAATGTATGATTTTGATTGATGGTAAACCCAATCGTAAGTAGGGTGGGCCGAAAATAGGGAGAAGGTGATTGAACATTAATATTCATTATAGCCAAAAAAAATTCCCCAAACTGAGAAAAAACAAGTCTCCACTAGTGCCCTTATTAAAACAACTTTTAATCCAATTTATTAAAATAAATCAATTGAGACATTCAAAAAACCAAAACACATGAAAAAACATACAATATATATTATTATGGGTAGTTAATAATTGATTTCAAAAAATTGCGCCCAGTATTGAAAAAAGGTGCCTTATAGCTTGATAAGCAGCACAATATTGTTATGAGCAGAGCACCTTAAATGCTTAGAAACAATTGTTTCAATGACCATTTTCTAACACAAGAACATGGTCATTGAAACAATTGTTTCTAAGCATTTAAGGTGCTCATAACAATATTGTTTTGATTGACTGAAGGAGTTTGCCTTGACAGAATTTGCCCAAAAGTATATGGCCCAAGACAAATTTAAAAAAAGGTCCCTGTTATTAAAGAAAAGTAGGGCAAATATGAGTGTAAATATATGTGCATGAATGCTTTTTGCCATGTTTCGCTGTCTTACATTAAATCCTGAACTTACACATTTTAAAATGAAACTCCGGACATGCATGTTACAATCTGAAGTTACATAAATCCGCATTGTACTGTAATAGGTCTTTTCACTAAAGGGGTTATTCAGAGCGACATTTCGGTGGTCTTCTGTTCGCCGCACTTCCGTGAGTTAAATTCTCCAACCCTGTAGTGATTTCAGCATTCACCGCAGGGTCCCTGAAGTGCAGCGAATCGACCCGCCGAGCACATTTTCAAACCGCCGCAAAACTGCCGAATCGATCCCATAACCGCCAAAAAGTCGCCGAATGCATCCGATGATCCGCCGTACAGACCGCCGAATCTGAAAAAAGCTGACCAGCCGCCGAACAGGGGTAAGAAAAACAAAAACTGCAACTTCTATAAGGTGTTTAAAAAAACTGCATGAAAATGCCTGGATATAATATACCTATGAATAATGAGAAAAAGGTCTGTTACAGAAACCTTCCCCTCCCCCTGCCATTTAGAAAAAAAACAAAATCCTGAAAAATGCCTGAAAAAAATCCTAAAAAATAAAGGAGACTTTTTGCTGCAAATGAAAAGATTAAACAACTGAATAAATATTTATGAAAAATGGGATTTTCTTTTTACATTGAAATCTATGGGATTGCCTGCTTAAACCTGTCACACGAAACCACCAAAAATCAGGACATTTCAATGACATTTCGGTGCAGTTCGGCGTTCTCTGAATAGATTAACCATTACTTCTCTATGGGGATTTCACTGTCGCCGAAGGTCACCATATTTTGCTGGTAATTCACTAATGTTTGGCGAATCGCCAGCTTTTTGAATAGACAAATGGCCACGAAATTGCGTTTAACTTGTATGTGTATTTGCTATTATGTCTCACCCATTGTACAGCAGTACGGAACTTGTTAGCACTTTATAAATACTGTAACTGCAACTGTAACAATAGCTCTGGTTAAGTTATCACCAACTTTGGAATAGAGCCCCTAGTTTGCACCAGTTCTTTTACCTAAAGCATATTCTGAGTCTTTATCTAGGTGATGGGGTGTCTTCTTCTGGAAAGAGTCCTCTAGCTCCAGCTTCTAAACCAGAGCTTCTATTGAGGGGTTTTCATCTTGAAAACTTACCCTGGTTAGTGCAGTCTTTACATTTGAATAAACTACAGAAAGTGTTTCTTGTAGTTCCTCGATCTGACCACAATAAATGTCCCTGCTACTAGGCTTTTTTTCAATCACCTACAGTTGTTTATGGAGATAGTTAAGTCTAACAAAGCCAAAAAATTGAGGTTTACCATTATGATGATGTGGGAAAATGGGTTCCACTAGTAGAGGTTGGAGCTTTGGAATACATAAGTGTTACAATCCCCACCAGGAGGAGAATATGATCCTTGTACGCAGCACCTATTATTTCCCTTCGATCCTTAGAACGGTCGGTCTATATATATATATCCCTAGGCTGACACTGAAGAAGCCAAGCGTGAGAACAAATAGCCAAACCAGAAATGCAGGAGAATATCGTAAGCTGTTGCCAGGGGTCAGTACGCCAGAGAATATCGTAAGCCGTTGCCAGGGGTCAGTACACCAGAGAATATCGTAAGCCATTGCCAGGGGTCAGTACGCCAGAGAATATCGTAAGCCGTTGCCAGGGGTCAGTACACCAGAGAATATCGTAAGCCATTGCCAGGGGTCAGTACACCAGAGAATATCGTAAGCCATTGCCAGGGGTCAGTACGCCAGAGAATATCATAAGCCGTTGCCAGGGGTCAGTACGCCAGAGAATATCGTAAGCCATTGCCAGGGGTCAGTACGCCAGAGAATATCGTAAGCCTTGCCAGGATCAGTACGCCAGAGAATATTGTAAGCCGTTGCCAGGGGTCAGTACTCCAGAGAATATTGTAAGCCATTGCCAGGGGTCAGTACGCCAGAGAATATCGTAAGCCGTTGCCAGGGGTCAGTACGCCAGAGAATATCGTAAGCCATTGCCAGGTCAGTACGCCAGAGAATATCGTAAGCCGTTGCCAGGGTCAGTACGCCAGAGAATATCGTTAAGCCGTTGCCAGGGGTCAGTACGCCAGAGAATATCGTAAGCCATTGCCAGGGGTCAGTACGCCAGAGAATATTGTAAGCCGTTGCCAGGGGTCAGTACGCCAGAGAATATCGTAAGCCGTTGCCAGGGTCAGTACGCCAGAGAATATCGTAAGCATTTGCCAGGGGTCAGTATGCCAGAGAATATCGTAAGCCGTTGCCAGGGGTCAGTACCGCCCAGAGAATATTGTAGCCATTGCCAGGGGTCAGTACGCCAGCGAGAATATCGTTAAGCCATTGCCAGGAGTCAGTACGCCAGAGAATATCGTAAGCCATTGCCAGGGGTCAGTACGCCAGAGGAATATCGTAAGCCGTTGCCAGGGGTCAGTACGCCAGAGAATATTGTAAGCCGTTGCCAGGGGTCAGTACGCCAGAGAATATCGTAAGCCATTGCCAGGGGTCAGTACGCCAGAGGATATCGTAAGCCGTTGCCAGGGGTCAGTACGCCAGAGAATATCGTAAGCCGTTGCCAGGGGTCAGTACGCCAAGAAATATCGTAAGCCATTGCCAGGGTCAGTACGCCAAGAGAATATTGTAAGCCGTTGCCAGGGGTCAGTACGCCAGAGAATATCGTTAAGCCGTTGCCAGGGGTCAGTACGCCAGAGAATATCGTAAGCCGTTGCCCAGGCGGTCAGTACGCCAGAGAATATCGTAAGCCATTGCCAGGGGTCAGTACGCCAGAGAATATCGTAAGCCGTTGCCTGGGGCCAGTACGCCAGAGAATATTGTAAAGCCTTTGCCAGGGGTCAGTACGGCCAGAGAATATCGTAAGCCCATGTGCCAGGGGTCAGTACGCCAGAGAATATCGTAAGCCGTTGCCAGGGGTCAGTACGCCAGAGAATATCGTAAGCCGTTGCCAGGGGTCAGGTACGCCAGAGAGAATATCGTAAGCCATTGCCAGGGTCAGTACGCCAGAGAATATCGTAAGCCGTTGCCAGGGGTCAGTACGGCCAGAGAATATCGTAAGCCGTTGCCAGGGGTCAGTACGCCAGAGAATATCGTAAGCCGTTGCCAGGGGTCAGTACGCCAGAGAATATTGTAAGCCGTTGCCAGGGGTCAGTACGCCAGAGAATATCGTAAGCCATTGCCAGGGGTCAGTACGCCAGAGAATATCGTAAGCCGTTGCCAGGGTCAGTACGCCAGAGAATATCGTAAGCCGTTGCCAGGGGTCAGTACGCCAGAGAATATCGTAAGCCATTGCCAGGGGTCAGTACGCCAGAGAATATCGTAAGCCGTTGCCAGGGGTCAGAATACCAAGAAATACCTGCTCAACAGGAGCAGCTCTAAGGGATGTTAAACCACGATAGGGCAATGTATGAATGCATTGCCCGTGGTTGTAAACCCAGCGGTCCGCGTCATCACGCCTGGCTCCGCCCCCCGGTGTCTCAGGTGACCGCCCGGCTTCCCCTCTTCACTCGGCGAACGGCCAGCGAGCAGCGAGGACGATGCTGCCGGGCGCCGGGGACCATAGCGCGGTACGTAACAATAAGATCTTATGTATCCCACATCCACATCTTATGTATTCTAAAGCTCCAACCTCTACTAGTGATTATAAACATCATAATATTTGTTACATACCAAATCAACTGATGGGCATAACTTTCTCTAGAAGTAAGAGGTTAAATGTTCTGCAAAATGTGATATACTCCTCTGATTTCTTTTCATTCCACCAAATATGTTTTAAGGTATTTTCCGTGTTTGACTGAGATGAGATTGGAATGTGTGCCTGTGGTTATATTATTCTACCTAGAATCCATAGTGCTTAACATATTATGCTCCCATATTGCAATATGCTATGTATTAATAAAATGTTTTTGACATGTTATGAGATGCTCATAATTCCAGGAATAGATCTGTCTTCACTGAACAGCGAAAAACTGTGGCATTCGTTGAAAAATATCAATTGAGCAGTAACAGAGTACATATAAAATAACATTATGCTAATTCCTTTGCTCGAGTCAGCTTGTAAAATATTATCCTTGTAGTTCCTGTATTTATTTCATAGGGTGAACTGGTTCACTAAACTTGATATGAAGTGCTTTCCATAACTCAGAGGCCAAATGCAGGTGTAGATAAACTGCAATTTGCTGAAAGAAATTGTTTCCAAAAGCCCTAATTAATCTGTAGCTGTATTAATGCATTTATTAGCTTGTCACTTAACCCCTCACTGTCAAGAACAATGGGTCTTTTTGGAAAATCATTTTTCATGAATAATACCGTAAAAAATACTTGGAGATTTTTAGAAATGTATTTCTTACTGTAGTAGCCCTTTTTGACAGTCATCACCATTTGCTGGTCCAGCAACAATACTGCATCTGGGGCTCTATGTTAAACCAGCTTGGTTTTGTGATCTAACCTCAGCATTTCAAGGTGTTTTAGCACCTTGGATGTCATGCCCAGAGCCGGATTTGCATCTCAGGAGCCACAAGATAATAATTTTAAAACGGTTTCTCTCACACTACACTCAAATCAAAAGAAGGGGCAGAATCTTTTGCCTTAGTTGAGTTAGTGCAGTGGCATTGTTTGTTTTATATGTAAAAGCATATATTGCCTCTGCTGTAGAACAGAGAAAGAAAATAATTTCGAATTTACTTATTTCCATTTTTTTATTTTTACACATTACATGAACATGTTGGGGGTCTTTGTAAAGCCCAGACTCTGACCTTTCCAATGACACCTCACTTAACCTTTTGCGGTGTACAATTCAGAGATGCAGAGTTCCAAAGTCCCCCTGTCTCTCCTCACTGCAGTGCCCCGGTCTAGGTTGTCGATGAAGTAACGCAGTGCATCATCAGCTCCACACTTGCTGGCAGTGTGGGAAATGAATAGGTAAGTTAGCGCAGCATCCCTGTTTACTTTTTAATTGCAAACTGAATAATAGCACTGCGTTAAAATAAAAATAAAATATATATATATTTTTATATTTTTACATAAATCTAACCTGGTTATATTTACAATCACTGAAAAGGCCAGAATCTGACCTTTCTAATGATACCTCATATGTCCCTCTAGCCCTTAGGGCTCCAGAGATATACAGGGTTATCCAAAGAGATTCGAAAAGTCACCGCACGTTCGGTGACTTTTCGTTCTCTTCAATTCGGTTCCTTTTGCCGATTGCATTTCGGTGACCCTGCGGTGTATTCAGCAAGCACCACAGGGTCCCTGAATTGCAGGGAAAAGCTGCCGCAAACCCACCGAAAACTAACCGAATGCACGTTGAAAACAAGCAAAAACATCTGGATTAACCTTTGAAAAAGACGAACAGGAGCCGAACAGGAGCCGAACATGAGCCGAATCACACAGAGCCGAAGCAGCTGTGACGTAGAGGAGGCAGTGAATAAATTAGAAAAACCATTTGTATGAATCTGGGAAAATGAAACGCTGTTTGCAAAGAAACTACTGAGCGAAAATGTCTGAAATTTTCACAGGAGGTCCAGGGAATGATAATAAAGAGGGCTGTTACAGAAAAAATAAGTAAACTGAAAAAAAAATCAAAAAAAAAATCGGACTTTTAAAAAAAAAAAAAAAAAATCAGAAAAATGCTTAAAGTATCCTAAAAAATCTATAAATAAAGAGACTTTTTGCTGCAGAATTTTATAATGAACGGTTTATTAGATATTGAATTAAAACGGGAATATTTTTAACATTGAAGCCTATGGGATTCTCCTGAATTAATTTGCCGAATTAAACCACCGAATGGCAGGGCATTAGGGGAACCTTTCAATGCTGGTTTGTGTTCTCTGAATAGCCGAAGCAGTGCTTTTTTATGGGGATTTCACTGCCCTCGAACAGGGACCGAACAGGCACCGTATGTGCAGGCAATTCGCCAGGATTTGGCGAATTGCCTGCTCTCTGAATAGCCGAATGGTCAGGAAAGGTAACCGAACACTGATTTTCAGCGTTCGGTTACCTTTCTCAAGCAATTCGGATCTCTTTGGATAACCCTGATAGTGGTCTAAATGATTGTAAATTGTAAAAAAAAACTACGAACAAAAATTTTTTTTTTTTTTTACAGAGCAAGACGCCCCCTTGTGGCAGTCACCTGTAGGCACATGCCTACTCTGCCTGGTTATAAATCTGGCTCTGGTCATGCCAAAGGTGAAAAAACATTTGGGGCACATACTCCTGTCCAACTGCAAATTAATTTCATTTGCAAATGTTTAAGGTTTCATACAGGGTTATTCAAAGAGATTCGAAAAGTCACCGCACGTTCGGTGACTTTTCGTTCTCTTCAATTCGCTTTGTTTTGCCGATCCCATTTCGGCGACCCTGCGGTGTATTCAGCAAGCATCACAGGGCCCCCGAATTGCAGGGAAAAGCTGCCGCAAACCCGACGAAAACTATCCGCAAAACCCTCAAAAACATCAGGATTAACCTGCCGAAAACCACAGAAAAACCCGAACAGGAGCCGATCGCAGCCTTCGACACAGCAGAAGAGGCAGTGAATAAATTAGGAAAACAGTTTGCATGAATGATTGAAAAGTGAAACACTGTTTGCAAAGAAACTACTGAGCGAAAATGTCTGAAATTTACATATGAGGTCCAGGGAATGATAATAAAAAGGGCTGTTACAGAAAAAAATAAGTAAACTTAAAAAAAAAAAAAGAATCGGACTTTTTTTAAAAAAAAAAAATCTGAAAAATGCTTAAAATATCCTAAAAAATCTATAAATAAAGAGACTCTTTACTGTAGAATTTTATAATGAACGGTTTATTAGATATTGAATTAAAACGGGAATATTTTTAACATTGAAGCCTATGGGATTCTCATGAATAAACTTGCCGAACTAAACCACCGAATGACAGGGCATTAGGGGAACCTTTCACTGCTGGTTTGTGTTCTCTGAATAGCCGAAGCAGTGCTTTTTCATGGGGATTTCACTGCCCTTGAACAGGCACCGAACAGGCACCGTATGTTCAGGCAATTCGATAGGATTTGGCGAATTGCCTGCTCTCTGATTTTCAGCGTTCGGTTACCTTCCTCAAGTAATTCGGAGCTCTTTGAATAACCCGTCTGGCTCAATTAAGATTTTTTTTGCAATGGAGTTCTCTCCTCATAATGGCTTTTACACACTGGCTACTTATTTAGTATTAACAGGAGCTTAATCTATAGACTGCCCTGCACTTCAATTGAATAATCGGATACAACTGAAAATATTGTAGATTATGCAGTCACAAAAGTGGTGGCTTAAGGTAACACACATTGGGGGATGGGTGGTACTATGTGTTTATAGAATATAAATAAATATAATATATGTTAAAACTTGCAATAAAATTCAATCACCTCACTTCTTGGATTCCCTCAAGCAATAGCTTGAATTTCATAGTTTTATCAGATCATCAAACTGTCAGTTTAACTATCACCTGCATAAACATAATTTCTATAGCAACAGTCATATAACATCATTGTAGCATAAATAATTTTTATTCAACTAGCTTATAAGCAAAATTTTCCTTAAACATTGTAGAAAAATTGCCGATGTAATAAACATTCTTAATTTCATTAGTGGGCAATGGGACTTCACGGTAAATACACTGGCTCCACAAATCGATAGGCATTCATGTGTTTTGTGAAAGTATAAGGAACAGCTGTTTTCCTTCTTTTCAATTAGGTCTTATGGTTTTGTTTACAGAAGGTTTCCAAAACGTTTGACTGTAGATCAAATCCAGCAGAGGAACATGTTAATCTCTTGAGCTTTTCCATTCCTGCGAAATGTTTCAGCCTCTCGGCCCCTTCCATTCTTTTCTTATAAGCATTAGAACATCTGGATTCAGTGTGAAACAGAATGAATTTGACTTTGGTCTACAGCCCTAGATATTATATTAACAGAGGTTCAATACCGTAGACATTAATATCACAACTGACATCTGCAATGTCTTGATAGACTGCACTTTGGGATGCTTGCATTATAGTATTTAACGGGCCCTATTACAATCCTAACGCAAACGTTTGCATGCGCGCAAAAACGCATTAACGCGAGGGGCGCAGAATGTCGTATTACAAAGTCAGCGCAACGATCGCACGTAATCGTCTAACGCGGGTGGACCTGCGCAAACCCTTTGTGAGTGTACTGTACTGCGCGCGTCCTATACTTAACATTGTGAGCGCAAATGCATTTTGCGCTGGTACGCGGATGGTATTACAATCTATGCACAGTTTTTAACGCACAGCCTTTGCGCGCATAATTTTAACAACTCCTAAAAGGTGGTGTTAATGGCAAATCTGAACGTCTTGGCCGAAACCAAATACACTAGCCCATAAAAAAACTGCAGCAAAGTATAGTTACACATTCTACGCATAACCAAACAATAACATGGAAAAGTTGTGCGTGTTTTTATTATTGCTGCAGCATATATACTCAGATTGTCTTTTACAAGCGCAAAAACTTATCGTGAGATAATTGTGGTTCTTAATTCTGATTGGTTGGATCGCGTGAAAAAACAGTCCGCACACCGATTTCTGCGCGCAACGTTAAAGCGCGCGCGTTTTTGCGCGTCCGTTTAACGCACGTTATTTTTTGACGAATGAAAAAATGCGCGAGGATTGTAATACCAGCGTTAATTAACACGCGTTAACGTTTAACGCTTCGCGCAAAAATTCACGCATTTTGCGTGCGTTTTTGCGTGAAGAATGTAATAGGGCCCAATATTTTTTATCATTGCATTAATGCATCCCTAACCAGAGATTAATACAATATTAAATGCCGTGAAGCGAAAATGTTCTGGAGTGAAGAAAGATATTAAATATAATAGGAGATATATTTATGAAAATTGTATGGAGGATAGATTGCAGATGGTAGAAAAGAGGTGGCAGCTACAACTGAAAAGTAGCCTACGAAAAAGAAAATTGTAAAAAGAATGGAGATTTTGTGACTTCTAATCAAGGAACCGTACATGGTCTAAATTGCCCCACAAAACATACACATGGGGGTCTATTCACTAAGTACCGAAATTTCAGCGCTTTTCACTTCAGTGAACTCTGGCTATTCCATTTCGCTGACAGTATGGTGAATTCACTATTCACCGGATGGCCACCATAGTGGGCTACAGATGGAGTCGCCGAAGCCTCATGAAAAAGTTGGAGAACGTTGCTGAAGTGGCCTTGGCGAATTCCATCGACCTGCAAACCTCCCCAAAAATGGAACTCTTCTATTCTCCTACTAGGTGTTTAACCCTTTATCTCTGAGTGGGGATTTAACGCCGACGAGGTGTACTAGCATGCCCCGCGAGCCAGTTGCTAGGGCGGGCCCATCCTCCAGGGCGCCTACGCAGCAGATGTGCTGCGCATGTCATTGAATGCAGGGGACAGCCTGAGTTCAGGCCTTCCCGCCGTATCCAATGACATGTGCCAACTGGTGGGTGGGACTGTCACAGACCATAGACATCAGCGGGGCGTGCTATGCCTCCTTGCAGCACTAAGGCCTAGTATGCCCCACGACGGGAAAGGGTTAAACCAATAAAATACATTAAAATGTTTGTAAATAATAACAAAGGTCCTGCAAAAATAATAAAAAGGGCTGTTACAAAATAAAAAAAAAACGCCTTTCAAAAAAATTGGTAAACAAAAATTTTGCAATTTTTCCCACGATATTCTGGGGCAGGCGCTGTCTCAGCACTTCGCCCCAGAATGCAGCGCTAACCGCTGGAATACTCCTATCCCAGTGTTACAAGTTTCAAATTCTGGAGGCCATAGGATGTTTGTTTTTCAGAGCCGTGATCTTGCTCAAGCGAGATCGCACAGCACCTCAGAGGGATCGCGGAAAAAGACTGGGATCTATTTCTTCCCATTTGCACTCTGCTCCCGGGGACAAGAAGCGGAGGATTGGGCCACCATTATTGCCGTAAGGATGAGAGGTGAGTATGGGATTTATTGAGGGGTTTCGGGGGTGCTAAATGATTTTGCAAATGCACAAGCTTTTAGGATTAGCTACATTTTTGCCTGGTGCATTCCTGCGGTAATTAGCGCTAGCACTTTGTAATACCTTACTTATGGTAACGCTAATTATTGACTGCGCTCCCCATGTTAAGTTTAGGATGCACAAAGGATAGTAAGCTTGCGGAAGCTACCACAATTACCGATGCACTGACGAATTTCTTACGAGTTTAGCGTTAGGAAGGTAATAGGGGGAGCATGCACTAAAGTCACTTATCCTGGCGATAACGTTTACATATCTGAACACTAACTTTAGCCTTCACTAGGGAATAGTGCCTCAAGTCTAGTGTAGTGCAGTACAATGCAATGCTGAAGGATGAGGAAGGGGTGTGTCTCCCTTAAATAGGGTTTCCAGGGCTCATGAGAGGGAGCACCTGTGGTACCACCAGGAAGGCCAGAATGGTGCAGAGCAATGTAGGAAAGGTGCTGCCACAGAAATTAGAGTGAGGCAGCACCGGTTTGGGATTTTTGCAGTGGTGTGTGCCCTGACAGACCCAAGGCATCCACAATGTACTTTGACTGATTGCAGCAGTGCTTCCCAAACCTATCCCCAGGACCCACTAACAGGACAATTTTTTTAAGATTATTATGGAGAAATGCAGACTGAACACTGCAATCACTGAGCATAAAAATCCTATCATCTATGCTGTGCTTCAGATAACTGCCAAACCTGGCCTGTTACCAGGTAATGAGGACAGGGTTGGAAAAAACTGGATTGCAGATTACCATGGGACCATGATATATCAAACGCTGCTGTGAACTAAGTCCAGTATGACCCAACATGTGTTTTTGTCACTACTTGTTTTATTTGGGTCCTTACATGTTAGAAACATCAAGATTTACTGCATATATTATGTGATGCGGAGCATGTCGATAGAGAATCAGTTCACAGGTTTAATATCAGCTGAAATAGGCACAAGAATCCAATAAATATGTTTTTCTCGACCATGTGCATGTGTACCATTAGTGCTGGATTAAGAGCTTCACGCACCTGGAACTGGAGATTTGGATGCGTCTCTGTCACATTCATCTCACCTTCTATTGTTTCTCTGCCTCATTATTCTTAACTCCCACGGTCTCACTGCCCTATTCCTCTTAATCTTGTGTTGGTGGCAATTGGGTCTGACATACTTAACTTTTTCTCTGGTCCTGTATTCATGATTGGGCCTAAATAGTCTCTATATTAATCTGGCCCAGTGTAAAATATTTAGTGTATAGGTTTTATGGTTGGAAATCCCACATTTCTGAAGCCCAATCTTTACTAAAATGAGTCACTAGATGGCTGTATTGTCTTGCCTATTCACATACATATTTAATTCTGAATTCCCAGTTTGATTTGGCGTTCACTTCCCAACACGCTGTTTGTTTGACCTTTCCCTGTGATATAAACCAGCTGGAACTGTGCAGATTGTATAAACACTGCTTTCCAAGTAGGACAGGCTCCAAGAAACACGTTATCTAAACTCAGAATAAACTTGCATTTCTCTGGCCGGACTGTCATCCTCATGATACCAAGAAACAAAGAGGCAAAACAATCATATAATGGCTAACATTGAGAATGGCAAAAGTCTCATTGTCACGACTGGGGTGTACCGGGGTTGCGGTGTCGAGCCCAGGTGCGGTGACCGAGGCAGATTTACAAAGTTTTATCAGAAAAAGGTTTATTCAACACAGGGGAATCACAGCAGAATGAGCAAAACCAAAAGGGAACACTTGGACGATGAATAATAACAGGTAACTGAATAACAAAGGAATAGGCCAGATAAATACACACAACAGGACTGATCAAGCACACAGGACAAGACAGGTGGGCAAGACTGGAAATGGGCCGAACACTGAATATAAAGAGAATACCTTAAGCAGACACAGAGGTGCAGGACATGAAAAGGGCAGACTATTAGTAAAAACAAATCAGGAAACACAGAGAAACTAAAAAAATACAAGGAGACTTACAGGGAAACAGACAGAACAATGGGAAGGGACTGAGGATGAGGAAGCATGGTGGGCAATGTCCAGGCTAAATGATGAGGGGGATCCAGTAATGTTTCAAAAAGGTAATCCAGTATCACGGTCAAAGTCCAGGCATGAGTTGAGGCGGGCAGCAAGCAAGAAGGGTATATCAAAGTCCAAAGCCGAAGGTCATACACAAGGGGAATCCTATAGAGGGGTGTGGGTAGGTATAGCAGGTTCTGATAGAGGTCTGGAAGGGGATGTGCAGAGCACGCAGGTTTTCAGGGACTGAGTACTTCAGAGAGAATGCAGAAGCACTCCATCTTGGGTGGAGTGCCATTATATAGGAGGCCCAGGTCCAGCCCACACCTGAGGCTTGGAATCACTATGAAACTTGGAGTGGGTTCCTGGGCACCTGAATCTGGAGCAGAGGAAAACCCGGTGCGGAATCTTCCTGGAGAGAGGAGTGGCGCCTATTTATTCTTTTTGCGGCGCTGTGTCACTCATTCAGTTTCTTTATTACAAATAAAATACATATAACCATTTGTCAAACGTAACAAGATCTGTTTGTATAACACGCACTCATACTCTTTACCGCTTACACACCACATTACCAAAAATTAGGAGCACCCCTAATATGCCAGTTTGTCATGGTCAACCACAGTAATTGTATAAGTGGTAACTTTGGCATAGGAACTGGTAGGGATGGGGGGGACAGAACCCCCCTCAGTTATTCTCGTACACAAGTACATAGATTCAGGACAGATGATTTGTTGTATGGACAGAGATTAAACTTTAGTTTACTCCCTAAATGTACTGAATTTCCTCAACGTCATATACCATTCAGGGTATGTGTAGTAAACTAATACACTGAGCTTGTTTGTATATTAAACTATATTATGCATTTACACTGCTTTAGAGTGAGAAGGACACACCTCCAGATTTTCAGGGGTCGCTACACCGATGTAGTGTAGGCATTTATTGATTATCTGGTGGACTCTCAACAGTAGGAAACCATAACAGCATGTTGCTGAATGTGTTTTTTGAATCACACCTATAGGGAATGCGGAACAATCAATAGTAACACATCTGATTTATAGAATTTTTAAATGACTGGGTGTCACGTGTTGAATCATTTACATGCCAGAGTTAGGCAGGCTTGTTAATAATAGTACACAGATTGCACCCTATTAGTTGTGTCATTAGAACATTTAAAGTTAGCCGCCTGATGCTATTCTGTGTTGATGTTGCTAATAAACCCTAGTGGAATATCTCTTAACACATGATGTACTCCTAAGAAAAGACAATTATGTAATAGATCATGTGGCTAATTTTCCAGTTGAATTCTGCATTGGAAAGATAAGCTAATGCCATGGATCTAGTCTCCCTGACAAAAATGGTAAAAAAAGAATAACTGCTTTAGTAGATAGAACATGATGTCTCATCAAAAAAAGAGGTAATCTAAAATTATCTAAAAGAAACCAAATCCATTTCTAACCAACATATGTAAATCTGACCTTAAAAGCCATTAGAAAGGCAATATTCTGAGAGTACTATGTGCTAAGTGGTTCTTTATGGTTATTTTTTCTCTCAAGTGTTCTCTACTGCTATTTCAGAGGTTGGAGGAAAATAAAAGTATATCTCATACTTTGACAGCAAGATAAAGGAACTAATTTAGTCAACAACTCAGCATGTGTTTTACCAATAATAAACCCCCGGAAATTAAGACCCGAAAATAGGTTATGGAGAACCTGAAATGTGCTTCGAACCTTTTGGTTTATTGTGTTGTTATCTAAAATGAGTAAACTGATTTTGCTGGACTGTGTAAAGTTAATATTAGAAGTAAAACTGGTGATTTTGCAAAGACTGTACTGACAGATCTGTGGTTAAATATCATCTTATCATATATTTGCATATATAAACATATTTTGCATTTGGTTTATATATGTTTATAAAGCTACATTTCTATATATTGCAGAAGTATTAAAAATATTGAATTTACGTAAACTAGAATTCCCTAGAAATAGTTTGCATGGGAATAAATGCAACTTTCTTGGGGTGGAGAAAGACCGGGGACTATTCTATTACCCGTACTAGGCCATGATCCAAGATTCATTATTGCATTACATCACCAGTATTTGAAATATACTTATATTTCACTGACATACGAAATACTTTACTAGCTTAGATTGTAAACTCAAGGGATGTCTGGCTGAGCACTTGTTGAAGTGCTGTTTTTGCAGGACACTTATTCTACGGGCAGGGCCGCCTGTTCCCTATGTTTTATTATTTATTATGTCACCTGTCTGTGTTTCCACATTGTAAAGCGCTAAGGAACCTGTTGGCGCTGTATAAGTACTTGTAACTGTAACGAGAAGGGTTATTCAAAGAGATCCGAATGGCTGGCGAAAGGTAACCGAACGCTGAAAATAAACATTCGTTACCTTTCCTGGCCATTCGGCTACCCAGAGAGCAAATGTCGGCGAATTGCCTGTTCGGTGCCTGTTCGAGGGCAGTGAAATCCCATAGAGATGCACTGCTTCGTCTATTCAGAGAACAAAAACCAGCAGTGAAAGGTTGCCGAAATGCCCTGCCATTCGGTGGTTTCATTAGACAGGTTTATTCAGGCGAATCCCATAGGCTTCAATGTTAAAAATATTCCTGTTTTAATCCAACATCTAATAAACCGTTTATTATAATATTCTGCAGTAAACAGTCTCTTTATTTATAGATTTTTTAAGCATTTTTCGAGATCTTTTTGCAAAAACATTTTTTCCAAATTTTTTTAAATGTACTTTTTTTTCTGTAACAGCCCTTTTTATTATCACTCATTGGATCTTATATGTAAATTTCAGACATTTTCACTCAGTAGTTTCTTTGAAAACAGGGTTTCACTTTTCAAACATTCAAGTGTACTGTTTTTTTTTCCACTCCATTCGTCTGCGGTGTCGGCTTTTTCCGGCGGCTGCTCTGTGCTGTGATCCACGGCTGCTCAGGTTTCTCCGGCGTGTTCGGCGGGGTTAATCCAGATGTTTTTACGGGTTTCGGTGTGCGTTCGCCGGGTTTTGCGGTGAGTGTTCGTTGGGTTTGCGGCGGCTTTTCCCTGCACTACGACGGCCCTGTGGTGCTTGCTGAATACACCGCAGGGTCGCCGAAATGGGATCGCCAAATCGCACCGAATTGAAGAGAACGAAAAGTCGCCGAACGTGCGGTGACTTTTCGATTGTCTTTGAATAACCCTGTAGGAAAAAGGTTCTGTTCTCGGCTTTTGAGTTTTGCTGGCCAGAAACCTCAGTGGGTAAATTGTGACAATAAAAAAGTAATTTAAGATTCTCTGTGTGAAAAGTCACATCTGTGGATATTTTTATGTTGTCCCCTTTATATATTTTGCATTCTCTTTGGTATTTTCAACATCACCGTATAAATAGATACTTCATTATACAATATTTACACACAAATCATGCATATACAGTGTGGAAAACACGTATCTTCTGTATGTGAAACAGTATTTCTTCCATCTACCATGGAGTGCATGGAAATCATAATATATGTCCTTGCTTATGAAGTGGAGACTTACAAACCCACTTTCTCAGGTTTGCTTTCTCAGCAGTTTCACCATTTGTCTGGAATCACAGTTTCTCATGTGACATTCCGGACGGGAGGGAAAAGCCCGGTTTCTGGCATTATTTGGATGAAACATTAAACCTTAAACACATCAGAGTTTTTGGTATGTCATAGGGAACTAAGAGAGGAGGCATGGATTTTTTTCCAGAATCTGAGAATCAAATCATGAGTTTATTATTTTTCAATGGTGTATTTTTTTCCTCCATAAAGGTAAGATAAGGCTTGTGCAGCGGTAAAAAAAAATATTAAGGATTTTCAGTTTTCTTAGAATTCTTCAAAATGCAGATAAAACCCTTGTTGGTTTAGATTGTAATTCTAGGATTGTTTGGAAGTTTTAGAAATATACAGGGTTATTCAAAGAGATCCGAATTGCTTGAGAAAGGTAACCGAACGCTGAAAATCAGCGTTCGGTTACCTTTCTTGGCCATTCGGCTATCCAGAGAGCAGGCAATTCGCCAAATCCTAGTGAATTGCCTGAAAATACGGTGCCTATTCGGTGCCTGTTCGAGGGCAGTGAAATCCCCATGAAAAAGCACTGCTTCGGCTATTCAGAGAACACAAACCAGCAGTGAAAGGTTCCCGAAATGCCCTGCCATTCAGTGGTTTAATTCGGCAAATTTATTCAGGGGAATCCCTTAGGCTTCAATGTTAAAAATATTCCCGTTTTAATTCAATATCTAATAAACCGTTCATTATAAAATTCTGCAGTAAAGAGTCTCTTTATTTATAGATTTTTTAGGATATTTTAAGCATTTTTCAGATTTTTTTTTTTAAAGTATCCGATTCTTTTTTTTTAAAGTTTACTTATTCACTCTGTAACAGCCCTCTTTATTATCATTACCTGGACCTCATATGCAAATTTCAGACATTTTCACTCAGTAGTTTCTTTGCAAACAGTGTTTCACTTTTCAATCGTTCATGCAAACTGTTTTCCTAATTTATTCACTTCTGCTGTGTCGAAGGCTGCGATCGGCTCCTGTTCGGGTTTTTCTGTGGTTTTCGGCAGGTTAATCCAGATGTTTTTGAGGGTTTTCGGCGTGCATTTGCTGGGTTTTGCGGTTAGTTTTCGTCGTGTTTGCTGCAGCTTTTCCCTGCAATTCGGGGACCCTGTGGTGCTTGCTGAATACACCGCAGGGTCACCGAAATGGGATCAGCAAAACAAACCGAATTGAAGAGAACGAAAAGTCACCGAACGTGCGGTGACTTTTCGAATCTCTTTGAATAACCCTGATAATCTCATTCTATATAAACCTATAGTATACAATCTAAGGGCTCTATTACATTCTCAGCGCAAATTCGTACGCGCAGTGCAATTTGTTTTGCGCGCAGCATTAAACGTTAACGCGTGTAAATTAACGCAGGTATTACGATCCGAGCGCATTTTTTCATTTGTCAAAAAAATATCGCGCGTAAGAAAGACGCACAAAAACGAGCACAAATTAAATTGGTGTGCAGACTGTTTTTTCACGCGATTCAGCCAATCAGAATTAAGAACCACAATTGTCTCCCGTTCAGTTTTTGCGCCTGCCAAAATCAATCTGAGTATATATGCTGCAGCAAAAAAAAAAAACAAGCACAACCTCTCAATTTTATTGTTTGGGTATGTGTAGCATGTGTAATGTGTAACTATACTTTGCTGTAATTTTTTTTTCGTGCTGGTGAATTTCGTTTCGGCCAGAACGTTCAGATTTGCAGTTACCACCAGCTTTTCAAAGACGATAAAATTATGCGCGCAAACGCGTTTGTAAAAAGTTGCGCATCGATTGTAATAACAGAAGCGTACCAGCGCACGAACGCTTTTGCGCTAACAATGTTAAGTATGGGATGCGCGCACAAACTTTCGCTCGCGCAGGGTAACTCGTGTTAGTCGTTAACACGCATTTTGTGCCCGAACGTCATAATTTGACAGTCAACGCAAAGGGTTTTTCCCCTCGCGTTAATGCGTTTTTGCGCACGCACACATCTTTGCGTGAAGACTGTAATAGAGCTCTAAAGATTTACACTAAAGAGGTTATTCACTAACCTCCGAATTGGCCCTGTATTGCACTGGGCGGTGAATTACACTGTTGGGTGCAATTTTGGTCTGATTCGTCTGATTCACTAAGCTGTCAATTCGCTAAATACTGGTGAATTGTTTGGCAGCACCGAAATTGCCCCATAGAACACTATCGCGTTCTCTATTCGCAGACCATCAAATTGCACTGAAATTCTGGCAAAATGCCCTGATTTTCTGTGTTTCAACCTTTTTTTATTATTTGGACACATTTTTAATCAGTTTAATGATTTATACTCCTATCAGGAGAATATGAGTCTTCCTTTTTATTGCTTGCAGTTCAGCGGAATTCGTCGATGCTACAGCCCTTATCTAATATTCTTGACATGTTCCATAATCCTAATCTGTAATGGTCTTGTGGTTCTCCCTACGTACACTATCCCATTTGGGTAGATAAGCTCGTATATTACATTCTTAGAATTACATCTGATTACTGATTTTATATGGTATATTTTATCATTTATATTTTGTCTGAAGCTTTCAATATAGGCTTTTTTTCGTACCAGTACTTTTACACGCTCAACCCAGACCATCACCGCATCTGTAAAAGAGTTTCTTTAACTGCAACCATTTATTGCTGGTATCTCCCCTACCCCCCTTATGGGTATGGACCAATTGATCCCAATGTTTCTAGCCCCTTTTTTACAATTTTAGGTTTTCCTTCAAACTTGGATCCTCCAACATTATGAGTCAATACCTCCTTATTGCTTTATTAACTTCTCTAGTCAGACTGTTGAAGTTATATATAAAGGGAACGGTGTTAATGGATTTAATTTCATTGGGTTTATATTGCAACATTAAAGATCTATCTTCTTTTTCCATTTTCTCGATCAATTTATCTACAGATCCAACTTCTTATCCTTTGTTGAAAAAATCCAAAACTGGGTGAACTAACTATCGGGTGCACTTTGCAGCCATATACGAGAATTGCAACTCATGAAGTCAATAAAACTCTTGACGTCTTCTGGTTTGAAACGGATTAGGGTTTTAATCCTATCCCCTTCAATATATAAATTTACAGGGTTATTCAAAGAGAATCGAAAAGTCACCGCATGTTCAGTGACTTTTCGTTCTCTTCAATTCGGTGCAATTTGGTTATCCCATTTCGGCGACCCTGCGGTGTATTCAGCAAGCACCACAGGGCCGCCGTAATGCAGGGAAAGGTCACCGCAAACCTGCCGAAAACTCACCGCAAAATGAGGGTGAACGCACACCGAAACCCGCAAAACATCTGGATTAACCGCCGGAGAAACCCGAGCAGGAGCCGATCACAGTGCAGAGCAGCCGTTGGACACCGCAGACGAAGGAGGTGAAGAAAAAAAAAAACAGTACGCTTGAATGTTTTAAAAGTGAAACGCTGTTTGCAAAGAAACTACTGAGCGAAAATGTCTGAAATTTACATATAAGATCCAATGAATGATAATAAAAATGGCTGTTACAGAAAAAACGATTAAAAAAAACCCCCAGAAAAATAAACCCAAAAAATGCCGAAAAGGTCCTAGGAAATCTAAAAATAAAGAGACTTTTTACTGCAGAATATTATAATAAACGGTTTATTAGATATTGAATTAAAACGGGAATATTTTTAACAATGAAGCCTATAGGATTCGCCTGAATAAACCTGCCGAATGAAACCACCGAATGGCAGGGCAATTCGGCAACTTTTCACTGCTGGGTTTTGCTTTCTGAATAGCCGGAGCATTGCTTCTCTATGGGGTTTTCACTGCCCTGGAAAAGGCACCGAACAGGCACCGTATGTGCAGGCAATTCACCAGGATTTGGCGAATTGCCTGCTCTCTGGATAGCCGAATGGCCAGTAAAGGTAACCAAACGCTGAATTTCAGCTTTCAGCTACCTTTCGGCAGCCATTTGGATTTCTTTGAATAACCCTGCTAGGCACACAAAATTAATCCCTTGGTTACTAAATCGTGTATCTAAGTTAGATGCACCATATACGCACTGCAGTATATAGTGAACAACTCTTTAACCCTTTCGCTGCGGTGGACGCGCTCAGCGCGTCCAACTGCATGTCACGTTGCGTGCGGAGGACGCGCTGAGCGCGTCCAGCCTTTGGGGTCAGCGTTCGGCCGGGTTCCGGCCGATCGCTGGCCCCCCCGGTGCGGGCTGACATCCTCGATGTCAGCCCAGCATCCGGAACCGCCGCCGGGCTAATTAGGTGTCATCGCGGCGGCGCGATGACACCTAATTCAGGTGCCCCCCGCATGTGCGGAGGAGGCGCCTGAAAGGGAGGGGGGGAGGTCCTTCGGACCTCTCTCCCTCCCGATCGGCGGCGTTGCGGGGGTTAACCCAGGCACCATTTGGAAGGGCACAGCCTGCCCTTCCAAATGGTACCTGGCATTAACCCCTGGGGAGCCGGATCACAAATCGGCGCTGAAAAGCGCCGGTTCGTGATCCTTTCCCGGAGCTGGCTGACATCTTGGATGTCGGCCAAGCCTCCGGGAACTCCCCCTGAGGACTGGCGTCATCGTGCATAGCACGATGACGCCAGTCCTGGAGTTAACCCCTAGCTGCCACCAATGGTGGAGATAGGGGGTTCCAATGAATCCCCCATCTCCCGATCCGTGGCAGCTAGGGGTTAAAGTTTGGTATTGTTGGATCGGCCAGAGCATGGCCGTTCCAACGATACCAAACTCGAATGTGAAAAAGTTAGTGTAAAAAATTTTTTAAAATAAAAATAAAAAATATTAAAAAAAAATTATATAAAAAAAAAAAAAACAAGTTTGTTTTCTTTTTTTTGGTTTGTTAATGCAGCAATATTGTTCCCATTTCAATTATAATGTGAACAATGATGCTGCACTAACGATTTTTGTATGCGGTGCGTTTGTTAAAAATCGTGTAATTTTCCCCAAAAAAAAATGTAACGAGACCCCATCTCTAATTTTTTTAACAAGCGCACCCCATACAAAATATAACCGCAATTGCTCGCATGTTAAAATGTGAAAAAAAAAACACTTTACACATTGTAAATTGTTGAAAAATCATATTTTATGGCATTTTTTGTTATAATATACAGACAGGTCATGACGTATACATATAATAATGACATATTATGAATCTGCCGAGTCCGACGGAAAGAACGATATATAATATGTCCGGGTCATATACTAAAATAAGCATTCAAAACGCATTTAAACATGATGAGCAAAACCGGTAAAAATGACCTCAGCACAGGGGCGGGAAAAGCCTCAGCAGCGAAAGGGTTAAAGTGTGAGAGAGGGTCCTTTACTTTGGGTGTTGCTTATTACACAAGGTTTATATTGTTAAACTGTGTAATAATTATTTATATTATTGCAGTATATAACCAAGAATATCCTATATATGATGGAAAAGTTGGTCCGTGTACATTATTAACCTAATTGGAGTGAGCATGTGGATTCGGTAATGTATGCTGTTGCCGACCTGTCTCTAGCTTGTATCAATGTTTTGGATCTCATTCCTAATAATATTTGACATCAAGTGACATCAATAGACTGGGGTGAACAAAGATCAATGGGAATGCCCTGGTCCTCACTTCTCATAAAACTCTGGAGTGACTCTATTATGTGAACCTAGTAAGTCACTGGATCATAACATAACACTTGCTTTTCCAAAAAGTAAGGCATTTTTTTCTGTGGGAGTGCCAGTCTTGTGGCTTTGCTGCCTCCTAGTACCTGCTTTCAGCAAATGCTGTGCTCAACATAAGAGGAGGTGCTTTCCTGAAACTCATTAATTTCCTTTTATTCCTTTACGATCTATAACGTACAGTTTGAGTTTTGGTCTATATGAATCACCATGTATCTCTTTGTATTCAGGGTGCTGGGGAACCAAAAATTATTTTCAGTTCTCTGGGTGGGGCTGTGTTTCAGTTATTATTTTATGTCCGTTTCTTCTTCAATTTTGAGCTCTGCCAAAGATACTAACCAACATCCAAGAACATTACTGTGAGTTGGTTACAGTAGCTCAAGCCAAAGAAGTCAGATCATATTTAAGCCACAAATCCTTGGCATATAAATCTTTTAAAGGTATAAAGTAAACTTCATTAGATTTGGTAGGGTTATTTCTGAATAACTGTTTTCAAAAAAGCATTCACATTGCTTGTGTTGTATTCAATGCAAATCTAAATCAGCAGTTTTGACATTTTAAATTCTACTTTTGCCAGTCACGTTAAATTAATGCTGATGCAAAATTTCAATCTGTTTATGTCACTGCATGAAAATTATGTGTATGATGTATGAAAATTACCATTGTTAAATAATGTTTGTGTTGTGTTCCATGGATTATTCTTTTGTTTGTTTCATCAAACACACCTCCAGAAACTTTCTACAGTGTATAACTCATTCTGCCGCTTTGTGCTACAATGTAACTACATGAACCACCATCGTGACATGTTAAAAGAACTAAACTGGCCATCGCTGGACTCTAGACGCACCCTTCACCTTCCAACCTGGTGTTTAAGAGCTTTTCTGGGAAGCTACCACCCTACCTGAATATGCTGCTTCCCCCGGCAGTTCCCTCATCCTATAACCTCAGATCCAGCACCAGTACCTTACTTGCAATACCGCAATACAAAAAGAAAGTGGCTCGATCCTCATTTTCCTACAGAGCACCGCAATTACCGCAATTATGGAATAACCTCCCAGACGCCATCAATTCGTTCCCCCAGTCTTAAATCACTCAAGAGCTCCCTATTAACATACCTCAATACATAATCCACCTGTAAACATGTAACATACAGGGTTATTCAGAGAGCGTGAAAAGCAGGAGAATGACTGGAGAATGAAAAATTCTAGGTCAAAATAGCCGATTTGGAAAGTGAGATGAAAGGGAGAATTTTTCTGGTTTGGCTATTTTGACCTAGAATTTTTCATTCTCCAGTCATTCTCCAGCTTTTCACGCTCTCTGAATAACCCTGATAGTGAATATATTTATTTTCTGTTAAATCTGTATATTTGTGCATTTTTTTTAAATTTTTTGTTAATATTTTGCATTTTATTACTTTGTATTTCTGTAACTGTAACACTTCAATGTTCTTGAACCCAGGACATACTTGAAAATGAGAGAAATCTCAATGTATCCTTCCTGGTAAAATCCTTTATAAAATAAATAAATAAAATAAATCGTATACAATCAATAAAAGGTATGTTTAATGCTCCTTCATTACTCTATAACAGTGTTTTCCAAACCAGTTCTCATGGAAACCTGACCTGTCAGAGGCTCAAGATATCTGAAGCACAGCACAAGTAATATAATTTGCTGCTCAGTGATTGCTGTAGTCAATCTGTATTTCCCCGAGGTGATCTTTAAGGCTAGGGTCAGACGAACGCATTTTTCACGTTGTCCGTGAAAAAGTGCATTCGAACGAATGGACGTATTTTTTCACGGAATACGCGATAGCGGTCATACGATGCGCATTTTCGTCCGTGATTTTGTACGGATCATCAATAAAACCCTTTTTGCGTCTGGACGTTATGTTGGCCGGACATTAGCAGCGTCTGACGTCTCCCAATCACGCAAACACGCCGCTATGCGGCCGCAGCGCACTCTGTACGTCAGTAGTAGCGGTTTGACGTTCTCGAAAAATGCGTTCGTTTGCCACTTGCGTTGCGCGGACGAACTTTCGTGCGGCCGTTCGTCGTATGTTCCCCGGCATTGGACGTCATTTGCTGCTAGCACGGCCGTGATTTTGTGCCGCTAAACGCACGTTAAAACTGCTTTCGTCTGACCTTAGCCTAAAATCTAGCCTTTTAGAGAGACCTGAGGACAGGTTTGGGAAACACGGCTCTTTAGTTTGTATCCAATGTCATCCCAAGGGTTTATAAATATATTTCCTGTACTTGTGGGCTGCAAAAGAAGCCATTGCCCCAGAGACACGATGAGCTCTGTTTTACCAGTGAAAATCGATCATGCAGATGTACTGTTATAAAGAATTGTGTTCATTTTTTTTTTGCATTAGTTTGGAATTTTCCCTGGAAAATATTATACTGAATCCCAGTGGTTATGGTGTACATTATGGTTAATGAGTCATTTTAAAAAAAAAAAAAATTATGTGCTGTCGTCAAACTATAGGAAACTGGATATACAATGCCTAGTAAGTGTTCAGACCCTGAATAATAATGTTATACTGTTTTACAAATCATACCTTTACATTGGCCCAAACTATTTCAATGCAAAGTAAATTGATTCTAAGCAGTTATTTAAAATTAACCTCATATCATTTGGTTCAATTTAAGGTTAATAAGTCCTCAAGCAGATGATACTGATCTTTTTGATAAATACAGGATTTAATTAACTTGAGTATCCTAACAAGCAATTAGCTGCAGCCATCACGCTGCTCTGTGGGTGTTGCTTTTTGGAAGGAGGTTGTGCAAGAGTTCTTCTCAGTGTGTCTGCACTCTGCAGCCGACCACATGGTTCCAGAGAGCAGGAGAATTATCTGCATGACAGCAATCCTGTTTTATTGAAAAATTAAAAAGGAAAAACAGTGCACACTATTATGTGAGCCTGTCCACTGCATGGTGTACAGGCACGAAAGTGGCATCACCTTAGACTCCACGAGAAATAAAAGATGTGTCGACACTGAGTGACTTTATTGTAACATGACGTTCCTTACAGTAAAGTTTCAGCTCGCAAGGCCTTTTATCAAGCTGAAAAAAGCATCCCATTTGGACATTCAGAATGTTTTCATCCATCCTTCGGGGATCACCCCACTTCTGAAAGCTGTTGCCAGCTATCATTGATACCACTTCTACCACTATCTGTGCCAACTGTTACCATTCACCACTATTTGTGTCACAATTATACAGATGCTCCTTCCACCACCTGCACTAATGATGAATCCAGCTGGACAAGTATGAATTAGCTGGACAAGTATGCCCCTTTGGTGTTCTCCACTGCTTTCAGTAAGAAAAGGTTGACTTTCAGGCAGCTGTCTGTAAGCCATAGACTGTAACAATGCTACTCATACGGTTCATACAGGAACAATTCCAGATGTCAAACATCATAAACAGGATCATCCAGGTACTTGAACACAACATTGACACAATATCTACCACAAAGCCGGGGTCTATCCTGGCAAAAGTAAAAGGACCTGCTGCTAATGTCTTGGTGCCAAATACCACAGGACACATTCAGAAGTCTTGTGGAGTCTGTGCCTACATGCTTGGCAGCACATGGGGGACCTACATGAAAGTAGGAACTTGGTTTTAATGTTGTGGTTTATTAGTGTATTGATTCTTTAACGTGGGATAATTATGGCTCAGAAATCCTTAATGCCCAAGATGAAATTTTCATTAAAATGTCTGATATTTTTCTTGCAAAACACTTTCATTAGCAATAATCCTGGAAATTTGTATGCATTCGCTTGCTTTTTTTATGTGTATGATCAGAGTCAGTGCACCAACATACCACTGAGGTTCAATCGTGCATGGTTTCCTGAAGGCCCATAGTGCTAGTCACTGGATCAGGTACAAGCAGCAATAAATTGTCATGGGATGAGATATTACATTGATCTTTAAGACCAATCCAATATTCACCCCATGATGTGATATTGCAGCAAAATGGATCTAGGCAGTACATGAGCACTTTAATGTAATTAAAGTTATTGAACCTCTTATGTATTAATAATCTCAATAAATTCTTCATTAGGGTTTATGGGTATGAGACAATGTGGAGTTGTCTTTTCGATTTATTTGAAAATTCCTCTCTAACATCAACTAGCTTTTCCTGAACTCCTCACATGTACTTTAAATGCTTCTAGAACTAACTGAAAGTATTTAGGGCACTATTATGATCTAAACGCTAACGTTAGCGCTAACGTTAGCATTGGTGGCCCTAGCGAGGGCGCACCATATTACAATCCAAGCGCTAACGGGTTAAAAAACCCGATAGCGATTTGGATCTTGCGCTTTTCAGCGCAAGCTTACTGTACTTTGCGCTCCTTATACTTAACATGAGGAGCGCAAAGAGATAATTAGCATTAGTATTACAATATACTACCGTTCGACTGCGGTTAACCCGAAAGTTAACCACAGCCAGGACTTGGTGCTAAATGGTTCCACTGCTGCAGTATCAGTCCGCACCAGCCAAAAATCCCCCTAAATTAATCAGATACTCACCTTCCATCACGCGGCGTGAATGGCAGCTCCAACCGCCTCCTCTGGCCGCCGGGAGCAGGGAGAGACTGGGGGAAAAAGTCCCCCAGTCCCCCTCTGCGGATTACTATGTCGACCTGCCAGATCTCGCGAGGTGAGATCTGGCAGGTCACGTGACCGGCAGCGTCTGCCTCAATGGAGCCATGGAGGGGATGCTCGTGGTGGCGCTTAGTGCTGCTGCGTGCATCCCAGGGCTTAGCGCCAGATTACGATTCTTTAACGCCTGCAACGTAATATCACGCTAAAACGGGGACACAGAGGAAAAACCTGCAGGTACAGGTTTTTCTCCCTAGCGTCCCTGTTTTAGTATGAAGAACGTAATAGTGCCCTTAGGCTAGGGTCAGACTAACGCATTTTTCGCGTTGTCTGTGAAAAAGTGCGTTCGAACGAATGGACGCATTTTTTCACGGAATACGCGATAGCGGTCATACGATGCGCCTTTTCGTCCGTGATTTTGTACGGATCATCAATAAAACACTTTGTGTCTGGACGTTATGTTGGCCGGACATTAGCAGCGTCTGACGTCTGCCAATCACGCACACACGCCTCTAGCGGACGCAGCGCACTCTGTACGTCCGTACTAGCGGTTTGACGTTCTAGAAAAAATGCGTTCGTTTGCCACTTGCGTTGCGCGGACGAACATTCGTGCGGCCGTACTTCGTGTGTTCCCCGGCATTGGACGTCATTTGCTGCTAGCACGGCCGTGATTTCGTGCGTCTAAACGCACGTTAAAACTGCTTTCGTCTGACCCTAGCCTAAGTCTTTAACTTTTTTTAAATGAAAATAAATATGAAATACCCATTGAAATATCTTTCCTTTCATTAGTAAGTGCCACAATATTTGTAGCTTCTACATTAATTGCAAAGTGATAGAGAAAATTAGATATTTTTCATCTAAAGGATCTAAATGGAAATCACAAGATATTTGTGAGGTGTTTGTGCCATGCACAGTAAGATATTTCAATTAACAACATTTTTTTATAAGACATTTCATATCTCCCATTCTTGGGCAATGACTCACAATTTGAGAAGCTGGGAATCCATGTATTTCCATGCATGCCTAGTTTCTTTAATTAAAAAATCTGTTTATACAGCTTTTCTGCAGAGAATTCCAGTTTACAATACAACATAACATACCACCCAGATTACAGAGCTGGATAGGAACAGCTGTATAGTTTTTGATTAATATCAGTTCATTATTTTTTGTGTATGTGTTGTAGGATTCCCTGCCTTTTTGTTTTGAGGGCTAACCCTTTTGGCACTGAAAATTTGTATTTTATTCTTTCATTATCCAGTAACCTCAAACCACTCCTTCCCGGCATATTCTAAAACAATGTAACGATTATGAAATAAAAAACAAGTCGAACTATAATTTTATTCACCCTTTCTTAACCAGAATTAATTAGAAACCATGTATAACGTGCTACACCACCCACTTCACACGTATCACATTAACCAAATTCACCTGATATGTAATAAGTGTTGGATTGACAAAATCTACAATTATACCAACAGAATACATATTTACTTGTCAGCCCCTTATACATTATTTGAAGCAGTAATTACAACAACTCATACACTAAATTGCATCAAATGTAACAGCAATATTCACACTGTAAAAAATAAACAACATTGCATAGTGGAATACTCAGGGTAATTCAAAGAGATTTGAAAAGTCACCGCACATTCGGTGACTTTTTGTTCTCTTCAATTCGGTTCCTTTTGCCGATCCCATTTCGGTGACCCTGCGGTGTATTCAGCGAGCACCACAGGGTCCCCGAATTGCAGGGATTGGCCGCCACAAACCTGACGAAAACTAACCGCAAAACCCGACGAAAACACGCCGAAAACCCCCAAAAACAACTGGATTAACCCGTCGTAAAACCCGAGCAGGAGCCGATCACCCGCAGCGAAGCAACTGAGACCGCAGACGAGGCAGTGAATAAATTAGCAAAACAGTTTGTGTTTATGTTTGAAAATGAAACACTGTTTGCAAAGAAACTACTGAGCGAAAATGTCTGAAATTTACATATGAGGTCCAGGGAATGATAATAAAGAGGGCTGTTACAGAAAAAATAAGTAAACTTAAAAAAAAAAAAAAAAAAAAAAAAAAGAACTTTTAAAAAAAAAAAAAAATCTGAAAAATGCTTAAAATATCCTAAAAAAAATCTATAAATAAAGAGACTATTTACTGCAGAATTTTATAATGAACGGTTTATTAGATATTGAATTAAAACGGGAATATTTTTAACATTGAAGCCTATGGGATTCTCCTGAATAAAGTTGCCGAATTAAAACACCGAATGGCAAGACATTTCGGCAACCTTTCACTGCTGGTTTGTGTTCTCTGAATAGCCAAAGCAGTGCTTTTTCATGGGGATTTCACTGCCCTCGAACAGGCACCGTATGTTCAGGCAATTCGCTAGGATTTGGCGAATTGCCTGCTCTCTGGATAGCCGAATGGCCAGGAAAGGTAACCGAATGCTGATTTTCAGCATTCGGTTACCTTTCTCAAGCAATTCGGAGCTCTTTGAATAACCCTGACTGTAATGCAGAGATGTGATATACTGTATATAGAAAAAGGTTCCACTCACAAAGAATGAACCCTCACTGCTCTATATGTTTCGCATGTGGACTATTCGCTGTCCGTCCTCAGCCCATAATGGTTGGAGTATCCTTTTAATGATTATATCCTCATTTCATTTTCCTCAAAAATAGAGAGATATACATAGCATAGATCAATTGGACCAACTACATACATGAATATAAAAAGTACCACTCACATGTTAATGAGCCTATAAAAGGGGCTCTTCCTTTTTTGCACTATGAGGTTGTTTATGCCACAGCCTCTATAAAGCCCAGATGTAAAAATCTATCTGTAAGCAGGTTTTGAGTTAAAATATTTATTTTAAACCAATATACAGTAGTAGCTGTTGAGCCTGCCCGGAGGGCAGTCTATTGTTGTTGTCGCCAGCTCAGAATTCATGTCCACATATTTGTTTTTCACTGTCCTATCCAAGAGTATCTCTCTATATAAATGCGTTTGTAACGCGTCTGTCGCCATCCCATCCGCAACAGGAGGGCCAACTGGGCAGCTCTGACAGCTCATTACAAAGGCATTTATATATTAGAGCAGGTTCCTCTTCCCTCTTAGATTGTAAACTCAGGGGAGCAGGACCCTCAGTTTGCAAGCTCACGGGAATAGGACCCTCTTAGATTGTAAACTCACAGGAACTGGACCCCTTAGATTGTAAACTCATGGGACCCCTTAGATCCCCTTAGATTGTAAACTCATGGGACCCCCTTAGAGTGTAAACTAATGGGACCCCCTTAGATTGTAAGCTCATCGGACCCCCTTAGATTGTAAACTCATGGGATAGATTGTAAACTCATGGGACCCCTTAGATTGTAAACTCATGGGAAAGATTGTAAACTCATGGGACCCCTTAGATTGTAAACTCATGGGATAGATTGTAAAATCATGGGACCCCTTAGATTTAAAACACATGGAACCACTTAGATTGTAAACTCATGGGATAGATTGTAAACTCAAGGGACCCCTTAGATTGTAATCATGGGATAGATTGTAAACTCATGGGACCCCTTAGATTGAAAGCTCATGGGATAGATTGTAAATTCATGGGACCCATTAGATTGTAAACTCATGGGACTCCTTAAATTGTAAAATCATGGGATAGATTGTAAACTCATGGGACCCCTTAGATTGTAAACTCATTGGACCCCCTTAGATTGTAAGATCATGGGACTCCTTAGATTGTAAAATCATGGGACCCCCTTAGATTGTAAACTCATGGGAACCCTTAGATTATAAACTCATGGAACCCCTTAGATTGTAAACTCATGGGATAGATTGTAAACTCATGGGACCCCCTTAGATTGTAAACTCATGGGATAGATTGTAAACTCATGGGACCCCTTAGAATGCAAGCTCATGGGACCCCTTAGACTATAAACTGATGGGACCCCTTAGATTGTAAACTCATGGGACCCCTTAGATTGTAAACTCATGGGACCCCTTAGATTGTAAACTCATGGGATAGATTGTAAAATCATGGGACCCCTTAGATTGTAAGATAATGGGACCACTTAGATTGTAAACTCACAGGATAGATTTTAAACTCATGGGACCACATAGATTGTAAACTCATGGGAACCCCTTAGATTGTAAACTCATGGGATAGATTGTAAAGTAGTGTGTAAAGAAATTGAAGCTTTGAATGTAAATGATCTGAGGTCTGCACGGTTTTATAATCTGACTTTTAGAGAGAGAAAAGCATGGTCCGAGTTACAACAGATAGACCACATTGTTATAAAGAAATCAGATAAAGGAGGGAATGTTGTGCTAATGCATAGAGACCAATACCAGAAAATGGTCTCCACTATATTGCACGATGGCATTACATATAAGTGTCTGCCGTCAGACCCTACCATTGAGTTCACCTCGTCTTTAATGATTATTTTGAATGAAGGCCTTTTGGATCATAATATTTCAAACCAGGAATATGAGTTCATGAGACCTGTGAAGCCAATGATCGCCACATTCTATGGCTTGCCAAAAGTACACAAAAATAAAGCAATACCACCTGGAAGACCTATTGTATCCGGTACAAACTCCCTCACACATTGTGTGAGTACATATATTGACCGGATCCTCTATCCTTTGGTATCACAATTACCATCATATATTCGGGATTCTAAGCAAACTTTACGCGAACTAGAGATGTCTACTGTACCGGCCAATGCACTATTATGCAGTCTTGATGTGGAATCACTATATAGCTTGTTGGAGATTATTGACTTCTTTAATAGGTCAGGGATATATTAATTATGACGCATATTTTTCTTATTGTTGATATACATAGATATATATATATATTATTGACAGTGCCTCCAATACCAGTGGTATAAATTGGTATTTAACCCCTAAGATAGGGATTAATAACCAATCAATGAATATACGTCTTAACAAATATATGGCGCGTTATCCCGAGTTCTTTTGATGCTATCTAGATATTTTTAAACACAATAAAATCAATAAAGATGATATGAGACTGCGTAACGGTAAAACAATTCAAACCAAAATTTATTTACACGTCAAGTTTCATACAATCGTATGTTATCAACGGATTTGCAAAATACAATTTACAAGTGATTATAGATCGTGATTAGTAGCGATACTGTGACACGCAATAATCTAATGGACAGATATTTTAGGTTTATAGACCGCACCACAGATATACACGCCTCAATTCTTAAACACCAAGCTCTATTCTATTCACTTAAACCTTTCCATTATAAACCAATCCTCCACCTGGCTAAGATAAACACTCAGTTACTGGGCATCACCTGCAGCACAATATATTATTGTGGGGGCCTATTCACTAAATGCAACTTCCTTCAGGGAGATACATAACACACTCGGTAGGGACACTATCTCTTCCTCAGATCAATCACAGCACTTCATTCGATATACGTTTACCCAACGCTTCTTATTGACTTACGGTACATGCATTCATTCGGAAGGGCTGCAAGATGGATATGGAAGGAGTTATGCTAGGTTATGAGTGGGGCGGACGGCACTTGACATATAAAAGCTATTTCACGGTCCCAGCGTATCTCACTATAGGTATATAATTGATATTTTTAGATGTCCACAAACAGTATTCTCGGAATATAAATAATTTCACTAAATTATGGCTCAAATATGCAGCCGGTAATAGTTTCTCCCTTAGCAGTCGTCTGCAGGGGAGTGGAAGGTGGAATGACTATTCTGATTATTAGGCTCAAACAGCAAAATAATTCATTTATATTCCTTTAGTTTGTGATGGACATCTAAAATCAGGACTATGCAATTAGAAAATAGATATCATATTATTCAGGTATACTTTACCATCTGGTTAGTGAAGATAGAGTGGTGGAAGATTAGGGTGTGGTCGGTCTTAAAGGGGCGGCCGATGATAATTGCCTTTCTTCCCTCCAAGCGTCCCTCAGGTCTCTCCCCAAGCTTTTCTCAGTGTCTCCTCTCCTCCTCTGCTCTGGAGTGTCCCCTCTATATAGTGGTCTTCCGCCCAGTTTTAGATCTAGCCCATCACTATGTGGCCTCATTTGATTGGAGGATATATATATTCATCAACTCCAGGGGTCTGTCCAGGTGTTATATTACCTGGCCAGCAGATGGCGCTCTCAGATCATCCATCAACCTTCTGCAGAAATTAATTTATGTGTTTGGCCAATCTTTTACTGGTTTGGGGTCTTTTATTCCTATATCCTGGGACTCCATAGATTTTATTAACAAATCAAAATTTATTTCTATTGTGGCATCCTTAGCATACTTTGCCACGGCGTGTGTGCATCTCATCCCCCTTTACTTATATGTGTATGTGAGGGGACATACATTCATGGTATCGTTTTAACATTCACACGTTACCCGACTTAATCGGCTTCATGCGGGTTAGTACACCAGACATTTGTAATAATCATCTAAATGTGGTAGGGCCTCTGTTTTTATAAGATGCTAAAATTATCAGTTCTAACTAATAAATATTCTCATACCATATAGTACATATTGCCGAATAGCATTACAAGCTGGTTTACCCAAGCCATTTAACCTTCTTTGGGTTTTTTTCTTTATTGGGCAACCTATTGTTCCATGTTTACGTGGCTTTCAGAGTTTCGATGTGACGAAATAAACACAATACTGAGATTTCTATCTTAGTTGTCCTTGTGTTCCCTTACTTTTAAACCATTTGATCTAACATCTGTTTGTTTCTTACAACCAGAATCTAATTAAGGACAATGGATGTTTGCTGATAGCTAACGAGTCTCGCTTGTTACAATGTCTTTAGAACGCATATTCTGGTTATATATTAACGACGCAGACAAGTTGTTCGTGTGACGCAATTCCTGGCATCAAATTTAACAGTCCTGCGAAATATCATGCGTTATAGAAATTTCATTTCAGAAAAGGTCTGACAAATCCCCCTTTTCAATATCTACTCATCTAGATCCATGAGTAGGAATTGACATGGACCAATTGGATAGGAAATTTTACATCTGTATGGTAGCTTTAGTCTTTAAGAAGTTGTTAGGCATCGACTCCATGCGATAATTGGTGCAGAAGAAAAAAAAAATTGGAAAATGCATGATGGGTTCTCACGACCATCCCCCTTTTGTGGTTCCCCCATTTCTTTTACGAACGGGGTAATCTGAGGGTGAATCAATGAACTCCAGTTGATGAAAAATGGATTTGACTCAAGCAGTGTTTTCCCCGGGTAAAGACCTTTCAAGCGAAACATCTTGTGGCTTGTTGATCTTTCATCTATGGAGGTTGATTTTCAAATAACCAATAATGCACTTGTCGTCATCCTTCCGTTTCTTTGGGTATCCTTTATGACGGGGTGCTCCCATGACTTTCTGTCACTTCCAGCATGGCTGCTCCTGACATCTGAGTCTTTAGGACACGTCTCCATGCGAGTGACCAATTGTCACTTTACTCATCTTATCTTTCTAAAATGAGATGAACTTCATAAGAATTGATATACACAACATGTAAATATTTGGGTTAACACTTCATCTATGTGACTTTAGGATCATGGTAAATGGAAATGGGTAATTTTCCCATTTCTGATTTATTCCATGCTTTCCCTTAGATGCAGCGCGGCATTTATTTTAATTTTAATGCATTTCATCAAGACAGTGACACATAGATTATTAACCCTTTCAATTCTTGTGAGCCATTAAGTATATCATCCCCCTTTTGTGGGCTTGCTTTCCTAATAGGGGACTGAATAGGATATCGCCCTGTAGAGATATATATATATAAATACGTGTATATATATATATATATATTTCCTACAAATTTAATTTCTTTGACCGTATTAACGGTTTAAAACCAGTGATTGGATTCGGCCTTCCCACGAGGTTTACTCCTGCAATCATGCAGTTATCGTAGGGATTTATTATAACAGACCCTGTTAATACCTGTTTCTAACCTCCGAGGGCAACTCCATGAACTGGTGTTTAAAATCACTTTACCCGGGGTAGGGAGATTCTCATCCTTACCCACCGTACAGAGAACCTTAGGTTTCTTGTAGGCTAATGCGCAACGGGTAGCTGGCTCTCCATCGGGGCATCTGGCTACGACGATCTCCTGAGAGTCGGTTGCGGTTAACGGCCTGTTTATATCAGAGGGACTAGAAGTAGGCTGAAAAATAGGAGAGTGGTTAACATCCAACAGCAGAAATCCCCCTTTACATACTTTTAGATTCCTTATTAATATGTAGACCTGGGGATTCAATGGTGTCAGGTTGTGCCACCTATGCTATTTCATTCAGTTGTTCCCTCTGATTCAATAACATCTGAGGTGTTATTGATCCTGTGGCCCTTGGGTGGCCACTGGATTTATCCCTAAAGAGTTATCAGGCCGCTGTGCCCATACATACTCGGTGATCTTCACCAATTGTTCAGCTACTTGATATAACCGGTATTCTAATTGGTTTATTCGGTCATTCTGATAATTTCGTTTAAGGTATCTATTTCTGCGGATCCTATTACGCTCGGGCCTAGAATTATTTGATGTGTCAGAATCAGCATTACTACTTCTGTTCTGACGGTGTGATCCGGGCCTGGGGTCTCCTGTCTGACCTCCCCTTCTATTTTCAGGGACTCTAACGCGAGGGGTGACCTACCTATTTGAGGGGGATCATCACTTTGAGGAGAATCACTAGATTGGGGATACCTATTTCTTTGGGCAGGCCTAGGCCCTTGGGCATATTCCCTGTGACTATTGTGCGGTCGTGGCCATTGCTCATACATTCTGCAGTCATTGGGTGACCTCTGCTCCCCACTTCTTGGTGGGTGCGGGGCAGGCGTGACCCTGGGGTTCCTATCTGGATTATTCCCTCTTACCACCTCAGCATATGATTTCCTCCTGGCAACATATACCTGGGAGGCATCCTGATATTGCTTAGGGGCAGCTTGGCTTGTGGTATGGGCCCTTTTATCCGTCCTATGACTCCCATGACTGGCCTCGATAGATGGCTGGACCTGCACTTTTATAGGCCTTGAAGGGATCCCCCTTTCGCCCTGTTTAACATCATCGGCGGGGCCACTTACAGAATCTACCCCACTGTCTTTGGCATGCTCTTTTAAATGAGGGCCAGCATCAGGCTTATGGTCAGATGAAACAGTTTCTGTTTGTCTACCCTTTACCTGGGATATGGAGTCTATCCGGGCTTTTAGTACCTTCAAGGTTTCCAGTGAGCATTGAATTTCATCTGTGTCAGTTTCAACACTCTCATCACTGCTTGACACCTCGGACTCACTTGAAAGCATTATTTCTTGCTTATAGCCATACAGTTTCTGCTCTAAATTAGAACATTTCTCTTTAAAACTGTTTAATTCAACACAACTCTCTTTATATACAGCTTGTAAGCTTTGGAGTTGTTCTTGCAGTTTCTGGCTATGTTCGTTTAAAGTAATTATTTCTGTACTGGCATTCTCAGGTGTCTGTTAAATCATTACCATTTTCTATTTTTGCATTTAAGTTAGCGATGGTCTTCATCATGGCAACCTTTTGTTTTGTGTTTTGTTTATCCAATGCACAACACAAATACATTATGGAGGGCCATGATTCCATTAATACAATCCCTTCTTTGCTTGTTGTTTGTGTTTAAAAACAAATTCAAGAACGTACGCACATCACCTTCTTTGTCCCACATATCGTGTACAAGATTTTGGGCGCGGTCTTTGATAGTATTCACAAATACAATCAGATCGGTTTCAATATGCAAGGACTCTGAGATATGTTCTACCACTTCAAATATTGCCATCTGTCTTCCTGCTTCTATAAGACTCGATTGAGAGATTTCCTCCTGGCTATCAGTATCTGAATCAGACATGTTTCTGTATTACAGCAATCAGATAACAATGCTTTAAACAGGTATCCACAGCCAACAACAAACGTTACGTGATTACCACTGTTTTAATCCAATAGCTTAATCTGCTACTTAACGACCAGCAAATTTATGTTACTTTCACAAATACTTGATCTGGCGCTCACAACCACTAACTTGCTCTCTTACTTGATAGATAAACTTGATTTTATTGTGAAAAATTACTTTAGCATCACAACAGTGCAACCTCCAAATATCTTAGATAAACTTGATTTTATTGTGAAAAATTCATTTAGCATCTCAGCAGTGCCTCCAATATGTTGGAGATTATTGACTTCTTTAATAGGTCAGGGATATATTAATTATGACACATATTTTTCTTATTGTTGATATACATAGATATATATATATTATTGACAGTGCCTCCAATACCAGTGGTATAAATTGGTATTTAACCCCTAAGATAGGGATTAATAACCAATCAATGAATATACGTCTTAACAAATATATGGCGCGTTATCCCGAGTTCTTTTGATGCTATCTAGATATTTTTAAACACAATAAAATCAATAAAGATGATATGAGACTGCGTAACGGTAAAACAATTCAAACCAAAATTTATTTACACGTCAAGTTTCATACAATCGTATGTTATCAACGGATTTGCAAAATACAATTTACAAGTGATTATAGATCGTGATTAGTAGCGATACTGTGACACGCAATAATCTAATGGACAGATATTTTAGGTTTATAGACCGCACCACAGATATACACGCCTCAATTCTTAAACACCAAGCTCTATTCTATTCACTTAAACCTTTCCCATTATAAACCAATCCTCCACCTGGCTAAGATAAACACTCAGTTACTGGGCATCACCTGCAGCACAATTTATTATTGTGGGGGCCTATTCACTAAATGCAACTTCCTTCAGGGAGATACATAACACACTCGGTAGGGACACTATCTCTTCCTCAGATCAATCACAGCACTTCATTCGATATACGTTTACCCAACGCTTCTTATTGACTTACGGTACATGCATTCATTCGGAAGGGCTGCAAGATGGATATGGAAGGAGTTATGCTAGGTTATGAGTGGGGCGGACGGCACTTGACATATAAAAGCTATTTCACGGTCCCAGCGTATCTCACTATAGGTATATAATTGATATTTTTAGATGTCCACAAACAGTATTCTCGGAATATAAATAATTTCACTAAATTATGGCTCAAATATGCAGCCGGTAATAGTTTCTCCCTTAGCAGTCGTCTGCAGGGGGTGGCAGGTGGAATGACTATTCTGATTATTAGGCTCAAACAGCAAAATAATTCATTTATATTCCTTTAGTTTGTGATGGACATCTAAAATCAGGACTATGCAATTAGAAAATAGATATCATATTATTCAGGTATACTTTACCATCTGGTTAGTGAAGATAGAGTGGTGGAAGATTAGGGTGTGGTCGGTCTTAAAGGGGCGCGGCGATGATAATTGCCTTTCTTCCCTCCAAGCGTCCCTCAGGTCTCTCCCCAAGCTTTTCTCAGTGTCTCCTCTCCTCCTCTGCTCTGGAGTGTCCCCTCTATATAGTGGTCTTCCGCCCAGTTTTAGATCTAGCCCATCACTATGTGGCCTCATTTGATTGGAGGATATATATATTCATCAACTCCAGGGGTCTGTCCAGGTGTTATATTACCTGGCCAGCAGATGGCGCTCTCAGATCATCCATCAACCTTCTGCAGAATTAATTTATGTGTTTGGCCAATCTTTTACTGGTTTGGGGTCTTTTATTCCTATATCCTGGGACTCCATAGATTTTATTAACAAATCAAAATTTATTTCTATTGTGGCATCCTTAGCATACTTTGCCACGGCGTGTGTGCATCTCATCCCCTTTACTTATATCCACAGGGATGTGTATGTGAGGGGACATACATTCATGGTATCGTTTTAACATTCACACGTTACCCGACTTAATCGGCTTCATGCGGGTTAGTACACCAGACATTTGTAATAATCATCTAAATGTGGTAGGGCCTCTGTTTTTATAAGATGCTAAAATTATCAGTTCTAACTAATAAATATTCTCATACCATATAGTACATATTGCCGAATAGCATTACAAGCTGGTTTACCCAAGCCATTTAACCTTCTTTGGGTTTTTTTCTTTATTGGGCAACCTATTGTTCCATGTTTACGTGGCTTTCAGAGTTTCGATGTGACGAAATAAACACAATACTGAGATTTCTATCTTAGTTGTCCTTGTGTTCCCTTACTTTTAAACCATTTGATCTAACATCTGTTTGTTTCTTACAACCAGAATCTAATTAAGGACAATGGATGTTTGCTGATAGCTAACGAGTCTCGCTTGTTACAATGTCTTTAGAACGCATATTCTGGTTATATATTAACGACGCAGACAAGTTGTTCGTGTGACGCAATTCCTGGCATCAAATTTAACAGTCCTGCGAAATATCATGCGTTATAGAAATTTCATTTCAGAAAAGGTCTGACAAGCTGTATCCCACATGGATTGGGTTTAAATTGCATTAAAAAGTTTCTTTCCCAACGTGGCGGTGTATTTGATAGACTTACTGAATTTTTATTTTTTTTAAGAAAGGATTTTACTAGGAAGGATACATTGAGATTTCTCTTGTTTTCAAGTATGTCCTGGATGGCGAGTATGTACCGTTAGGTGTCTTGCCAAGGACACTTACTGGAGAGGTTGCTCGCTGGGATCGAACCCATGACTCCACAGGCTCTCTCCATGCAGAGCAGTGACAATACCTCTACTCCACCCAGCCGATACGATTACTTGCATTTGTCCTCTACCATAATTATTCCATCTTTGATGGTAAATTCTATTTACAGCTTGTTGGCGCGGCGATGGGTTCTCCCTGCGCACCATCATACGCCAATTTATTCTTGGGCTTCTGGGAAGAAACTATTGTGGAAGGACCAACCTTAACTAAATTCAAACCACATATTTTCAGCTGGCGTTGGTACATTGATGATATTATTGTTATTTGGACTTCGACAGCTGTGGAATTTGGTGAATTTGTGGAATGTCTTAATATCAATGACTTCAATCTAAAATTTACTTTCGAAATCCAAACCGAGGAACTGAATTTCTTGGATATTACCATCGAAAAGGATATACATGGGATTTTGGAGTCTACGTGTTTTTACGTTTCTGCGCTGTTAGGGTTTAGGTCAAATTTTCCTCTTACTCGTTTATTCAACCCACACATATTATACACCCTTTTTCCCCGCCATTAAATGGACTTTCTAGAAATACCATTATTTCCATCATATCCAATAATTTACTATAAAAAAAATATGAAATATGATGAAAAAAAATGGTAAAAACACACTTTTTCGTAATTTAATCCCCAAAAGCTACAACCACCATTAAATACCCCGGCTAAATAGTTTCAAAATTTTATCCCGAGAGTAGAAATACCCAATTTTTACATGTTTTTGCCTTTTAACCCTTTCACTGCTGAGCCAGTTCACCTATGTGCGCTGCGCTCATTCTGACCATTTTGTGCTAATTATTTTGAGATGACAGCCTAGGTCCTATTTAATTAAAACCCCCAGACAATTTTTTTTTTTTTTTTTAAACCAAACCTAGTCATGTTTGGTATCATTGGAAAGGCCATGATCAGGCCTTTCAAATGATGTCAAATATGACCATCCAACTGTCATGGATCGGGGGATAAAGGGATCCTTAGGATCCCCTTATCTCTACATGGCAGCTAGATGGTTAACTGGCCCACTGACATCCTCACACATATGGTGAGGTTGTCAGTGGGTGGGGGGGACCTGGAGGCTAGGCTGACATCCACGATGTAAGCCCCCCCTCCAGGTTCGAATCGCGTTTTGGTGCCAATTCGCGCTAAAACGCGATCCGGCGGCAAAACGGTTAATGCTATACACCGCTAAAAAGGGGAGACTCGCCCCTTTTCAGCAGTGCAAAAAGCATCTCCCTAGCTTCAATGGTTGGGGAGATAGAGGGCTCCGAAGGAGCCCCCCATCCCTCCATTGATTTGAATGGGGGCACCTGCTGATGACGTCACCACGCAGCGTGGCGACGTCATCAGCCTTGCCTGCCCATGTAAATCACATGGGCAGGCTTCCTCCCTGCCAGATCACTGAGGGATCCAGCGAGGGAGGTGAGTATCGGGCGGGAGGGGGATTTGGCGCCGCTGACATACCCTGTACGTCCGCTGGTCTAAGGGAGACCTGTGGACAGGACGTACAGGGTACGTCAGGGGTCCTTAAGGGGTTAACTTTTCTGCGCATCTATTTAAACTCAGCCTTCAACCGTGGTCATTCCAGCTAAGGACTAAGCCCGGTAGGGCGAAACGCGTCGAGCTATGACTCTGTGGTATTTTAACTGTTGTTAGTCTTCACACTGAGTTCCACCACGGGCATTTATATGGTCATACTGTATACATTGTTGTGTACTATACTCTTGATTAGTTAGCGGGTGTGTAGGCGGCTTGAACCACCGAGGTAACAGGGAGGCAATCATTATTATCCGCTTACTATTGATCTACTCTACCACGCTGCCTTTCCTATGTATATGACCTACACTACCTTCACTGCAAACGTATTTAAGTGGCAGCCTCAATTTTTAAATTTGTTTTGTGTGCCTTGTTCTAAATAAAAGTATTGTTATTTAGGCACTCCTTTTGCACTTTCTGTGCAATTAGTTTCTTTGATAGATTGTAAACTCATGGGATAGATTGTAAACTCATGGGACCCCCTTAGATTGTAAACTCATGGGATAGATTGTAAACTCATGGGACCCCCTTAGATTGTAAAATCATGGGAACCTTGAGATTATAAACTCATGGAACCCCTTAGATTGTAAACTCATGGGATAGATTGTAAATTTATGGGACCCCTTAGATTGTAAGCTCATGGGACACCTTAGACTATAAACTCATGGGACCCCTTAGATTGTAAACTCATGGGATCCCTTAGATTGTAAACTCATGGGATCGATTGTAAGGACACAAAATGCGACACAATATTGAAAGAAAATGTATGCCAGACTAAACCATTTGATGATAAAGATAGACACGAGTAGCCTGTCTAGTGCTGAATTTACAGCAGATTGGTAAAGAGATGGCACCAGCACCCAGGTTTGCCACCATAGCAAACCACAGCCAGTATATCTGACGTAAGGCTGAAAATAAGAATACAGTATACAGCATAACAGTGGGTCTCTGTAGTATATTTGGGAGGAACTTCTTAATATAATGTGTTACACCATGAAATAATCATTCTGTAAATATTTGGGATATCATTATTTTAATTTTGGTTGCATTCTGTTGATTGTATGAGTCATTTTTCAATTCCCTTTTTGTATTGAAATAAATTCTATTATCCATATTTCTTCATTTTATCCCTTGCCCATTTTTTTCTCCTTGTGTGAAAATAATTGCACTTAATACATTTATGGTCATATTTTGCGTGGTAAAATATTGATATATTAACACATGCTGGACATAATTAAAAACCAAGAGAAATCTCAATATATTCTTGCAGGTAGAATGTTTTTTAAATAAATAAATAAATGGCATGGCTTAAAAAAAAAAAAAAGAAGGACCATGCAGAGTCTGGAGTTAGGTTCCTTTTGGTAAACATTACAGTGAATTAACACAAATATCTGGCAGGCAAGGCAGTAAGGCACACAGGGCTCGGAGAAACTGATTAGTGCCCAGCTGTGTCTGTCTGTTTGTCATAGCTGTTAGGGTGAACAGTCATGTAAAGAAAACAAATGCGTGGTATTTTCCCACTGAAATGATTCAACATGTTCTCCTCTCACGAAGCTGAAACAGAAAAAAAGGCTTAATGGAAAACTTGAATAAAATATTTTGTTGGAGTCTATTCTATATAGACTATGGGACCGATTGTAAACTTAGTGGTATATTTTATATAGTGGTATATTTTCTTCAAAAACACATGCATATTTCATTCAATAGTTAAAGAATATAACATAATTCCTTCCTAGTGACAATATAGTCTGATCGTCTCTCACCACTTATGCTCTCACCACCATTACAAACTTTTTGATTTACTAGAATAACCAAACAGACATTAGTGTCTCTTCTAATGTCTAGATTTCCAATGATCCCCTGCTGTAGATACCGAAGAAAAAAATTAGAAATGTTTTGAAATGGCTACTGGTATAGACAGGTTTGAAGTCATCTGACACAATGAAAAATACTGCACCTCAGCCAGTGATTTCACCTTGGGTAAAAAAAGGTATTAAAATATCTGTATATTCTAATTCTATAATTTTCTAATGTGTAAATACGATGGCCTATATTACAATTGTAGCGCTCACCCCCGGAGGAGCCGCTGAATAACCCCAGGATAGTCTCACCGCACTAGGAATCACTATACACCAGCACTGTTGTGGATTTTCTAAGTTATATACTTTACTGGATCCACAAAGTGGCATATAATACACATGTACGTTGAGAGAAATAAGAAGGCCTGCGCAACGCGGGAAAAACACGCGGCGGAAAAGAAACGGTTAATACCCCTCAGTTTGCGAGTTTAAGTCCCATTCAAAATGACTCAAAAGATAGTGTCTTAGGGTACCCGGGTACTATATTCAACTGGCCAGTGAATGAGCAAAATTATCTTTGACTAGTCAACGTTGGGGCCCTGTGAATTGACGCAATTAACCAAGTGTGCACTTTCATTTCTGATCCATAGGCCTTGAGGCCTCTCACCCATCCGATGAACATAGTGTCCAGAACCAGTGGACTACCAGCAGTAGGTGACAGCACAATCTCTGTCCCCAATCTCCAGCACCGAATACGGCAGCGTCCACACTCTGGCCTGGTTGCTATCCCTGACAGTGTCCTGCGTGCGTCATACTCCTTCCGTCGCTCTACTCGCTCTGCCCGTGTCTTGCACGAGGCTTCGGATGCCTCGCCTCGCGCCAGTACGCCCACTTTCTGTTCCCTTTGCCAAGGTTTTTGGGAGATGAAGTCATTTTAGTCCAGCAAAGCCCATAACGTCTCCCGGCTCTGTCTCCCTCTAGTGGCAGCAACAGTCAATTCAATTACATAGAGCCAACTAATACAACGCTACAGAATGTTCACGCTAAAATGGGGACGCTAAGGAGAAAAACTTGCGCCTGCAGGTTTCTCCTTAACGTCACTGCTTTAGAGTGATATTATGGTGTAGGTGCTAATCCAGCAGCCTGCACCGTAACACAGCGCTAAGGCTTGGGATGCTCACGACAGCGCTAAGGGCCGCCGTGAGCATCCCCTCCATAGGATTCCATTAAGGCTAACTCTGCCGGCCACATGAGCTGCAGGACCTCGCCTCGCGAGATCCGGCAGGTCGGCGTACTGATCTACAGAGGGAGACTGGCGGACTTTACCCCCTAAGTCTCTCACTGCTCCCAGCGGCAAGAAGAAGCGGATGGAGCCGCCATTCTCACCACTGGATGGGAGGGGAGTATGGGATTTTTTTTGTGGGGGGGGGGTGTTTCAGCTGGTGCTGACTGATTCTGCAGAAGCAGAATCAGTTAGCACCAGGTGCTAACTGTGTTTAACGTTCGAGTTAACCACAGCAGGATGGCAATTAACTTTAGGACTTTGTAATTCTAACACTAATTAACGCTTGCGTTCCCCATGTTAAGCATAGGGAACGCAAAGTACAGTAAGCTCATGCTGAAAAGTGCAAGATCCAAGTCACTAACGGGTTTTTGTAATATGATCCACCCGCAATAGGGCAACCATTGCTAATGTTAACGCTCACACAGGTGAGCCCTAACCTTAGCATTATCAATGTAATAGGGTCCGATGCCTACAGACACTGCAACTGTAACCCCATCCCCCAGTCGTTGAATCCTTTAGATTTCAAAGGAAAGATAAATGAAGATATACTGTAAATCAGGAGTCAGCAACCTTGGCCCACCAGAGGCAGTATTACAAAGTTGCTGCTAACTTAACCAGAGCTGTTGTAAACTTAACAGATCCATAGATTATAATGGCTCTGTTAAGTTTACAACCACTGTGGTTAAGTTAGCACTAACTTTGTAATACGCACCTAGGTTTTAGTGGAGGAAAACAAGAAAAAAATATATTCTGAACCAAATGGTGTACTAAAATATTAATGGCAGGGTAGGTGTCGTCAATTGCAGCTCAGCTGTGATCACTGATTTGTACGTGTTAGCCTCAGCTCAGCTAATCACACAATGAAACATCAAACAAGACCGGTCAGTGAGCACAGCGAGTTGTCAATATTCGCTCCATAAGACGCACAGACATTTCCCCCCAATATTTTTGGGGAAAAAAGTGCGTTTTATGGATTGAAAAATACAGTATATATAGAGTACAACTAAACACAATGAGAATATCCATTTAACAATAAAACCTACTCTCTGGAGTGGGACCAGAAAAAAGTAATGCTTTCAATCACCACATATGGAAGCTTATCAGTGTCTTAGAAAACAAATGCTAATGTGGAGAAAGGTACTGTCAGACCTAATAAAAAAAAAAAAAATATATATATATATATATATATATCTACAGTTTTTTGTTTTGTTTTATCATTTTGTTGACATAGACTTTTCTATTTAGGTCATACGTATACTTTAAGGTGGAATGTAATGTAAGTAATATTTTTTGAACTGTCAACACGCTGCTTTTTCTTTGACAGTTAATACAGTTCAAATTACAAAATAATCAACATAGTCCATGATAAAATAGGAAATGTTCAGATTACAGATTACCTTGAGGGATACGCCAAGAATTGGTATGTTCACTAGGTGATCAAGCATATAGCTATTCCTTGTTTCCAGTAAATGAAATGAGAAGAACAAAGAAATAAGACAAATTGGAATTCAGTATCCTCAGACACAATACCTGCAAAAAGCAGCAAAGAAGCAGAATATATTTTGCTTCCTGGCATTCCATTGTAGTCTTTGGTATTATTATAGCAGGCTCCTGACTTCATATGGTGATTTGGAAACAGGAACCTGAATTACTCTATTCTGATGCCCAGAAAACAATGTTTTGGAAAATGTAGCTATTGGCGAGAATGATGTACAGCTATTATGTTCGATTTGTAACTGCAGAGTATAACCTATTTGTAAAAGTAGACACTTTCAAAGGCTTACACACGAGTGGCAAGGTGTTCCAAGCACTAGGGATGAGCCGAACACCCGAGTTCGGTTCGCATTCGAACTCGAAACTTTTCAAAAGTTCGAATTCGAACATGAAATCAATGCAAGTCAATGGGACTCAAAGTTCGATTTTTAGAGTGCCCTCCAAGAGGGCATATATGCTAGATATTTACCATAAAATGTGTATGGGGGTCTGGGTAGTGCCCTGGGGGACAGGAAACAAGGACAAAAAGTAAAAAAAAAAACGTTTTTAAAAGGGACACTGAGTTTTCCATGAAATAAGGGTTAAAAATAAAAACGAAAAATTTCTTCAAATATCGTGCCTAGGAGGTCCCCATAACCTGTCCGTGAAGTGGCGGATTTTTAGGATGTATAGAAACATTTAAAAACAATGTCCAGGTAGTGCCCTGGGGGACAGGAAACAAGGACAAAAAGTTTTTTAAAAAATACATTTTTAACCCCTTCACTGCTGACGACGTGTGAGACACATCCTCAGTTACTCCCGCTGTATGCTGAGGAGGACGTGTCCCACACGTCATCAGCTTTGCGGGACCACAGGTCAGGTGCAAGACAGGTTCAAGACTATGCCAATCACAGCTCAGAGTCCTGATTAGGCAAATTTTGCCCAATCATGGGCTCAAAGAGCTAAGTCCCGCAGCAAACTATATAAGGCTTCACACAGCCCCATCACGTGTTTTTTGAGAGGATATTGTTCTGTTGGGGTCTTCTCAGTGCCAGCAGCTATTAGGGGGGTCTCACTTCTACAAGATATCTGGGAATTGTTGTAATCTGTGTCTTGTCACTGCCACCCATCAGGGGGTCTCACTGATTTATAGGAGGTTCCTGGGAATTGTAATCTGTGTCTTCTCACTGTCAGCTATCATTGGGTCCCACATACTTCTAACATATCTGGGAATTGTAATTTGTGTCTTGTCACTGCCACCCATCAGGGGGTCTCACTGATTTATAGGTGGTTTCTGGGAATTTTAATCTGTGCCTTGTCACTGGCTGCCAGCTATCATAGTTGAATCAGAGTTCTGCATATCTTTAATCTATATATCACTCATGTCAGAAAGACCAAAAAGGACAGGCAGACGCTCCCAGACACAGATAAGAGGGCAAGCAGCCTCTGTGTCGGGAGGCTGTGCCTCTGGTCATCATGGACGTGGTGCATCCTCTGCAGGGGCACGCTTGTCCTTTCTAACTGGTGCTGGCCATCTTAAGCAGCAACATACAGAGGATTTGGTGGATTGGCTAACCAGGCCATCCTCATCCTCCGAGTCCTCTGCCAGCCAGGCTTGTAGTGGTTTACAGTCCACCACAGCTGCCAAAACATCTAATTCATCCTCCATGTCCACAGCTACTCCTGCCGTAGACTCACTATCACACACGGAGGAATCAGCTGAATTGTTTGACTACAATGACAGTGACATGCTGCTGAGGATGTGCAGCAACTACAGTGCTCTGATTCAATCTCTGAGGTTGAGGAAGGGAGTATAATAACCTAGAGGAAGGGGGTGCCAGTGACACACAAATATCTGGCACTCATGTTGCCCCAGCAGCTGCAGCATACTGCCAAGTTGGCTCCAGTGACGAGGAGATAGGGGCTGATGACGATGATGAGGTCACTGACTCCACCTGGGTGCCTGATCGAACAGAGGAGTCAAGGGAGGCGGAGGAGGAGGAGGCACAACAAAAACAAGGCAGAACGTCCTCTATGACCAACCGTAGCCAGTCCAAGGCATAAGAAGTCACAGCTGCTCAGGTGCAGAGCGCTGTTGTCTCAAAGCACATGTACAAGAAGTCTGCTGTCTGGGAGTTCTTAAAGAAATGTGCAGCAGACCACACCTTTGTTATTTGTAATCTATGTCAGATGAGGATCAAGCGTTGGAAAGACATCCCACGCTTGGGTACCACGTGCTTGAGGTGACATATGACCACCTGCTACGCATCCCGTTGGCACAACACTTTGCATAGGTCCTCCTCCTCATCTGTCGCTACCCCCACTATATGTCCTGCCATGTCATTGCCTACAACCTCTACTGATAGGGATGATGCTATAGTAATGGGTGTACCAGGTCCTTCCTCAGAATGTGACAGCATCCCATCAGCTGAAGATTTACGTAGACAGATTACGTTGCCCCAGCTGCTGCAGTGTAAGAAAAAATATAGTCCCAACCATCCCCAAGCACAGCGTCTAAAGGCCAGCTTAGCAAAATTACTCGCATTACAGCTGCTGCCTTTCCAGCTGGTGGACTCTGCTTCCTTCCGTGAATTTGCTGAATGTGCTGTATCACAGTGGTAGGTTCCAAAACACCATTTCTTTTCACGCAAGGCCATTCCAGCACTATAAGAGCATGTGGAAGACAATGTTATGGAGTCATTGGGAAAGGCAGTCAGCAGCAAGGTGCACATGACTTTAGACACGTGGTCCAGCAAGCATGGACAGGGCTGTTACATTTCCTTCACAGCACACTGGGTAACTCTGATTGCAGCTGGAAGGGATTCAGGACGGGGCTCTGTGCTGGAGCTTGTTCATCCACCATGCCTCCAGAAAGCTGCATCTATGAGGACTGTCTGCTCCACCACCTCTTCCTCCTCCTCCTTCTCTGTCTCTGGCGAAGTGGCAGTTAAACTGACGTGTGGCAGGGGCTACGCAATGGCTCAAGCAAAAAGATGCCATACTGTGCTTGAGCTGGTTTGTTGAGGGGACAGGAGCCACAACGGGCCAGAAATACTATCAGCTCTGCAGGGGCAGGTGCAGAGATGGTTAACACCATGCCAGCTTCAGCTGGGAATGGTCGTCTGATAATGGCAGCAACCTTCTCTCTGCCCTACGCCAGGGTAAGTTGATGCACGTACCATGCCTAGCACACGTCCTAAATCTGGTGGTACAGCGTTTCCTAACCAGGTACCCAGGGCTGGCAGAACTTCTCAGCCAGGCCAGAAAAGTCTGCAGCCACTTCAGATGGTCATTCCCAGCAAGTGTTCACCTGGCAGAAATTCAAAAGAGAATTCTACCTTCCCACAAACCGTCTGATCTGTGACATGCCCACCAGGTGGAACTCGACATTGGCAATGCTGCAGCATCTGCACAAGCAGCAGAGGGCCATCATTGAGTACATGTGGGAGTATGGCACAAGGACAGGTTCAGGTCAACTTGTTTTTTTTTTCCCCCCCGCAGTGGCTGATGATCAAGGATGCATGCACTGTACTGTCACCATTTGAGGAGGCAATGAGGATGGTGAGCAGGGACAGTGCATGCATCAGTGACACAATTCCTTTAGTGTTCCTGCTAGAGCACACTCTGCGGGGAATTATAGATGTGGCTCTAGAGGCAGAGCAGCAGGAGGAAGAGGAGGCCTTCCCTAGCTCTCAAGGCCCCAGTCTTTTCGCAGACAGCATTCCAGCGGGTCCTCCTCAGATCAGACAGGAGGAGGAATATTTAAGTAGTGGGGTCATTGAAGGTGGGGATTCCTCAAGGGAGGGTTTTGTGTGCCCAGAAACCCAAGGACTAGTACGTGGCTGGGAGCAGGAAATGCACGATGGGGGTCATCCTCATTGACCAGGAAGACTCGGAAGCTAATGCCACCTCCAACCTACGCTGCATGGGCTCCCTTATCCTGCAAAGTCTGCTAAAGGACCCCAGGATTCGTGCTATCAAGGAGAGGGATCATTACTGGTTGGCAAGCCTTCTTGATCCACGATACAAGGGTAAAGTTGCAGAGCTCATCCTGCCCGCACAGAGGGAGGACCGGATGAAACAACTTGAGTACGCTCTAAAGCGACACTTGTGTAACACCTTTCCAGTCACTGGTAGGTTACCAAGTGATGACACAGGTGCTTCTGAGGATGTGGATGATCAGAGGAAGAGCGGTGAAGACTGGGGCCGCTTGACTGATGCCTTTTTAAAAAATTTTAGTCCACGACGCCCAGGGACGTCAAATGTAGGCACCCATTGCCAGTGTCTTCACCGTATGGTGCAGGACTATCTAGGGGCAAGGGCAGACCTGGATACCTTTCCAGCAGATGATCCACTGGCTTACTGGGTGTTGAGATTGGATTACTGGCCAGAACTTAGCCAATATGCTATGCAGATACTAGGTTGCCCTTCATCCAGCGTACTTTCTGAAAGGACGTTCAGTGCCGCTGGAGGTTTTGTCACAGACAAAAGAGTGCGACTGTCCACCGACTCTGTAGACCGGCTGACATTTATAAAAATGAATCAGTCCTGGATCAGCAGCTATCAATCCCCTGATGCTAACGTAACTGAATAGATCGGGAATCTCTTCTGCATTACCAAAACCTCCACCCCTGCACTCTTCCACAATACCTCAGAGGGGTTACGTTGTGAAGGCACTAGCTGGCACCAAAGGCCTAATATTTGGGTGCACTGCCACTGACGCCTATACCAGATTCATATCATTTTAATATTGGACTGCAGGGTCCAACCCTGCACTCTTCCACAATACCACAGAGGGGTTACGGTGTGACGGCACTGTTGCCTACACTAAAGGCCCAATTTTAAAGCACCTATTGTTACTTTCATGCAAAGCCTGCATAAGTTTCACCATAATCTAGCCAAAAAAAAATCACTAACTCCGGTCATACACCTCTGCCCTCCACTTGGCCAAACAATCCTTCTTCTCATCTCTTATATCTACGCTGTCCTCCAACCCTAAACGGCTCTGGTCTACCTTCAACACCCTCCTCTACCCACCTGCACCTCCCCCCACAGCTGCCTTCAGTGCTCAAGACCTGGCAGACTACTTCCTCAGTAAAACTCTAACTATCAGAAGCAACATCCCAACACAAGATAGTTATCTGCCACCTCCACTCCCACAGGTCCCCTCTGCCACCCTCTGCCGCTTCCTCCCAGCCACTGAGGAGGAAGTCAATTCCTTATTGTCCTCCTCACATCTCACCACGTGCCCGCTCGACCCCATTCCCTCACAATTCCTCCCCTCCTCCCTCACCCCTGCTCTCACACACATCTTCAACCTATCTCTCTCCACTGGCTCCTTTCCATCCGCCTTCAAACACGCGCTAGTTACCCCTTTACTAAAGAAACCATCCCTAGACCCCAACTCTCCATCCAACTACCGCCCTGTATCCCTGCTTCCCTTCACATCAAAGCTCTTAGAAAAACTAGTCTTCAACCGCCTCTCCCTCTTCCTGTCCTCCAATTCCCTACTTGACCCCCTGCAATCTGGCTTCTGTCCGCTACACTCAACTGAAACTGCCCTCAAAGTCACCAACGACCTCCTAACTGCTAAAAAACACGGCCACTATTCTATTCTCATCCTGCTTGACCTCTCGGCTGCTTTTGACACTGTTGACCACCCCTTCCTTCTACAGACCCTCAACTCTCTGGGTTTCGGTGACACTGCACTTGCTTGGGTTGACTCCTATTTATCCAACAGGTCCTTCTGTGTGTCCTTTGCTGGTAACTCCTCCTCTTCATTGCCTCTATCTGTTGGTGTACCTCAAGGCTCTGTCCTTGGTCCTCTGCTCTTTTCCATCTACACCTCCTCCCTGGGCAAAATCATCAACAGCTTTGGCTTTAATTACCACCTCTACGCTGATGACACTCAGATCTACCTCTCTACCCCTGTCCTCTCAAAAGTCAGTGACTGTTTATCTGGCATCTCCTCCTGGATGGCCTCCCACCACCTAAAGATCAACATGTCAAAGACTGAACTCCTACTTATTCCTCCCTCCAATGCCTCCCCACCTCCTGACTTCTCTATCACGGTGGAGGGTATCACCATCTCCCCATCAAACCAAGTTCGCTGCCTTGGAGTTACACTTGAATCTGCTCTTTCCTTCATCCCCCACATCCAGTCTCTTTCCTCCTCCTGCCGATACCAACTGCGTAATATTTCCAGAATTCGGCCATTTTTTACCGCTGTCACCACAAAACAACTCATACACGCCCTGGTAATCTCCCGACTCGACTATTGCAATAATCTCTTACCTGGCCTCCCTCTGTCCCGCCTCTCCCCCCTACAATCCATCCTGAACGCCTCCGCCAGGCTAATTCACCTCACCCGCTGCTCTGTCTCTGCCTCTCCCCTCTGCGAGTCCCTTCACTGGCTCCCCATCCACTGCAGAATTAAGTTCAAAATCCTTATCCTTACTTACAAAACCCTCACTAACTCAGCTCACCACTATCTGTCCTTACTAATCACCAAATACACCCCAGCCCGCTCCCTAATGTCAAACAGTGACCTGCGCCTAGCTTCTCCCCGCATCACCTCTTCCCATGATAGACTGCAGGATTTCTCACGCGCAGCCCCCACTCTCTGGAACGCTCTCCCTCGTACTGTCAGACTTTTCCCTAACTTCTCTTCCTTCAAACGCTCCCTGAAAACATTCCTATTTAGGGAAGACTACCACCCAATTCACTGACGCAACCATCAATCACTCTCACCTTACAGTCCTCTCCTCCTGTTTCCAACCCCAACCCTCCCAGATTGTGAGTTCCTACGGGAATAGGGCCCTCATCTCCTCCTGTACTGTTTGTCAAATGTTGTTCAATGTATTGTAACCCTGTCTATACTGTGCTTATTGTACAGCGCTGCGGAATATGCTGGCGCTTTATAAATAAAGAATAATAATAATAATAATAAAAAACTTGTTCTGCGTGTCCTAAAATGTCTCCTCTTTTTATACAGGCTGCCGCCCCAAGCAGTTGTTTATAAATAAATTAAAGGAAAACCGTTTACCGTCATTTGAAATGTAATTTTTTGTTTTTTAAATGTTTCTATACATCCTACAAATCCGCCACTTCACGGGCAGGTTATGGGGACCTCCTAGGCACGATATTTGAAGGAATTCTTTTTATTCTTAACCTTTATTTCATGGAAAACTCACTGTTCCTTTAAAAACGGTTTTTTTTGTAACTTTTTGTCCTTGTTTCTTGTCCCCCAGGGCACTATCCAGACCCCCATACACCTTTTATGGCAAATGTCTTGCATATATGCCCTCTTGGAGGGCACTCTAAAAATCAAACTTTCGAGTCCTATTGACTTGCATAGAGTTCGGTTCGTGTTCGAGTTCGAACTTGAACTTTTGAAATTGTTCGGGTTCGAATGTGAATTGAACACGGGGGTTTTCGGCTCATCACTAATCAAAACATTATTTTGGGACCAGTACATTTGTTTGCCATCTAATGTAGGTGCATCTATTTACTTCATATGGTATTAAGCCTTATGATCGGGACAAAGTTATAATATTATAAACGTGTGCGGGTAGGTTGGTTATCAAGACCAGGGCCGGTGCAAGCATTTTTGTTTACTCAGGCAAAGTTGCATTTTGGTGCCCCCCCTCCACCCAATCCGTGCCATGCCAATCGGGAGTGTTTGGTGTCTTCACGCATTGCCAATCTATGCTGTGCCTGGTGCCCCTCCTGTGCCACAGAGCCAATCTACAGAGTGTGTGGTCCCCTCCTTTGGCAATGTGGCATAGGAGGGGCACCAGGCACTGCACAAACTTGCAATGTGGCCTGGTAGTGCCCCCTGGTCTTGCTGTGTCAATATACCCAAATATTTCAAACTGCCTGCCACTCCCAGTGTTTCCCTGTGATCCTGCTAGCTACCACTCTCACTCTGTTGCTGTGGTCCACTGTCTGACTCCAGGTCTCCAGAAGCAGACTGGCAGCAGGGTCCTCGTCCTCTAATTCAATTCACTCCCCCTTAATTAATTTTTCCTCTTTAATTACTTTCACCCCCTCCCCCCTTAAATTCATTTCATATAGCGTATGACAGAGCTCCACAGCAATAAAACTCACAGCAATGTGCGGGGTGTATGAGCGTATGACAGAGCTCCACAGCAATAAAACTCACAGTAATGTTTAGTTTGTATGTATGAGAGTATCACTAAGCTCCACAGCAATAAAACTCACACTCATACACACTGCCCATTACAGTATCACAGAGCTCCACAGCAATAAACCTCACAGTAATGTTCAGTTTGTGTGTATGAGAGTATCACTAAGCTCCACAGCAATAAAACTCACAGCAATGTGTGGTGTGTATGAGCGGATCCCAGAGCTCCACAACAATAAAACTCACAGTAATGTGCTGATATCAGTTTACTTAAACCCCCCAGCAGAACATTACACACACACCCCCAGCAGAACATTTCCCCCCCCCAGCAGAACATTACACCAGGGGCGTCGTAACGTGGGGTGCGGCCCGCACCAGGTGACACCCGCCTTTAGGGTGACACGTCACCCTAAGGGCGGGTGTCTCACCCTGCACCGCGTGTTCACTCCCTGCGAGCGTCCGAAGCATGCAACTTTGGCGCTCTCCTGGGGGAAACACGTCACCAGCCGATCGCGGCTGGTCATGTGGCTCCCCCAGGCGAGCGCCCAAGCTGCACGCCGCCGGACGCTCAGATGGAGCGAACAAGCGGTGCAGGAGGTGAGCTGGGGCATGATCCATGAGCTGGGGGCATATCCATGAGCTGCTGGGACCTGGGGCATATCCATGAGCTGCTGGGGCATATCCATGAGCTGCTGGGGCCTGGTGCATATCCATGAGCTGCTGGGGCATATCCATGAGCTGCGGCATATCCATGAGCTGGGGCATATCCATGAGCTGCGGCATATCCATGAGCTGGAGCAAATCCATGATCTGGGACAGTATCCATGAGCTGGGGCAAATCCATGATCTGGGACAGTATCCATGAGCTGGGGCAAATCCATGAGCTGGGGCAGTATCCACGAGCTGGGGCAGTATCCACGAGCTGGGGCCATTATCCACGAGCTGGGGCCATTATCCACGAGCTGGGGCCATTATCCACGAGCTGGGGCCATTATCCACGAGCTGGGGCCATTATCCATGAGCTGCTGGGGCAGTATCCATGTGCTGGGGCAGTATCCATGTGCTGGGGCAGTATCCATGTGCTGGGGCAGTATCCATGTGCTGGGGCATATCCATGAGCTGGGCTCAACGGATCAATGAAGGAGTGTAGCAATGATAGTCCAGGAGTATGGATAGAGGATAAAGTCCAGGAGTATGGATAGAGGATAATGGAGGTTACTGGAGGAGTCCAGAAATGAAGGGTCACGATGGAATGCAGAGATGAAGGGTCACGATGGGATGCAGCGTTGAATGGTCACAATGGGATGCAGCGATGAAGGGTAGCAGACACGTGATGTGCATAGCACGCAGGTCAGGAATACAATGAGACTTCCTAGAGTGATGCAGAAGCTCAGAGCTTAGGGTTGGATCTCATTATAAAGCAGTCCAGGCCCAGCCCACACCTGAGGATGGAGAGGTGAGGGGAAACCTGGAATGGATCCCTGAGTGCCTGGACACCAGACCCAGCAGAGGTAACTACTAGACCGGAACATGAACCGGAGAGGGGAACAGCACCTTACTTGCCCTTTCTCCGGCGCCTACGGTGCGTGATGTGACAGCATGTGGACTGAATTGGAAGATTGAGCAAGAAATGTACAGTGGGGGATTATGGAGTAAGCCGATAGGCTTCTCTAAAGTAATGTGTTTTCAGAGACTTCTTGAAGGACTGGAGAGACAGGGAGAGTGTGATGTTGCGGGGGAGGGAGTTCCGTAGAAAGGGGGCTCGGGGGAAGTGTCACTATTCCCGTGGATTACCTTGATGCAGATCTCTTTAGGCAGACTTCTAAAACCTCCGATCCTTTGGTGGTCGGTATTACTATCCCTGTATATCTCTGGTTGAATCAAGAATGCACCCCAAGCATACAACACAAGACACAGGCCTAGCACTCTCAGAGCAGAACTGGCATACATGCAGCAAGGGTTAATCTCGTGAATAGTTTTAGGAAAAGCTGGATCAGTACCAGGTGTGGTTCTCAGGCTAACCTGGATGGCAACAGGACAGGCACTCAGGCAAACAGAGCCAGTATTAGGACGGGCATATACATAAGCCTGACCAGAAACAGAGGGGTTTACAATACCATCCGAGTCAGTAACATTCAGTAACATTCAGCGTGCAATGTTTTTTTAGGTGGAAGTTGCAAGATTTGGTTAGTGACTGAATGTGAGGGGTAAAAGATAGATCGGAGTCCAAGAGGACCTCTAGGCAATGAGCCTGAGAGGTAAAAGTAATGGTGGCACCATTCATCTGAAGGGAAATAGGATCAAGAATGGAGGTTTTTGTAACGGTTAGCCCCTGCTTGGGCCATCGTGGTGGCTTGGAACATGGGATGAAGCACTTAAGGCAGGCGAGTTACTGACTAGACACAAGGACAGACTGATTTATCCAAAACCAAGGAGCACCAAAAAACAGAACTGAATTGCCACTAAGCTCCGAAGGTTTCAAGACCGACAGGACACGCTCAGAAACACAATGATACGCCTGACAATCCGTGAATTGAGCAGGCTGCAGGGCAGTCACCTTTTTTCGTTGTCTCCTGGATTGAGACCTGGAAATGGTGACCACACCACATGACCTGACAGTGGTGGGGGCAGACTTTGGTTTCTCGGGCCCACAACTGTGTTTGGCCTCAATGGACCCGCTGTGAGAAATGGGCACAGCGGTCTCATGACTCAAGAACTGAAGTATTGCTGACGCGAGGCGTGACCTGCATTTTGCCAACAGCTCACCGGCTTCTGGCAAGACAGGCAGCTCGCCAGCATCACCTATGCCAGACGTAAAGGGCTTGTCGCCCAAACCAGACGTTAAGGGCTTGTCGCTCACAAGGGACAAAATAGGCATGTCGCTAGAAACAGGCATTAGGGGCACATTGCCCGAATTACACATGAAGGGCTCAGCGCCCACACTTGGCAAGACAATGGTAGGAACCACACTGGACCCACTGTGGGACAAGGGCACAGTGGTCTCATAACCTAACGAGGCCTCAGCAGTCTCGCAGCAGAACATGGGCAAGGCTGCCGCGCAGCAGAACATGGGCACGGCTGCCGCGCAGCAGAACATGGGCACGGCTGCCTCGCAGCAGAACATGGGCACGGCTACCTCGCAGCAGAACATGGGCACGGCTACCTCGCAGCAGAACATGGGCACGGCTACCTCGCAGCAGAACATGGGCACGGCTACCTCGCAGCAGAACATGGGCATCACTGGCACCATGCCAGGTTCAGGCATCACTGGCACCATGCCAGGTTCGGGTATTGCTGACACATTGCCAGCATCAGGTAGTGTGACCTCGCAACCAGACTTCATTATTGCGGTGGCTGATACTGATAGGTGAACAGCAGCACAGGCAATAGAGCCTGTAACAATATGATGCCCAGGACCACCACTGGGGTGTCTGGCCGTTTGGAGAGGCCGCATACAAGAAGCCATCAGGGGAGTAGTCTCCATAACTTCATCCTCCTCAGATCCCATGGCCGAATAGGAGTCATACTCCATTTATTCATCAGGCTCATGGTCAGGAGACTCAACAAATTCAGATATGTCAGTCCCCCCCTCCACAGGCCTGGTTACCCTAGGAAGGGTTCTCCTAGGGTTGGACAGTACAATGGGTCTGACAACAGATTCATAACGGGGCCTGGTACCATCTGACCCATAACCAGACATCTCAGCATGGTCTTGAGCATCAGTTGCCCCCTCCACAGGCCTGGTTACCCTAGGAAGGGTTCTCCTAGGCCTGGACAGTACAGGGGGTCTGATAACATGGGATTCATGGCGGGGCCTGGTGCCATCTGACCCAGAACGGGACCTGGCACCATCTGACCCAATACAAGGTCTGGCTTTGGTGGCCTGACTGAGACGTGGGCACAATGGACACCTTGCCAGCCTCAGGAGGCACTGGCATCTTGCCAGCCTCAGGGAGCACAGGCTTTAATGGGCAGGCATTGATTTTATGCATCGGGGAACTTCAGTAATAGCACAGGTTAAAAATCTTCCGTTTCTCTTTTTCAGACATGGGAGGTGTCCCAGAGACTCTGCTGGGAGGACCCGCATAATTAAGCACACAGTGAGAAGACATTAACCTCTTCAGTTCCAAAAGTAAATCAAAAACCATTTGAAGCACAGAATGTATCACAGTAAGCTCACCTGCAGGCGTGCATGGACGGTTTGTAATGTAACGGTTAGCCCCTGCTTGGGCCATCGTGGTGGCTTGGAACATGAGATGAAGCCCTTAAGGCAGGTGAGTTACTGACTAGACACAAGGACAGACTGATTTCTCCAAAACCAAGGAGCACCAAAAAACAGAACTGAATTGCCACTAAGCTCCGAAGGTATCAAGACCGACAGGACACGCTCAGAAATACAATGATACGCCTGATAATCCGTGAATTGAGCAGGCTGCAGGGCAGTCAACAAAACAGACAAACATAGTGATACACCTGACAATCCGTGAATTGAGCAGGCTGCAAGGCAGTCAACAAAACAGACAGAGAAACACAAAAGAGGTCCTTATAAGCGGCCTTTGAATATATACTAGACTAAGACAGACAAGGTACATAAAACATGAAACATACAAGAATCGTCATACAGGCAGAGGTTGGCAACAGATCAGTATATACAGTACCGGGCAGAAGGGATAGTCAATAAACACAGCCAAGGTCAAAACCAGAAAATACTTGGACAGGAATGCTTTGCAGCAACACAGGGAACATAAACCAGACAGAACCACCATGAAACTCCACAAACCGTCAATGAGGCTCTGTGCTGCTTGGATATAAATAGGGAGTGGGCCTGTGTAATTGGGCCATGTGACCCCAGACACCACAGCCAGACACACCACAGGGGAAAAACAGACATGAAGGCCCTTCACCGCCAGGGGGCGCAGCCAAAACCAGGGAAAATGTAACAGTTTTAGAGAGAGGGAAGACGAGAAGTTCAGTTTTAGAGAGGTTGAGCTTTAGGAAATGGGAAGTTGTCCAGTCGGAGACAGATGACAGGCATACTGTAACACGTTCTAACACAGGAGGAGAGAGGTCGGGAGAGGAAAGGTAGACTTGGATGTCTTCAGCATAGAGATGATATCGGAGTCCATTTCATAGGAAGAAATGAGGTTGCCCAGAGAGGCAGATTGAGAAGAGTAGGGGTCCCAGAACAGAACCTTGAGGCACCCAACCGAGAGAGGAACCAGTGGTAAAGAGGCACCAGCAAAGGAGACACTGAAAGAGAGAAGAGAGGGATAGGAAGAGAACCGGGAAAGAGTGGCATCACTCAGAGGCCAAGTTGACACAGCGTGAGGAGCAAGAGAGGGCGGCCAACATTGTCAAATGCAGTGGAAAGGTCAAGAAGAATAAGCAGGGAGAAGTGACCTTTGGTTTTAGCAGCAACTAAATCATTAGTCACTTTGGTCAAAGCAGTCTCAGTAGAGCACTGGGAGCGAAAGCTGGACTGGTGCGGATCAAGTAGACAGTTAGCAGCAAGAAAACAGGTGAGCTGGTTATAAACCAGGCGTTCTAAAATTTTGGAGGCAAAGGGACGCAAACAGATGGGATGGTTTGAAAGGGAGGTAGGATCAAGAGATGGCTTCTTTAGAATGGGGGGGGGGGTGATCAAAGCACATTTGAATGCCGATGGGAAGACTCCAGAGGAGAGGGAGAGGTTAAAATTTTAGTAGAATCTGTATTTATAAAGGGACGGATGTGCGCAATGTTTTTTAGGTGGAAGTAGCGAGATTTGGTTAGAGACTGAATGTGAGGAGTAAAGGATAGATTGGAGTCCAAGAGGACCCTGAGGCAACGAGCCTGAGAGGTAGAATTAATGGTGGCACCATTCACCTGAAGAGAAACTGGCGCAGGAATGGAGGTTTTAGAGGGAGAGAAGACTAGAAGTTCAGTTTTCGAGATGTTGAGATTTAGGAAATGGGAAGTCATCCAGTCGGAGACAGCTGATAGGCAGGCTGTAACATGGTCCAACACCGGATGAGAGAGATTGAGAGAGGAAAGGTAGATTTGGGTGTCATCAGCATAGAGGTGATATTGGAATCCATAGGAAAAGATGATGTTGTCCAAAGAGGCGGTATATATTGAGAAGATTAGGGGACCGGAGAAAAGTAGGGATGTGCATGGCTGAAAAATTTGTTTTGTTTAGTTTCGTTACGTTTTTAAATAATTTTAATAAGTTTTCGGAATTTCGTATCTAATTTCGTTTTGTATTTCGTTTAGTTTCGGATTGATTTGAAATTTCAAATCGATTTCAAATTCGATAGTTGATATCCATTTGATAGTTCATTTCAAATTCGATAGTTGTTGATATCCATTTGATAGTTCATTTCAAATTCGATAGTTGTTGATATCCATTTGATATTTCATTTTAGACATGTGCATTTGTATTAGTACTAAAACGGTTTAGTCCGAATTTTGGGATAATTTAGTTTTAGTATGACTCAAGAGATACGAAACTGCTCAGTACAAAAAACGAAAGAAACTAAAATAAAATGCACTACATTTTAGATTCAGTCCTTTTTGTGATATTACATTGATGAGTGAAAGAGACCAGTAATGAAGAGCGCAACATCGCAAAGCTACATAAAAGGTTTGTATGTGTAATCCTTCCCAACCCCTACCCGAAAATCTGACAGTGATAGAGCTCCAGAATACTCACTTGCAGCACAGACAGCCAGCACAGGAGAGGAAACCTTTACTTAACCCTTGCATGTCTATGAGGCAGACAAGATGATAAAAGCAGCTGGAGAAGGAAAACATTCAAATAAATCACACTGAAAGCTAATGACAGAGGAGGGCTGGATAGTAAAAACCCCTTTATAACAAGCAGCGCTGGGAGAAGAGAGGGACTTTATAAAACGTGTGTTATCTCCCCTCCCGCTCTGCATAATAGGGGCTTAGGTCTGATACATTTTATATTATCCAGGAGCAATATTCCCCATTCCTCAGCTATAATACACGTTTTATATAAAGTCCCTCTCCTGTCCCAGTGCTGCTTGTTATAAAGTTTTTTTTTACGTCTGATACATTTATTATCCAGCTCTCACAGTTACTCTGTCATTATGAGCCTTCAGTGTAATTTATTTGAAGGTTTTCCCTGGATTTAAAGTGCTTTATTTTATTATAAAAATAAATTTGCACCAGTCATCTCTTCTCTGAGCTTTCAGACCGATTTACGTTAATATTTTCCCTCTCCCCTGCTTTTTTATTCCTGTGTCTCCCCCACAGAGATACAAAGTTTAAGTAAAAGTTCCCTCTCCTGTGCTGGATAAGCATTGCATTCCGAAGTTCTGCACCCTCCACATGCCAATGCAGTAGGATGTTCTATACAGAGAGGGGCATTAATTAATGCAGGTGGATGTTGTATACATTATACAGAGAGGGGTATTAATTAATGCAGGAGGATGTTTTATACATTATACAGAGAGGAGCCTTTTTTTAGCCCTTTAAATCCAGTGGCTGTAAGCGCTGAGATCAGCTGCTTGTTACATTATCTCTCAGTACAATGTATCAGGCTCAGCTGTTACAGTAACTGACTAACAGTGCTCAGAGTTTCAGTAAAACAAGGAAATAATATTGTTCTGACCTCTTATATATAAAAATATTATATACTAGTTTTACTGAAACTCTGAACGCTGTGATGAGTCAGTTACTGTAACAGCTTTGCATGACACATTGTGCTGAGAGTGAGAGATACTGTAACAAGCAGCGATCTCAGCCCTCTGAGGAGCCACTACAGTAGTAATTGTATCTGCTGGTTTTCGGATGAATGAAATTAGTTTTCATACTAAAGAACTGAAACCGAATTTCTTTAGCTAACTAAATAAATTGCATTTTAGGACTAATCCATTAGTTCAAAACTAAAATTTTGTGCTGTGCACAAGTCTAGTTCATTTCAAATTTGATAGTTGATAAATATCCATTTGATAGTTCATTTCAAATTTGATAGTTGTTGATATCCATTTGATAGTTCATTTCAGATTCGATAGTTGTTGATATCCATTTGATAGTTTATTTCAAATTCGATTGGTGTTGATATCCATTTGATAGTTCATTTCAAATTCGATAGTTGTTGATATCCAATTGATAGTTGATATCAATTATTCAAATTTTTCTTTTATGATGATGACAGTGTAAAACAAAATAAATTTGTTATATATCTTTCCGTTTTGTTTCGAATTTGTATCATATCGATTCGTTATTCGGAAGTACTTCCGAAATACGAATTATCAAATTTCATTCCAAATTCTGAATTTTCCGAAATGAATGCACATCTCTAGAGAAAAAGAAGTCATATTAGAAGAGGGAGCAGGGAGTGAAGGAGTCATGGGGTAGAATGGTTATTGGAGGAGAGCAGTGAAGAAATTTCTAGTCTGTTTAGTAATCTTATTGGTGAATAAGTCAGCAAAGCTGACAGCAGTGAGGTCTGTGGAAGGTTGAGTGTAAGAGGGACATCAACAGATTGAAAGTATGAAACAGATGTCTGGAATCATGAAAAAAGGATGAGATAAGGGATGAGAAATAAGTTTGCTTAGCGATGGATAAAGGCAGACTGGAGTAACAGAGCATGCATTTGTGGTGCAGGAAGTCAGCCGAAGTGTGAGACTTTCTCCAACCACATTCAGCTGCCCTGAAACATCAGCGAAGTTATCTTGTGTATTTAGTATGCCATGGTTGGAGGTTAGGCCTGCATGTGGGATGGAGGGAGGTGTGAGCGAGTTTGTCAAGCGATGTGCAGAGGACAGAGTTGTAGCTATTAGTGGCTTTGTCCATGCAGTTGGGTGTTGAGATTTGACTGAGAAGAGGATATATAGTGGTGGAGATTAGTTTAGGATTCAGGGCACCAAGGTGCCTTCTAGATAGAAGAGTAGTGGGGATAGAAGCAGAAAGCAGGGTTGGCGGCAGGAGAGGTTTCCAGGAAAGGAGGTGGTGATCGGAATGGGGAGAGATGTGTTAGAAAAGTTGGAAATAGTACAGAGGCTTGAAAAAATAAGGTCCAGAGGGTTGCCAGTGTAAGGTATGTCAAAATCAGGTACCCTATTTAAATAAACCAGGTACCCCATAAACATAGACTAATGTTACATTTCCAGTTTCAGCAATCAAAGCTCTGATAGCTCTGATAAAGTAAACTCATGGCATTTCTATTAAACCACCAGTAGATGGCAGCAGAGTGAAAAGCCTGAATGATGAGCACGTTTTCATGTAAGATGTTTCCTTAGCAGAAGGAACCAAAAAAAGCAGACCTGTTGTTCCTAGTAGGAACAGATAATCAGTTACAATCCTACCAGACTGAAAGGTCATGCTTTATGTCAGTGCAGGTAAGAGGGAGCAGATCCAGGGTTATCAACAGGGCAAAACTGATTCAATTCACATCCCAGTGATTAGATAAGACACTATACAGATGTCAGTGGGTTGTGCTGATGTGTCATAGGGCACCAGCATACAGGGAATGTGATGACTATAGGATCTCATGGTATACTGTTTTGATTATATTGTACCACTGCCTACTATAATGTAGATTCAGTAATCATATATCTGTACATGTTTAATTGTTTATTATTTTCTATAAGGTTGTTATTCCTGCATAGGTGAATGTTACTGTTATATATCTAAATGTGTATTAGTGTATAAGGAACAGATTATCAATTACAATCTTACCAGATCTGCTTGATGTCATTGCAGAAAATTGTTACATAAAAATACTTCTGGTTTCACCAGCCCGCTCCCTTCGCACATTGGAATTATTGACCATACTTTCAGCATATGTGCAACACCAGCTTGGTGGGTAGGAGAGTTGGACCGCTGTGTGAGGCCCTAGGAGGAGGTGCTTATGGAGAGGGGTAGCAGCTGGTGTGGTGAGTAGATTATCTTGTTATATAAGTGATTTTAAATATTACTTGTATTTTTGCAAACCCTGAGAGTGCTTTCAGTACGGAGTACTTATATACATATGTAAGCTGGACGTTGCACCAGGTCTGGGACTGGAAATTTTTTATGTGCAGGAGTGGAAGTAATTGTTATATACACTATATTGCCAAAAGAATTCATTCACCCATCCAAATAATCAGAATCAGGTGTTTCAATCACTTCCATGGCCACAGGTGTATAAAATAAAGCACCTAGGCATGCAGACTGTTTTTTTTTAAATAAAGCTTTTATTGATTTTTCCAACAAAATTTAGACACACATAATATAACTTAAAGGTTATGCAGAGATAACGGGGGAAAAAAAGGGGGGAAAGACACAAAAAACATAAAAATAAGACATAAACAGAAAAACACAAAAACAAAAACAGAAAGACTTAAAAAAAAACACCATGTTACAAATCAAGCATCAGTAGTAAGGGTTCTCTCTATTCAGCAAGACCACTGAAAGGGTTGTCACCTATTACTTAAGGTATAATCATTAAATTTTAACGGTATAGGTGTCCCAAATCGACCAATGATCCTTTCCCACCCCAGTCAGTCCCATCAAGGCTCTAGCCATTGCATCCAAGGATCGCAACTCACTCAATCTGGTTTTAACAGCACCCACTGTGGGAATGACATTCGATTTCCACTTATTAGCAGCTATGAGAGTAGTAGTGACTGATAGGATATGAGCCAATAGTTGTTTTTGGAATTTAGTAAGGGAGTCGGGGAAAAATTTGCAGGAGGAACACCTCTGGTGTTGGGACCATCTCGGCATCTAAAATCTCCGAACTCAGGGCGGCAACTTGGTCCCAAAGTGTAGTAAGTCTAGGACAAGCCCACCATGTATGAAAGAAAGTGCCCTCCTCCTCTTCACACCTCCAACATGTTCTAGGAACCTGTGGGTTGTAATGATTTTCCCTGTCAGGTGTAATGTACCAACGATATAAAATCTTTTTCCTAGCCTCCACTAATGAGATGCAACGAAATTTCTTACAGTCTAAGAGAAAACATTCCCTCCATTGATCCGCGGAGAGTGTATGTTGCAGATCTCTTTCCCAGTTTAGTTGAAATCTCCATGTTGAGAGAGGTGTTCTAGTTAATAATAATTGATAGGTCAAGGAAAGGAGTCGCGAGTCAGGAGACGGGGTCAAGCAATAATGTTCAAACCGAGTCAGTATGTCAGCGTTAGGAGGGAGATGTAGCAGGCCATATTTCGCCAAACAGGACCTCAGCCTCATAAAATGAAAACCTAAGTTGCGATGGAGAGAGTGTCTCTCCTGTAGTTGGAGAAAGGGAAGGATATCATGAGAGGCATAAAAGGAGGATAAGGTGGTGAGTGAGTTACGACACCATGGGCGAGGATCAAAATCTGGGATTAAGTGAGTGAACATTGAGAGGGGGGAGGCCAGAGACAGGGGGTGGACCGCAGTCAAGAGAGACCGAGTCGCATCCCAAACATGCAGGAGTAATGCTGGCAAGGCCGGGAGGTCGCCTTTCATTAGTCTACATGACTTAGGCGTCCATAACAATCCCACAAAATCATGTGGCAGCGAGCAGGGCAGGATCAATGAGGTCCATTGAGGGAGGTCTACCCCCGCAAATATGCGACCAAGATTTGTCATCAGGGCAGCTCTATAGTATAATAATAAATTGGGTAAGCCTAACCCTCCCCTGTCCACAGGCTGATGTAAGATCGCGATTTTAATTCGGGGACGTTTACCTCTCCATATAAATTGAGAAAGGTTTGAGAGAACCGTTTTAAAGAACGACATAGGAGCTGGTAGAGGTAGAGCTCTAAAAACATATGGTATTTTAGGTAAAAGCATCATCTTAATTGCATTAATCCTACCCGCCCAAGATATTTCCACCGTTGACCATTGTTGACAGAAAGTCGAAACCATATGTATTAGTGGTGTATAGTTAAGCTTATAGAGTTGAGGTTTGTTAAAAGATTGTTTAATTCCTAAATAAGTCAATGATCTATTACGCCAGTCATAAGGGTATTGGGATTTAAGAGTGGACAGTTCAGCGTCAGGGATACCATGGGCAAGAGCCTGGGTTTTGCGTACATTAATTTTATGGTATGACAAGTTCCCATATTCAGTCAGTATAGAATGAAGGGTCGGCAAAGAGGTGAGGGGGTTAGTCAGAGTCAGTAAGATATCATCGGCAAATAGGCTCAATTTACACACGGTAGGTCCTACCAGTAGTCCTTCTATCCCGTCAGATTGTCTAATCGCTTGGGCCAATGGTTCCAACGCTAACGCATACAATAATGGGGAGAGAGGACATCCTTGTCTTGTGCCATTTGTTATGGGGATCACTGTAGATTGGAATCCTGCATTTAATACGCTTGCATTAGGACATGAGTAGAGCGCCATAATGGCCTTAATAAATTCTTTGGGGAAGTTAAATTTTAAAAGAGTGTGCTCCAAAAATACCCAGTGTAGGCGATCAAACGCCTTCTCGGCATCGAGAGATAGGATTAAGGATGGCGTGGCTGAGTCGGTAGCATAATCCATCAAGGCCATAGCCTTGATGGTATTATCAGGGCCTTGTCTGGACTTAATAAACCCTACTTGGTCGTCGGCTCAATAAGGGCATGATATCTGCCAATCTATTAGCTAAGATTTTAGCGTACAGCTTGGCATCGACATTTAAGAGGGAGATGGGCCTATATTTGGAGCAATTATCCTCAGGTGGCATTGTTTTGGGAATTGTAACTATAGTAGCGGATAGCCAGTCGCTAGTCGCACCCCCCGAAAGGAATACGTGACTCAGCGCAGAAAGAAGATGTGAGTTTAGCTGGGGGGAAAAGGTTTTGTAGTACGTAGCAGTATATCCATCTGGACCGGGTGCTTTATTAACCTTAAGGGAGGAAAGGGCTGCTTGGAGTTCTCCTAGGGTCGGGGTAAACCTCAGTCGATGAGAAATTGCTTCTGATAGAGTCGGGAGATTAAGTCGTCGTAGGAAAGGGAAAATCTCCTGGATAGTGGGCTGAGATAAATTTGCATCTTGTTTTAAATTATATAGTTTTGTGTAGTATTGAGCAAAACATTCTGCAATTTGCTGGGGATGGTGGCAAGTTGTCCCATCCGCTGCTACCATACGCTCAATTCTAGTTTTTGCCACTTTCTTGCGTAATCTATTGGCCATCATTTTACTCGTTTTATTATTATATAAATACATTTTAGTGCGAAGCCTACGAGCTGCCCAGACATAATCATAATTATACTATCTAATTTAATATATGCTATTTTATATATATGGGATTGCTGTGGTTCAAAGGGTCCAGGGACCTTAGGCCACATGTGGGCGCCTATACTTCCTCTTTTAGTCATGAGCCCTTTAGGTACATGTAACGCATTTGTCTGCACATGTACTGAAGCACTTACAATGCACCTTACTGATTATATATAAGATATCTCAATATTACACTGAGTTTTAACGTCACTGTCTAGACATATAATGCCCTACTATAGATTTTAATTATTATTGACTACACTTCTAACTTAGAGAACGCATATTTTAGTCACGGTCACTTTAAATACACGTGAGTTATGGGCCATCACCTTTATTAGTATAATGAAGCACTCATCTTACACTTGTTATAGTTGAATTTCTTAAATTGAATGTATCACTTAGAACTCACGAAATTCATTATTATGCATTATTTATACATATGCAAATAATATGCAGATTGTCTTAATTTCTTATTTTTATTGTAGTATTTTAAAAATGCCAATATTAATTTATATATTGTCTTTGCTATTTTATTTGAGGAAATTGGATTCTGTATATACAGTTTATTTAATATATATAGATGTTTATACACCTAATCAGCCAGTGGCCTGTATGACATTGTTCATTGTAGCGCTACATATGGTGTCTAATCCATACACCATGTTAATGATGATCCTCTCTTTTATAATAACGCAATGTTAGTGATGTTTTGTACTGTTATATAAATTCCGTATCCTATTAAGGGGTTCCCCCCATTTTTGTAGTAACTGTCGGGCGTGCGTCCCCCTCTCTCTCCCCTTTTTTGACGAGTGGGAGTAATTTTCGAAGCTATATTCCAAGTAGCGCGGCGATTTGGAGATCCTGCGTCTCAGTTTGAAACGCAGGATTACTGCGCATGCGCAAAATGGCGGGCGCATTATATATTTTCACATGAGTAAAAAATCTCTTTCTAATTGTGCCTATTTAGCACTTCCGCGTTTCGGGGTGACACGCAGCCCCTCCAGACATGCGCAAGATGGCGGGAACCACTTAGCCACACCTGTTTCAAAGTATAATTAATTCTGAGTAATTGATTTTTTACATTGTTAATTGAATGTGTATTGTATAAAAAGGCAGCAGCAAGAGCAGACATATGATTACCAGCTGAGGAAGCCTGTATAGGCGAAACGCGTCCTGGTCTTTGGTCTGGTAGATATGATCTATCTATTTTAAAACTAATAAATGTTTTTAATTTTTTGAACAACTCTAACTGCTGTCTGCCTTTATAACTCTTGCAAAGAAGGTTTGGGGAACACCTTACGATTCCCTATGCGCATTGTGACGGAGCCAATAGAGGCTCAATCAAGTGTGAGTTTGAATTTGGCAAATTCTTTCCTAATATATCAAGCTGCCCTTGATTTATTGCACTAGGAGGTGCCTTCTTGGTTTTTTGCCCATTCTCCTACAGTGTTCCTATCTTTGGAGATTTCTGGAAAAGTCGCCTGAAGGTTATATGGGCACCTGAAATAAAGTCCCAGCCTGCCTGATTCCTAAGAGCCGGTCGTAGGCTCCACAGAATTGCATACCGCATCTACATTATTGAGAAGATTCATTCCTAAAGTCAGCAACTTCTGCTTATGGACATACAGGGTGTCTACCCCACTGTCTTTTCTGGACTTTGGTCTTTTTAAGCGCTGTGTTGTATTTTTGTTCATTCAGACATAATCTCGTTTATCCAGTTCTGTTAATTGCATTTGGAGTCCAACAAGAGTAGACCTGTCTGCGGGATTAAGATGTTTCTTATGTAAGGTAGTAACTTGTCAGATATTAGGGCCAATAAGTCAGCATTTACAAAAAAGAAATCGATCCTAGAGTAAGTTTTGTGTGCTCCAGAGTAAAACGAGTAATCACTTTCGCTAGGGTGGAGAATACGCCAGATGTCAAACAAGTGAAACTCCGCCAGTAGAGCAGCAAAATTACGCACTGAGGAGCGCTGAGATCTAGTAGGTCGAATAGGCAGGTCAAGGGTTTGGTTAAAGTCCCCGCAAACTATAAGTCTCCCCATTGAAACCTCAAGCAATTTAACCATGGCTTTGCGGATGAACGAAAGTTGGCCAGCATTGGGACAGTAAAAATTAGCAATAGTGTGTTTCGTTTGGTTAATATCACATATAAGAAAAAGATAGCGTCCATTGGGGTCAGCGATCTCTCTATGTAAATTAAAGGTCACGCTCTGATGGATTAAAATGGAGACCCCTCTCGCCTTAACTGCGGCTGTAGCGTGAAAGTGATGGGGATAGCTTGGTAAGAACAATTTGGGGTGGGCAGCCTTTTTGAAGTGTGTCTCCTGGAGACACACTACGTCAGGAGGCTGGTGACGCAGGTCTGCATATAAGGAGTGTCTCTTGTGCGGAATGTTCAACCCTTTTACATTCAGCGAAACAATCTTAACCATCATTTTACATTGCTATTATCCAATACAAACAGGGCAGATACGACCATAACCTGAGGAATGAAGTCTCCCAAACGTCAGGCATCAAATCTGAGGGGAATATTAAGATGATATTCAGAGACTCCTTACTCTGGAGAAAATTAACTTGCATACGGCGTTTCTGGCAACGAGAGTGAAATGTACATAATAGCATGGTGTAAACAAAAACATAAAGAAAAAAAAAATAAAGGACAGAAAAAAAGAAGAAAAAGTCCCAGTCTGGAAGGACGGGGATCAGTGCAAACGGCACTAAAAAATTATATACATCGAGTCTCCCAGGCCACACTGTGAATGGGCCAACCCTGAGAATGTCAGGGGGAGAAACGGGGGTTGAACTCTGCCGGTGGAGTTCAATAGGCACTGAGGGGAGAAACAAACAGCGAGCCCCCGCCAGGCAGGTCTCCCGCTCAAGTACTCCAAGAGAAGCGGTACGTCAAGCAAGGTAGGTTCCAGAAAATTCCTCTGGCAAGGACCCCAAAATAGGAAAAAGGAAGATAGAGTCCAGCAATACCGGACCAGTACGACAGGACTCACTTCGCGGTGTCTACACGATGCCATTCCGGCGACACTTTCTGTGGAGATGGTGGGGTTTGATGTGGTGGCGTATACTCCCCTATCAGGTTCCACGACTGCAGGGTATCAAGGCCTTCCCGGACATCACGAAGCGTGGTCACCACTCCATTACGCGTTACCAGCAGTTTCAAAGGGAACCCCCAGCGATACGTTTTGCCATGGTGGCGGCAGATGAATCAGGAAAGAATAAGAGGTCGGAGTATGGTGCAGGTAATCCAGCGGAATTTCGCATAGCGGACAGGAGGGATTCTTTAATCCGAAAAAAGTGGACTCTCATTAAGACATCTCTCGATATCGATTGATCCAAGTGTCTCGGTTTCGGGATACGATGTGCTCTATCAAGTTGTAACTCCATGTCTGAGGCTTCTGGTAGCAAGGAGCGAAGCAGGTTGTGTAGGTATACGGTTAACTCCGCTGGTTTAACTGTTTCAGGGATGCCACGCACTCTGATATTATTTCTGCGGGATCGATCTTCTAGATCCGTCACCTTAAGGAGGAGAGTCTCATTCACCGATTTTAACTCTTTATATGCGTCAACCAATTCGTTGTGGGCCAGACACATTTCATCAGACTTAGATTCTAGTGCATCAGTGCGCTCACCCAGATCTCGAACTTCTTGATGGAGAGTTGCAGTGATGGATCGAAAATCCTCCTGTATGGTGGTCCTGAGATCCTGAAGCAGGGTCTGAAGTTGAAGGCCCGAAGCAGGAGCTGAAGCAGAGAGGGTCTGAGATCGAGATTCTCCCTCCTCCGAATGCGTCGATTTCAGGGAGCCGGACTCGCGGGAGGCTTGGGCGCCATCTTGCGGCCTATCTCGGGTCTTTCCCGGGCGCGTTATTTCTGCCGTTTTTGGGGTCTTGCTGGGTGCCATCTAGTGCCAAGGGGGTTCCGGAGCCAGTAGGGGTAAATTGCAGCCAAAACCGCCGCCATTGTGAGCCACTGGAGCAGGGAGATCAGCCTGGAAATCCAGTCGTGAAATTTCCTCGCTTCTAAATATCCCACTTTCAGCTGTATTATAAGAACGTGGAAGTGTTTGGGAATGACAGCAACTCAGTCACGAAGTGGTAGGCCACGTAAACTGACAGAGCGGGGTCAGCAGATGCTGAGGCGCATAGTGCGAAGAGGTTGTCAACTTTCTGTAGAGTCAATCGCTACAGACCTCCAACTTCATGTGGCCTTCAGATTAGCTCAAGAACAGTGCGCAGAGAGCTTCATGGAATTGGTTTCCATGGTCGAGCAGCTGCATCCAAGCCATACATCACCAAGTGCAATGCAAAGCGTTGGATGCAGTGGTGTAAAGCACGCCGCCACTGGACTATAGAGCAGTGGAGATGCATTCTCTGGAGTGACGAATCGTGCTTCTCCATCTGGCAATCTGATGAATGAGTCTGGATTTGGCGGTTGCCAGGAGAACGGTACTTGTCTGACTGCATTGTGCCAAGTGTAAAGTTTGGTGGAGGGGGATTATGGTGTGAGTTTTTTTCAGTAAATGGGCTTGGCCCCTTACTTCCACTGAAAGGAACTCTGAATGCTTCAGCATACCAAGACATTTTGGACAATTCCATGCTCCAAACTTTGTGGGAACCGTTTGAAGCTGGCCCCTTCCTCTTCCAACATGACTATGCACCAGTACACAAAGCAAGGTCCATAAAGACATGGATGATAGAGTCTTGCGTGGATGAACTTGACTGGCCTGCACAGAGTCCTGACCTCAACCCGATAGAACACCTTTGGGATGAATTAGAGCGGAGACTGAGAGCTTGGCCTTCTCGTCCAACATCAGTGTGTGACCTCACAAATGCGCTTCTGGAAGAATGGTCAAAAATTCCCATAAACACACTCCTAAACCTTGTGGACAGCCTTCCCAGAAGAGTTGAAGCTGTTATAGCTGCAAAGGGTGGACCAACGTCATATTGAACCCTATGGATTAGGAATGGGATGTCACTTAAGTTCATTGGCAAGTCAAGGCAGGTGACCGAATACTTTTGGCAATATAGTGTATATATACAGGGCTTTTTTGAGGCGGTACGCGCCGGTACGCCGTACCGGCACCTCATCGCCAGCCGCTCTTTGCTTTTTAACTTTTGACAGCTCCGGTATCGAACTCTCGGATTCGAATCTGGAGCTTTCTGGTTGGAGCAGGAGCGGATCCAGCGGCCGCCGCGTTCTTTTCTTCTACGAGCGGCCGCCTGCATGGATGTCTGCCGCTCACCTGGGATCCATCCAACAGCCAGCCGCGATGTCGCGAGATCACAGCTGCCTAGTGGATGGATCCCAGGCGCACAGCAGATATTCATGCAGGCGGCCGCTCATAAAAGGAAAGAATGCGGTGGCCGACAATGACTCGGAGGGGCCTGGCAGAGGTGAGCTGGTGGCAATATATCCATGTGAGCTGGCCTGTGGCAATATATCCATGTGAGCTGGTCTGGGGCAATATATCCATGTGAGCTGGCCTGGGGCAATATATCCATGTGAGCTGGCCTGGGGCAATATATCCATGTGAGCTGGGGCAATATATCCATGTGAGCTGGCCTGGGGCAATATATCCATGTGAGCTGGTCTGGGGCAATATATCCATGTGAGCTGACCTGGGGCAATATACCCATGTGAGCTGGCCTGGGGCAATATATCCATGTGAGCTGGGGCAATATATCCATGTGAGCCTGGGGCAATATATCCAGTGTGAACTGGGGGCAATATATCCAGTGTGAATAAAGGAGTATTTATTAGGACATGAAAAATCTTCATAATAATCAGTTTTTCCCTGGGCGTGAGAATCACCTATTTTTCCAGAAAAAAGCACTATATATATATGTACAGTATATAGATATATTTTTGACTCCTGTGGGAATCCAGCCCTAGGTCCCTGTGAGGTCCCTAAAGCCTTTGGCTGCTTCATCCTTTTTTCCAGGTGCTCAGTCTGTTTCCAAGTTTCCAATCTGGAAAAATAAGCACACCTGGTAAACGACGCCGTACTCTGATGATGCAAGTATAAACCAACAACCCACTTGTAATAAAGGAAAGTGGGGAGATATTGGGCACATGGGACAAAAAAGGACACATGTAAGTGGGGCAGAAAAACACAACAGACACGAGAGTGTGTCACAGGTCAGCAATCTACTACAATCTCCCATAAATATGTCATTTTTTAAAACACTTTATTTTAAAAGATTTTTCATATTAGGTCATATAAAAGATATTTTAAGCTGCAGTATAGATAAAATCTGACAAGTGCAAGTGAGAATCAGGCCCTATACCATAACTACCACAGGTCATGCTGGAATAACCAAACGAGAACAGGAGGAGTAACAGTAATTAGGAAAGGTGTAGGTGGGCAGGGAAGAGCAGAAAAATATAAGGATTTCAAATGACTCGAGTGTGAGCTTTCCTGAACAACAGATGATGGGTGTCAACTGCAGTGTCTCTATGGATGGATGTTGCCCCCCCCAGTGGACTGCGCCACGTGACCATCTTGCCAAACAAATAGTGGATGCTTTTATCTAATGGGGTGAACTGAGAATGGTGGGGTGGAGATATTCTAATTATTAGAGAAACAGCTACACCACAACTTTGTAACATAGTAATCACATGCATTTGTAAGTTAATTTTTAATAAAAACATTTATAACAAAAAAAGTGTCAATAACGTTTCCCCATTCAAATGCTTTTTTTTTTTACTTTCCTATTTTATGGATGAGCCACGACGGTTTGCCCTATGAATATTTAACTCTGTTAATACTCTGTACATCACCTTCCTTCTTCCATTTGAACTGTTGTTTAACCCAGTTATATTTTATGTATCAGTGATTATTCGTGCTGGAATACTTCCCTCTCCCTTTTATCTTCTTTCCCTCTTTTTTCCTTTTCCTGTGTTTCCATTTGTGTGCAGTTATATGCTCACATGTCCATCTGTCTAAATTACACATATGATCAGCTGTACAATTTTCCATCATTACACGGTTTGTGACCTTGAATAGTTTCTTCCAAACTTGCTAGGACATTATAATTAATAAAAACATGTGAAACCTCCTGTCAGAGTTTATTGCGAGTGGAGCAGGAGAATCACAGCCTTCACAACCTTTATTTACACTATTAGTGATAGATTTGTTTTGGTTTAATAAAACTTTAAGTTGTCAATTTCATAAATTTTGGTTTTAAGAACTGTTAAAGCTTTTACAGTTATTTTTTTCCTTCGAGTCTACTACATTGAAAGTAATTTTCCGCAATTGCAAGCACTCGCCCTGGTATTCCGAAGCTGTTATTCCTTTACCAGTCATATTTCTTCGATGTGGTATATTATTTTCTTTGGCATACACAAGTACAGTTCACAGACACTTTGTATTATTATAAACAGTAGATGTCACTGTTGGACTAAAGAGTTGCAAAAGGCTTAAAGCATAAAATTGGTTCTTTCCAGTGCTTATTGTAATTTTGTTTGTCCTAATTTAATTTACTGGGGATTTAACAAACTATACAACAATTAGCCAACTTTTACTCATGTAGAGATGTATTTTCAATAAACAAGTATAGTTCTTGCCATATACTGTATATTGAGATATTTTTTTAAAAAAATTCTAGCCGTTTAGTTTTAGTCGTCTAAGAAATGACGGGATTGTAATGTTTGATATAGTTGGAAAAATATATGTGATAACAGTAAACTTTTTTAAAAGTATTGTGATTGAGTAATAGTCTACTTTGACCAACTGAGACCGGAATTTTTTTGTTTCATGATCATCATGTAGTAATAAATGAAGAATAAATAGGGTTGTGCCATAATATATACTCCCAAAGACTCTTGCCTGGAAATATGAGGCTGCCCTATACATACAAACTGTAATACCTATTATTTAGTAGTATATGGGGTGTTCTGTATCCCTTTTTACCTGTACTGGTTTAGCAGTAGATAGGGTTTTGAGCTTTCTAGATATAGGGCTCTATTACATTCTTCGCGCAAACGTTATCGTGTGCGCAAAAATGCATTAACGCGAGGGGCAAAACCCTTTGTGCTGAATGTCGTGTTACAATGTCCGCGCAAAAAATGCCTATTAACGTCTACCGCGGGTGAACCTGCGCGAACGCTGCGCGAGTGTACTGTACTGCGCGCGTCCTATACTTAACATTGTGAGTGCAAATGCGTTTGTGCGCTGGTATGCAGATGGCATTACAATCTATGCGCAAAATTTAATGCACAGCGTTTGCACGCATAATTTTAACGTCTTTGAAAAGCTGGTGGTAACGGCAAATCTGAACGTCCTGGCCGAACCCAAATACACCAGCCCAAAAAAAACAATACAGCACAGTATAGTTACACATTCTACGCATACCCAAACAATAAAATTGAGAAGTTGTGCGTGCTTCTTTTATTGATGCAGCATATATGCGCAGATTGACTTTGACAGGCGCAAAAACTTAACGTGAGACAATTGTGGTTCTTAATTCTGATTGGCTGAATCGCGTGAAAAAACAGTCCGCACACTAATGTCTGCGTGCAACGTTGCTGCGTCCGTTTTAAGTGCGTCGTATTTTGACGGATGAAAAAATGCACGTGGATTGTAATACCAGCGTTGTTTTACGCGCGTTAACGTTTAATGCTCCGTCCAAAAATTTGCGCGTTCTGCATGTGTTTTTGTGTGAAGAATGTAATAGAGCCCATAATCTTTTGGGGGTAATTCAATGCAAATTGCTGGAACAAAAAGCATAGGGGTACTGGAAAAAATAAAGTAGTCATAGTTGGACTAAATGATAGTTTGTGTTAAAGGTGTGCATTGAAGGGACCTAGGCTGGAAATGTTCTGGTTAGGAGTAGTTAGTGAGTGTTTAGGGTGTGGGGTTAAGGGTAAATAGGGCTATAGTTATCCAAGGGATAGAATAGGAGGGATAAAAGTGTAGCGCGTAATGTTAACCTACTTAAAGCAGGTATTGTAGCATGTAACTCCTGACATTATCACTTTCCAGGGAGCCCCGAGGGTTCAAACTCCTAATGCTTAGAGCTAATTAATCTAAAACCTAAGCAACAACCTAACAAATTATAACCTAAACACCACCACCTCTAACCCAACATCTCCCTGAAAGTACTCCCTTCAAGCATCTTGGGATGTATCCCAACCCAGGCTATAAGGACTACAGCCATTTTACTTAATGCTATGATTTTCCTGCAGCTTGGGTTTACAGTAGTGGCTGTTTACTGTACACTAACTCTTCCTATGCTTTGTTTAGAAACTGTTAACAACTGGTCAGCTAGAGAATAGTGATCTGCTCACTTTTAGCTCACTATTCTTACCTTGAGTTGGTATTTTGAAAAGAATGCTAGCTCGATGACCATGGTAAAAGCAATATGATGTAGTACATTAACTCCTTAGTGACCAGACAGTTTTACCATTGTCAGTCCGAAAGTACCCACTGCTGTTTTACATACATGCGGTGTTTTTAGGTCTAATTTTCCTCTTACTCGTTTATGGAACCCACACATATTATATACCATTTTTCTTGCCATTAAATGGACTTTCTAAAGATACCATTATTTCCATCATATCATATAATTTACTATAAAAAGAAATATGAAATATGATGAAAAAATGCATTTGCTGTTGTGCAGATCTGTGATGTGCATTGTGTAAGAACGTATCACAGATCTGCACAGCAGCAAATGCTCATACACACCGCACATTATTGTGAGTTTTATTGCTGTGCAACACTGTGATACACTCATACACACCGCACATTACTGTATCACAGTGCTGCACAGCAACAAAACTCATAGCAATGTGTGATGTCTATGAGCATATCACAGATCTGCACAGCAGCAAACGCTCATACACACCACTCATTATTGGGAGTTTTGTTGCTGTGCAGCACTATCATACACACCGCACATTACTGTATCACAGTGCTGCACAGCAACAAAACTCTCAATAATGTGCAGTTTGTATGAGCGTTTGCTGCTGTGCAGATCTGTGATATGCTCATAGACACCACAAATTGCTATGAGTTTTTTTGCTGTGCAGCTGTGATACAGTAATGTGCGGTGTGCATGAGCATATCACAGAGCTGCACAGCAATAACCTCACACCCATACACACTACACACTATTGTATTGCAGAGCACCATAATGGTTCTTTTATTGTAGTAATTTCTGTTACATAAACGCTGGTCATTCTTGGTATCATCGGAAAGGCCATGCTCCGGTCTTTCCAACGATACCTCATATAACACCCTAACATCTATAGTTCAGGAGATACGGTGGTCCAAAGAACCCGCTTCTGACATCATCACACCCATGTGCGATGATGTCAGTGGACGGCGACTGGTCCCGCAGGCAGCTGACATCCAAGATGTTGGCCCCCTTTGGGAGACATCCGCGATTGGCACCAGGGTGTCCACGATCGGCGCCAAGCCCCAGAACTGCACAAATGGGCTGCAGACGTCCTCTGCAATTCAGTGGAGGATTGTTTGCCCTGCCAGTATATGCCAGTTCTGAGTACTGGCGCGTACTGGCAGAAAAAAAGACCTGGCTATTGGTATATCGGCAATGTAGCAGTCGACACAATAACTTTAAAAATGCTCAATATCGGGCCCGATTATTGGTCGTACCGATAATCAATCGACCCCTAACTGTTAGTATCCTTTTCGTTTGCACTCATGACAATATAGGGCTGGTCTAAATTTTTTTTTCCAGTGCTGCTTTTTATTCCCGGTCCGGCCCTGGCTCCAGGGGACAACAAGCAGTCGATTGGACCACTGATCTCGCTGCGAGATGAGAGGAGAGTATTGGATTTATGGGAGGGCATTAGGGGGTGCTAAATGATTTCACAAAAGAGCACCAGCTTTGAGGTAGCTGTTTACAACAGCTCTGGTTAACTTAGCACCAATTTTGGAATAGGGCCCAGTATCTTTAAATGGATCAGGTATTATGCCAAACTCAAAGCATGATACAATATCTATTGAAAACTTTTTTTTGGTGCTTAGTGTATTAAGATATTTAGGAAACATTCAAACACTGCACTAATACTTAAATTTCCTTGGATAGTTTATTGTGTGTCCTGTCCACTGTATTCTCATCCTCTGGTTTGTAGCTGTAGGGAATCATGGACTTCTGTAACTGCAGGCTATCCACTTCAGGTTTCAACAAGAGATCTGCTACTGGGCAGCACAAGTAGTGATTATTTGTATATTTTTCACTTTCCTGTCAGACTAAATGACTATGGCCTGAACTTTATTAAAAAGGTGTTATTATCTCCCTAGAAATGCTAGTTAATGCATGTTTTGTTTATCACAACATTCTCCTTGTCCCAGTCATGGCTGGGCTTTTTTCTCAGAGAATAATCACATAGAACCCTGAAACAATTGTATTTTTAGGCTCCATAGTTTCAATTTTTTTATGTTATGTGCAGTCACGCATATTGGTTATTATCTCTTTAGCAAACAAACAAGTAGTAATAATCTACATATGACTGGCCTAATGTCTTAGAACATCATTTTATTAGGGTCATGTGTCTCTTTGTGGAGTCCTAAGGACACCAGGATCAGATAACAGTGGGCAACATACGGAGTTGCTGTCAGAATTGATCATTGTCTCACAAATATTCTGACTCAAGCTGCTAATGCATGACTCATATTAGAGCCAGTAAGACTTGCTACTAATGGATAATGGCTCCTGCACAAGTTATTCCTTAGCGAGACACTATTAACAGCATGATTGGAATAGAACCCACGTTTGTAATATGGGACAAACAATATCCTGGGATGTCTAATTTCTATGAGTATATACTTTTTTGTAGCAGGTTTGGATTCAAGGACTGATGTTAGTATGTAAATTAAAACATAAGAACTTATACAAAATTTTAAAGTATAGTATTTAGTCCATATTTTCTGATTGAGTTGGAATGTTTGAGAGACATTTTGCAAAAGCAAAATCACTTAGCACCAGGGTTTGAGAGGCGGTATTATTATCTGAATCCTGGTAGTTTGGAATGGCTCATTCTTCATTGACTAGCCACAATAAAAACCCATTCATTTCCAGTAAGCGTCCATAATATCTGAGCCAAAGGCAAATCTTTTTGACTAGGTAGTGATAGCAGCTTGAGCTGTCAAGCTAATAGTGGCAGCTGTATAATGGCTCGAATTGGATATCTTAATGACAAAGGACCCGGAATTGGAATATGAAAGAGCTAAGGAAAAAGATTTGCTTATGTCAATAACTCTTAATAGCTCCCTGTTACTGACTCTGTTCCAATTGAGCTGCCGTATTAGTGGCTTGAGTTGGAATATTAGGGAGACACTTGTTAATGCCAGTACCGCAGGACTCCATGGAGAGATGCATGAACCTCTGTGAAGCTCTGTACAAGCTTGCAACTGTGGGTGTCCATCAGAGCTGTGGAAGGATTTTGGGAACTATTAGTTTCCAGTGTTCCACTGCATGTGGCCAGAGAATGCAAATGATTGCACTAGTTGACAAAGATGAAATGAAAATCTATGGAGTTTTCCCCTAGGGGTTAAAAACAAAACAAACAAAAAACAACAATGCCTCAAATTCTCAAATATGAATGAAGCATGGACCATGTGTGAAATGCCGTGAAAAAAAAGTAGGGGGAATCACAGGGAAAAAAGAGACTGTATATAGTAGATCCTCACCCCCCCCTTTCTCTCACTATAAGTATACTGGGTCATCCAGACGTGGACCCCTTGCTTGATGTGCCTAGAGGGGTGTCAGCTATACCCTCCTGACGAGGCCTAACAAGGCCGAAACGATCGTCAGGGGTTGCTGCACCTCTCGTGCAGGGATGACGTCCTCGGCAGTCATTACTGACCACCCTCATTGGGTGAGAGCAGACTGATTTGCATATGGAGCATTCATCCCTGTAATGGCACAAGCAAGCTAAAACCTTTGTGAGACCTGAGCGGGCACCCACCGTAGAGCAGGCCACTAGTGCTGATGCTCGTCCTCAGGATCCTCACACCCCCCTTTCTCTCACTATAGTAGACAGCTAAAGTATACAAGCGTGGGTGCCTCACCCCTTTGCCACCCAGCCAAACCTTATCCGAACACTGAGGACAGGTACATAGCCAACCATGTGTCCCTTATTTTGTGGAAATTTTGAGGTGTGTCATGCAAAATTGAAGTCAGTTTATCCATTTCCATGGATTCTAAGATTTTAGAAAGTATCATTTTAACTGCTGGGATCCCTGGAGTGCTCCAGAGCTGTGCAATTGCTCTACGTGTTGCAAGGACCAATTCAGCAGGTGTTTTGTTTTCAGAGTGGGTAAGCCCATCCAGAGGTCTTGTTAGCAAAAAAGTACCAGTATCCAATGGAACCGGTTTGTGAAGAATGCTACTGGTCAAGTCTGTCACTGCTTGCCAAACAGGTTGGAGCTTTGGATAGGTCCACCACACATGAAGGAGGGTGCCCCAACTGCCACAGTTTCCAGCAATCTGCCGTTGCAAAACGGCCCATAACATGGAGTTGAAGGATACCACTGAAAAAGCATCTTGTATGCTTGCTCTCTGTGTACTGTACAAACAGAGAGAAGCGTTAGCATCCCAAATGTCAACCAATCAGACTCTCCCGGGGCTGCTTCCAAATCATTTTCCCATGCTTTAACAAATGGGAGCAGTGGTGTAGCGTGGGTTGTCGGCGCCCAGGGCAAGGCAATAATTGTGCACCCCCCCAACCTGTGGACACGGTAACTCACCCTGATTCCCTTCTACCACTAGAGTATTGACCCCCTTACCCCACAAGCACATGTACTGTATATTAACAAAATCTGATATAATAAAAAAGTTAAACACACATGCCCCCCACGCTACGCCACTGCTACCAGTCACCCTGTCCCAGTATACCCTAGCATAGTTCCACTCTCACACTATACCCAGTCACTCTCTCCCAGTAGCCACAGTCACCTTCTCCCAGTAGCCACAGTCACTCTCTCTCAGTACCCCCAGTCATTCTCTCCCAGTACACCCAGTCACTCTCTCTTTAAGTACCCCCACTCTCTCTTTAAGTACCCCCAGTCACTCTCTCTCCCAGTACCCCAGTCACTCTCTCCCAGTACCCCCGTAACTCTCTCTCCCAGTAGCCCCAGTGTCAGGGTCGGGGGAGTGGGAAGCAGGAACCAGGTGTAGAAGCTATAACGCAGTACAGAGTAGGGGATATCCAGAAGAAGAGTCAAGACTTTCCAGGTTTGGTACACAACAAGGATATATTAGCATTCGTTAGCAGGTATACAACTCTTAAGAGAAGCGACGCTGTGGCAATGATAGTGTGCAAGGACTGGGTATATATAGGCAGTTGGGGTAGTCACGCCCCTCTGAGCGGTGATGATTCGTTTCCCTATTGGGTCCCATCTGGGAGGTAGGCTCTCCCTGGGGGCGAGCCCAGGCCCTGTCTATCAAGGGCTCAGCCACGCCCCCCAACCTGTAAAAGGGAGCCTCCAGACCCAGACGCTGGTTCGGGCCACGCCCCCTCAAACCGCACGGTGAGGAGTCAGGCACCGTGGTTCTCTGGGGCTCCAAATTGGCGCCATGACAGGCCCCACCGGCCGCTCGGATCAGGCGCGGTCCGCCCAACGCCGGAGGAGGCAACCCCCGTGATCGGGGCAGCGCCACTGCGACCACCGCAGGTGAGGGTCCAGGCCGCGAGGCGGCACCAGGTGGGTCCCGGGGTCGCCGAGATCCCGCTTTGGGGCATGACAGAACCCCCCCCCGAAGGAGCGCCCCCCGGGAGCGACCAGGGCCCGGTCTGCGCGGGTGCAAGCGATGAAACGCCCGGAGGAGAGCAGGTGCATGCACGTGCTGAACCGGTTCCCAAGACCGCTCCTCAGGGCCATACCCTTTCCAATGCACATAATATTGGAGTCCGCCCCTATGCAGACGGGAATCAAGAATCCGGCCAATCTCATATTCCAGGGAATCCGACACCACAGAGGGAGGAGGAGGAGCAGGGGAGCGGTTGATAAAAGGATCGGGATGATATGACTTAAAAAGGGAGACATGAAAAACGGGGTGTATCTTGTATGAGTCCGGCAGTTGAAGACGAAAGGCAACAGAGTTGATCCTCTTAAGGATACGAAACGGACCCACGAACTTGGGACCCAGTTTTTTGGATGGACAGGGCAACCGAAGATTTTTTGTGGAGAGGAGGACCATGTCTCCGATTTGAAAATCTGGTGCAGGTCGTCGTCGTTTATCCGCAGCTTTTTTGTACGTCTCTTGAGCAGCTTGTAGGGTAGTCGCGGCTAAGCGGAATCCTTGCTTGAGATTGAGAAGGCGATTGGTTGCTTCAGGCACAGTGGTGGTTAGAGGGATATTGGGAATGGCAGTAGGATGGAATCCGTAGTTTACGTAGAACGGAGAGGAGTTTATGGAAGAGTGTTTACGAGAGTTGTATGAGAATTCTGCTGAGGGCAGGAGGTCGAGCCAGTCATCCTGGAGGAAGGAAGTGTAACAACGTAGGTGCTGTTCAAGAATTTGGTTGACTCGTTCCGTTTGTCCATTTGTCTGTGGGTGAAATGATGAAGAGAGGTTTCGCTGTATTCGTAATAAGGAACAAAAGGCTTTCCAGAACTTAGACGTGAATTGAGTTCCCCTGTCTGTTGTTATAGTATCGGGAATTCCATGGAGACGGAAGATATGGGTAAAAAATAAGGAGGCTTTTTCTCCGGCAGTCGGTAATTTCTTACTAGGAATGAAGTGTGCCATTTTAGTCAATCTATCGACAACCACCATGATTGTGTTGAAACCTTTGGACGGAGGCAGGTCTACAATGAAGTCCATGGTTAGTTGTGTCCATGGTCGGTTTGGGACTGGTAGGGGGCAGAGTAAACCCGCAGTCTTGGTAAGATTGACTTTTGTTCTGAGACATGTAGGGCATGATTGGACGTATTGTTTGACACTGAGCTCTACAGAGGGCCACCAAAACTGTCGAAGAACAAGATCCAAGGTGGTTCGTATGCCTGGGTGTCCAGCCTGTGGAGAATCATGACATGTATGTAAGACGTCGAAGCGAGCTTCTTCTGGTACGAAGACACGGTCCTTGGTAATATGAAGGCCTTCAGGATTTACTTCCAAAGAAGTGGTTGCGGTTAGAGTGCGAATCTTGTCATATACGGGGTGGATGATGCCAAGGAAACATTTTGAAGGTAGTATTGATGAGGGGGTAGAAGGAATACTACATGAGTGATGGATGCGAGAAAGGGCGTCAGCCTTACCATTTTTCTGACCCGGTCTGTAGGTGACATGAAAAATAAAACGAGCAAAAAAGAGAGCCCAGCGGGCCTGTCTTGGTTTGAGGCGTTTGGCAGAACGCAGATACTCGAGATTTTTATGGTCTGTATAGACAGTGATCGGGTGTGAGGCACCCTCCAGTAGGTGACGCCATTCTTCAAGCCCTCTTTTGATAGCTAACAACTCGCGGTCGCCTATGTCGTAGTTGATTTCAGCCGGATTGAGTTTTTTCGAACAATATGCCACTGGGTGAAGAAGACCATCGGCCGCACGTTGGAAAGGATCGCCCCAGTGGCTATTTCGGAGGCGTCCACCTCCAAGAAATAGGGTGTTTGAGGGTCAGGCATGGAGAGGATAGGAGTGGTAGAAAAACGGATACGGAGAGTGTTAAATGCCACTTGAGCCTCTGGAGTCCATTTGAAGGGTATTCCGGTCTTGGTAAGAATGGTTAATGGGTGTACTATCTTAGAGAAATTCTTTATAAACCTCCGGTAAAAATTGGCAAACCCTAGGAATCGTTGGACTGCCTTTCGGGTGTCCGGAATGGGCCAGGACAGGATGGCCTCTACTTTTTTAGGATCCATCTCGATCTTTCCTGGAGAAAGCACAAATCCGAGAAAATCCACCTTCGTAGTTTCAAATATGCATTTCTCAAGTTTGGCATATAGTTTGTTGTCACGGAGTCGTTGAAGAACGATACGCATATGGGAGCGGTGGTCTTCGAGGGATGAAGAAAAAATAAGGATGTCGTCGAGATAGGTGACAACGAAACAATCAAGGAGGTCTCTGAAAACGTCATTTATAAAATGTTGGAAGGTGGCCGGTGCGTTACACAGCCCGTAGGGCATGACTGTATATTCAAAGTGGCCGTAACGTGATCGGAATGCGGTTTTCCACTCGTCGTCCTGTTTCATCCTGACGAGATTGTAGGCTCCGCGTAAATCCAGCTTAGAATATATTTTGGCACCCTTCAGTCTCTCCAACAGTTCTGGAATGAGAGGTAAGGGGTATCGGTTTTTTACCGTTATCTTATTAAGGTCTCGGTAGTCCACGCATGGCCTTAACCCTCCATCCTTTTTATCTACAAAAAAGATGCCAGCTCCTGCCGGAGAGGTAGAGGGGCGAATGAATCCTTTTTCAAGGTTTTCTTTTATATATTCTTTTAATACAGTCAGCTCTGGTTCTGACAGGGGGTAGATACGGCCATAGGGAATGGCGGTCCCAGGAAGAAGATCTATAGGACAGTCATAGGGACGTCTTGGTGGTAGTGTCTCGGCTTTTTGTTTATCGAACACATCGTGGAACTCATGGTATGCCTTGGGAAGACAGACATTAGTCTGCGTCATATCTTTGTCAAGTATGGACATTACAGTGTGTGTTCTCTGGAGACACGTTTGCTTACAACGAGGAGACAGAAACGACACAGATGCGGACGACCAGTGTACGTAAGGGTCGTGTAGTTTAAGCCAGGGAAGGCCGAGTATGACCGGGTACAGAGGTGAAGAAACAATGTCAAAGCATAATGTCTCAGAATGCTTAGAACCTATGGTGACTTGTAACGGTATGGTTTCGTGTGTTATGGGTCCAGACTGCAAATGAGAGCCATCTACTAGTTGAACGCACACAGGAAAGGTTTTATTGTGAAGGGGAATAGACAAAAGTGAAGATAAGTTTTCATCCAGAAAGCACCCACTAGCTCCTGAGTCCACCATGGCTTGTAGCGGGATCGTCTTCTGCTGCCACTGTAATAAGATGGGGAGCAGTAAGAGAGGGGAGGGATTCTTGGATGTATGTATGGCATGTATGACATGAGGAATGGGCTTACCCCTTCTTGAAACATTTCTGATAGGACAATTACGAACTTGATGGCTGGCTTCAGCACAATAGAGGCATAGGCGGAGTTGGCGACGGCGGTCTACTTCAGCTCTGGGTAGACGTCCGTTAACCAGGCCGATCTGCATGGGTTCAACCGAGGAACCTGGAGTAGGCACCGGGACCAATGCTGTGGAAGCAGAAGGTTGTTCAGACAGGTTAGAGAAGGGTCTAGGTATCCAAGGGAGTGTAGCTCCTCTTTCCTGACGTCTCTCTCTCATTCTGCGATCCACCAGAATACAGAAATCGATTAGGGCCTCCATATTAGGTGGTATGCCGACTCTAGCCAACTCATCTTTGAGGTGGTCCGCCAATCCTAAGCGGAATTGATCTAATAGTGCCGTGTCGTTCCATCCTGTTTGGTGAGAAAAGTGGCGAAATTCCGTGATGTACTCTTCGACGGGCCTACGACCTTGTTTAAGGGTTCTGATGACCGTTTGGGCTGTATCACGTTGGTGTGGGTCTCTATACATCGAGTCCAAAGCACGGGAAAATGAGGCCCAGGTATCTAGAGACGGATCATTCTGGCGAAGAAGAGTGTGTGCCCATCTTTTCGGTTCTCCACCGAGGAGTGAGATGACTGCTCTGACTCTTATGAAATCTGAGTTGTAGGTTCGAGGTTTTAGAGAGAACAAGACATGGCAATCTAGAACGAAAGTCTCGAACTTGGAACGATCCCCAAAGAAACGGTCAGGCAGGGGAACCTGAGGTTCTGGGGTGACTTCAGCGATAGGTTGGGGTGCAACGAGTTCATCACCAGGATCGTAAGGAGGTGGGGGACCCATTGCATGGAATTGGTCTCGCAGTTGTTGTTGCTCTGCATGTAATTCTTGAATGGTTCTGGTGAGACCGGTAACTTGAAGGGTTAGGGCTTGTACCGCCTCGGTAACTTCTTCGGGTTCCATGGTATGGCCACAGCGTACTGTCAGGGTCGGGGGAGTGGGAAGCAGGAACCAGGTGTAGAAGCTATAACGCAGTACAGAGTAGGGGATATCCAGAAGAAGAGTCAAGACTTTCCAGGTTTGGTACACAACAAGGATATATTAGCATTCGTTAGCAGGTATACAACTCTTAAGAGAAGCGACGCTGTGGCAATGATAGTGTGCAAGGACTGGGTATATATAGGCAGTTGGGGTAGTCACGCCCCTCTGAGCGGTGATGATTCGTTTCCCTATTGGGTCCCATCTGGGAGGTAGGCTCTCCCTGGGGGCGAGCCCAGGCCCTGTCTATCAAGGGCTCAGCCACGCCCCCAACCTGTAAAAGGGAGCCTCCAGACCCAGACGCTGGTTCGGGCCACGCCCCCTCAAACCGCACGGTGAGGAGTCAGGCACCGTGGTTCTCTGGGGCTCCAATTGGCGCCATGACAGGCCCCACCGGCCGCTCGGATCAGGCGCGGTCCGCCCAACTCCGGAGGAGGCAACCCCCGTGATCGGGGCAGCGCCACTGCGACCACCGCAGGTGAGGGTCCAGGCCGCGAGGCGGCACCAGGTGGGTCCCGGGGTCGCCGAGATCCCGCTTTGGGGCATGACACCCAGTCACTCTCTTCAAGTACCCCCACTCTCTCTCCCAGTAGTTCCGTTGAATAATGCTGCCCTGCTTCACGTGACTCATGTCAGCTTAAAGGAGGAGTCAGGACAGGACAAGAATTTTCTGTCCTGGTCCTCCCTTCCAGACGCTGAGTGCTAAGTCACCACCGGCGCTGCAAAACTGACGGCTACCGGTGCAAGGGACCCTCACAGACACCAGTGTCTATGACCAGACACCTTGCTGTTCCCTGCTGGAAAAAATAGTGGTTCAAACTTCTTTCGAAATTTTGCGTCCCTAAGAAAATTGCGCCTGGGACGACTGCCCCTGAGCCCCCCCCCCCACGCTATGCCACTGTACGGGAGGGCGAGTTGGGAGGAATGATTAGAGAGTACGGATTGTATCTCCGATATCTGTCCCTTACAAAGTGCCCTTTTAATGCAGTCTTTTTCAAAGGGGAGAAGCTTCTCTGTACCTGCTAGTTTAGTGAGTTCCACGCAACAGTTTCAATTGAAGAAGTCAGAAAGTTTCAAAAGTAGAGGGGGGCCCCTCTGGTATAGCTGATGTAGTCTCGCTATTCCCTGATGTTCAAATGTGGAAAAATGTATCAGGACCATACCTGGCTGAAAGGCCTGATTGCGTAAGAAGGGGTGAGGGGAGATAATGGCAAAGAGAGTTAAAAGACGAAGGGCCACATTACATTCCTAGTATTAAAACGTGGGCGCTAGGGAGGAAAAACTGCTCCCGTGTTTTAACGCTAGATTACAATGCAGGAGCAAAAAACGCTGCCTGCATTGCTTGCGGGTGTTAACCCCCAGGATGCGCGCGGCAGCGTTAAGCGCAGCTGTGCGCGTTCTCTCAATGGAGTCCATAGGAGTCCATTGAAGCAGACTCCGGCAGTCACATGACCAGTCGGATCTCGACTTGCGAGATCCGGCCAGTCAACGTAATGATACGCAGGGGGAGACTGGGGCGGACTTTTTCCCCCAGTCTTTCCCTGCTCCTGCCGAACTGAAGAGGCGGACAGAGCCGCGGTGACTATGTGCTCACTTTTTTTTTATTTTTTTGGCTGGTGTTAAGGGATTCCGCTTCTGCATAATCCGTTAACACCAAGTCCTGGATCTGGTTAACTTTTTGTTAACCGCGGCCGGACATTAATTAGCGTTAGGACTTTGTAATCCTATCGCTGATTAACAATTTGCGCTCCCCATGTTAAGTATAGGGAGCGCAAAGTACAGTAACCTCGTGCAGAGAAGTGCAAGGTTACTTAACCCGTTAGCGTTTGGATTGTAATGTGCGTTGAATACTTGGGATAACGTTAACGCTCACTCAGTTGAGCGCAAACGTTAGCACCAAGTATGTAATGTGGCCCAAAGGAAGTTATTCAGTGCATTTCGTGCTTTCTCGTTCCTCGCACTTGCCCACACTTCGGGGAATCATATTCCCCCACCCTGCATTGAATCCAACATTCACCGCAGGGTCCCCGGAGTGCAGGGAACAGACCCGAAAACCTGCCACAAACGCCGCAAAAAACATGCCGAACATGTCGGAAAAAGCAGACGAGCCGCCGAACACAGCACCGACCAGCCTCCGGAAAAAGCCATCGAATGTGGTAAAAAGAAAAAAAAGTTTGAAAGTGCCAAAATTGAAATGCTGTTTGCAAAAAAACTACTTAAAGAAAATGTCTGGAATTTACATATAAGGTCCTATGAATAATAATAATAAAAAGGTCTGTTACAGAAAAAAGAAAAAACGCTATTAAAAAAAAACTGAAATAAATTTGGCCAAAAATATCCCCAAAAATGCCTAAAAGATCCTAAAAATTCTATAAATAAAGAGAATTTTTTCTGCAGATGAAAAAAATAAATGCTTTATTAGATTTGTAATAAAAACGGGAATATTTTTAACATTGAAGCCTATGGGGTTCGAATGAATAAACCTGCCGAATGAAAACACCGAGCATCAGGGCAGTTCGGCAACTTTTCCCTGCTATTCGGTGTTCACTCAATATGTTAACCATTGCTTCTCTTTGGGGATTTCACTGCCTTCGAACAGGCACCTTACCTGCTGGCAGTTCACCAAAATTTGGCGAACTGCCTGCTCTCTGAATAGGAGAATGGCCACGAAATGGCACTGTACAGGGAAGTTCCCTGTTCGGTGACATTTTGGGGCCAGATCAGCTCTCTCTGAATAACCCCTAAAGTGGTGTTTGTCCCATATCCTTAAGAAGTTAAGAATACCGGGAGAAGTAGAAGGGACAGAGGGCCTACGGACCCACATGTTAAAGAAAGAGTAATCTCTGCCAAAGATTTCGTGTTCCAGGTCTACTCACCTTATGCGGCCTTTTGGAAATCATTTGATTGAATGTTTCGAACAATATACATATATATATATATATACACAAAATGCACAAAATAATCAATCCACATAAAATTTTACAATTTCCTGGAGCATAGTAACGTTCTAGAAGTTAAAGCAAGTTCTGATCACACACCATTTGACAGGTTTATATTAGTGAAATATTTTCTTGTAGGCATAATTCCTATCATGTAATGAATGCATTTAATCCTTCCAATTTTCTTTGCCTGTCTGATATTTGTTTGTTAATCATAGTGTGTCTTAAACTCCCCTATACCTTTTAATGTCAATAAAACCCAATGCTGTTTAACTATATTCCTTTTTTTTTGTATTTAATCATTAGGTGTGCTGCACATAGGGCACCCTTTTTTCATTTTATTAGAAAACAAACACATATACTGTACATACAAGTAAATTTTGATTCCGACCTCTTCTAAGCTTACCCGAGCTATTACAGTCTATTATAGCGTCTTATCAGGGCCGGATTAACATAGGGGCAGATGGAGCAGCAGCTCCAGGCCCAAGCCCCAGAATAGGCCCACGGAAAGGATAAAATTTGTCTGCATTGATGGGCATTTGGACCCCTATATCTTCACCTTCATAGCAGGGGTCCTACAGGGTCATGTGAGGTGTCACCGGAAAGGCCAAAGCATGACCTTTCCAATGATATCAAACATGACCAGGTTTTTGTAACAATAAAAGTAATATAATAAATATTTCTTTATTTTTTCTTTTTCTTTCTAACACAGCAATATTTTTCACTTTTCAATTATAAAGGGAACAATGATGCTGCAGTAACTCACCATCTCCTTTTTCATATCAGAAGTGTGGAGGTGATGGTACAATCCATTATTACGAATTGTTACATCCAAGAACCTAAACCGCCACACTGCAGCGAAGTGCACTGGGGGAGGGGGCTTTGGAACCCTGCGCCACTAATCTTTACATCTCGCAAGGTCAAGTGAGGTGTCAGACAGGACAAAGTCTGGCCTTTGCATTGCTACCAAACATGACAATGTAAAATCTAAAAAACTTTTTTTATTTATATTTTGTTCCAAAGCGATGGTATTGTCCATTTGTCACGTACAAAATGAGAAATACTACTTCCATTACTCACCTTCTCCTTTCCCACGCTGGGAGCAAGGTCGAAGTTTTAAACATAGTCATATTATTCATAAAACACCATTATCCAAAGCACATGGGAAATATCAAATTTTTTGGTTAAAATTGTATATTTTCTCAGAAAAATACAGTAACAGGTTCCCATTTAATTTTTTTAACAAGAATTCCCTATAGAATATATAACCACAGAGGTTTGGATGATAAAACCTGAAAAAGTAATTTTACACTCTGTGATGATTGAAATCTGAATGGAAATTTACTCACACAGTATCTGCCTGGTGTCATGCCCCTTGGCTGCAACCATCCTGATACCCCCCTGGTGGTAAATTCCCTGTACTGTTCCTGCCCTGTAACCTGCATCCCGCAACCATCACATCCAGCAATGCAACAGTTAATCACAAACACAGGTGACTCACAGAATAAAGGGCTCTGCCCCACACTACAACATTGCTGGTTCATTACAGCTCTTGTGTTCTGAGAGAGAAGTTCTGTTTACCTGCTGCTCTGCAAAAAAACCGATTGATCCTGTTTATTTTTCCTGGTTCCTGCAATTATTCCACGATTCCCATCATCTTACAGAATCCAACCTGGTCAGTTTACTCATACGTTCATCCTCCTCCACCCCTATCAACCTGTTTATTTGTGCTAATCTGCATCCTGTGTTCATATCCCCCATATCCCGGTGCCACCCCGGTACCTGGGCACAACACCTGGTTAGATATACCTATATATGCACTATTAAATAGCCTAAAATATGTTGTCATTTCACTAAATTCCAAAAAAAGCCGACCAAAATATTCAGCTCCAGGCCCATAGAGCTCTTAATCCGCCCCTGATTATAAAGTGGTATTATATAGCGGTAATTGTCGCAAGGACGCAGAGGCCAAAGTTGTAGCGACACCTAAAAGCTGGTACGAACTGATTCTGCTTTTGCAACATTATTTAGCAACCCCTAACCCCCCCCCCCAATTCATCTTATACTCGTCTCTCATCCCGTGGCGAGAAAAAAGCTTTATAAAATAAAAAACCTTACAGATTCCTTGATGTGCAGCATTTGCAGTGAATCACCAGTTTAATGAAATTATGTGCTTGCCTACATCCAAACATAATGGGCTCTATTACATTCTCTGCGCAATTGCGCTAGCGTAGTGCAAAAAATTTTGCGCACATCGTCCAGCGTTATCGCGCGAAAATTAACGCGGCATTCCGATCCGAACACATTTTCTCATCCGTCAAAAAATAACATTCGTAAAAATGATGCGCAAAACAAAGTGAAATACGCGCGCAGTACTGTTGCGCACGTAAATCAGTGTGAGGACTGGTTTCTTCGTGGGATTCAGCCAATCAGAATTAAGAACCTTAATTGACATCAATTTACCTTAATTGACTCACTTAAGTTTTTGCGCCTGTCAAAGTAAATCTGAGTATACATGCTGCAGCAATAAAAAAATATGCACGAATTCACAATTTTTTGGCTTGGGTATGTGTAGAATGTGTAACTATACTGTGCTGTATTTTTTTTTTTTGGTGCTGGTGTTTTTTGTTTCGGGCCAGAACGTTCCGATTTGCAGTTACCACCAGCTTTTCAAAGACGTTAAAATTATGCGCGCAAACGTCGTTCGTAAAATGATGTGCATCTATTGAAATACCATCCGCGTACCAGCGCACGAACGAATTTGAGCTCACAATGTTAAGTATAGGATGCGCACAGTTCATCATGCACGCGCAGGTCCTTCCGCGTTAGACGATAACGCGCATCGTTTGCGCGAACGTTGAAATACGACGTTCTGCGCAAATGGTTTTGCACTTGAGCAAATCCGCATTTGCACGCGTGCAGAACAAATGCGCAAAGAATGTAATAGGGTCCAATATTACTAAAACAATTACTGGTGTTTGTGTGCACATCCAGTAAATCCCATGCACAGCAGGTCTTTATGGAAGCGATAAACTATTGCTAGTAAACTATCGGTTCATCTTCAGAGACCAGTCTAACCTCTATGACATGAAAGGTAGCCCTGGGCCATTCTTCCGACTCTCTGCTGGTCGTATTGTTGTGGGAAGTGCACTGCCTCTTGACTTCTACCTACCTTATCCATACGTGACAAAGTAGCGTAATAGCCTCTCTCAACATCCACATGCAGAATACATAGAGAAGCAGTCTTTTATTGATCTTAACCAGTTGAACATGAAGGACATGCGTGGCAAATCCTCGCTTTTCATTCCCATGTGCAGAGGATGCTCCAAACACGTCTTTGCATTGCCCCAGCCGGATTGGCACTGATCTGAGGCTTCAATCAAAGCGGGCTGACATTCTGGATGTCAGCCCTAGCTGTGGGACTACCACCTCGCTCCCTAAGTCATAGCGAGCATGGACGATGATGTCATGAAAAGGGGAGTCTCCCTGCCAAGCAGTTGAATCCCAATAAACAGATGCAAGGGTCCTTTGGACCCCATCATCTCTGGAACCATGCGAAGTAGGAGGTCAATTGAGCGGTCATTGGAAAGGCAAGATTCTGTAAAATTTTTAATTTTAAATAAAGATAAAAATACTTTTTGTTCAAAAAGTGGCAGCATTGTTCACTTTTTCAATAATAAAGTGAACAATATTGCTGCTATACCTCACCTTTTCATTTCCCACAGCAACAACAAGTGTGGGTGATGGGGCAATGTGTTATTATGCATTATTTCAGCGAAAACGTAAGCAGTGAGGTGTGAGGAGCACAGGGGTTCCATTGGACCATTGCATCCCCATTCTGTACTTCTCACAAGGTCAAGCAAAGTGTCATTGGAGAGGTTAGAGTCAGGCTTTTCCAATGATACAAAACATGACCATATACAGGTAATGTGTAAAAATTAAAACAGTGAAAAACAAATCAATTGCAAAACGTCTTTTTTTCTCTCCATTCTAAAGCAGTGGCATTATTAGATTGTAACACAATAACAATGCCACTGCACTAATTCACCTACTCATTTCCTGCACTTTGAGCAAGTTTGGAATTGATGGCATAATGCGCTATTATGCATTATTTAATCTAAAACACAATCAGTCTCTCAGCTGCAACGAGAGGTGGGGGTCATGTGGATCCCTGTATCGCCATTACTCCACTTCATAAATTCCAGTGTCATTAGAAAGGCCAGAGTCTGATACCAAACATGACCATGTTAAATATTTAAAAAAAACTAAAAAATAGAGGGGAAAATAAAATATTTTTTTAAGGCTGTGATATTGTCCACTAAATTTACTCGCTGTAAACGATTGAATTCTGAATGGAAATATATACATTTTTGGTTATATCGTTCTGACGGGTCATGATATATACACATAGAAATTATATATTTTGAATCTCCTGTGTTTGCTGACAAAAAGAATATACTGCATAATTTGCCTGGGTCCTAAAAAAAAAACACGTGACTTTATATCACGTTTAAACACAAGTAGCAAAAAATGGTTAAAATGAGCTCAGCACACAGGGGTGAAATGGCTCAGCAGCAAAGGGGTTAATGAAGTTGATAAACTGATTCCTTAGCCCAGTGTTATATATGCAATTGGGAAATGGCAAATGTATGTTACCTTTTGAAAGTCAGCATAAAAAGTCCACATTTCAAGATATAAAACGCAATTCTAAATGTGAACTAAACGCAGCTGCAGATTCGGAGGTTGTCTTGAGCATCGCTGAGCACCTGAGCTGACAGACGTGATAACATTTCAGTCCTCAAGAATGAGTCACGGATCTTGCCTGTTCTTGCTGCTTAAAACCCTCGCTGGAAATCACACATAGCTTTTCTCACTTCTTCTGAACGCATGCCAAAATACTTTCCAAGTATATTTTTATTCCAAAAATGATGTTACTCGCTTCATAAAGGGCTATTGTATAACTTGAAGGAATAGTAACATATTGCTGTGCCAGTTCCTTACACACAAAATATAATACATTTATTAGATGCAGGATTTGAAAAATATGATTTTGTATTAGAAGGGTGGCTTCAATATTTTCTTCTACTTGTGTGATTTCACATTTTAGTTAGTGCTGTGTATACCTCAATGTAACTTGGTATGCTGACAGCTGAGAATAAAAGCAAACACGCATATCAACAGGCTTTTCGTCACTTCATTGATCTAAGTAATTTTATTTCATCTTCTTACAGCAGAGTCTCATGAAAATGTCAGATATAGATATTAATTGATTTTGCCTTGTACATACACTACTCAAAAAAATAAAGGAACTTTTTTTAATCAGAGTATAGCATCAAGTTGATTAAACCTCTGGGAAATTGATCTGGTAAGTACAGTAGCAGTGGGGGACTCGGGTTGTTAATCAGTTTCAGCTGCTTTGGTGTTAATGAAATTACCAACAGTGCACTAGATGGGCAACAATGAGACAAGACAACCTCCAAAACAGGAATAGTTTTACAGGTGGAGCCAATGACATTTTTTCCCTACTCACCTGGCTACGGTCAGTGTCACTACTGGTAGCAGGAGGCGATACCTGGACCCTACAGAGGTTGCACGGGCAGTCCAACTCCTCTAGGATGGCACATCAATATGCACCATTGCCAGAAGGTTTGCTTTGTCTCCCAACACAGTCTCAAGAGCATGGAGGAGATTCTTGGGACAGGCAGTTACTCTAGGAGAGTTGGACAGGGCTGTAAAAGGTCCTTAACCCATCAGCAGGACTGGTATCTGCTCCTTTGTGCAAGGAGGAACAGGATGAGCACTGTCAGAGCCCTACATAATGACCTCCAGCAGGCCACTGGTGTGAATGTCTCTGACCAAACAATCAGAATTCATGAGTTTGGCCTGAGGACCCAACAACCTTTAGTGGGTCATGTGCTCACTGCTCAGCACCGTGGAGCTTGATTGGCATTTGCCATTGAACACCGGAATTGGTAGGATCCTCAGTGGTGCCCTGTGCTTTTCACAGATGAGAGTAGGTTCATCCTGAGCACATGTGACAGGAGTGAAAGTGTCTGGAAAAGCCATGGAGAACGTTATGTTGCTTGTAACATCATTTAGCATGACCGGATTGGTGGTGAGTCAGTGATGGTCTGGGGAGGCATATCCATGGAGGGACGCACAAACCTCTACCGGCTAGACAATGCCACCCTGACTGCCGTTAGGTGTTGGGATGAAATCCTTGGACCCATTGTCAGACCCTACTCTGGTGCAGTGGGTCCTGGGTTCCTCCTGTGCACGACAATGCCTGGCCTCATGTGGCGAGAGTATGCAGTCAGTTCCTGGAGGATGAAGGAATTGATATCATTGAATGGACCCCACGCTCGCCTGACCTAAATCCAATTGAACACCTCTGGAACATTATGTTTCGGTCCATGCAACGCCACCAGATTACACCTCAGTCTGCTCAAGAGCTCAGTGATGCCCTGGTCCATATCTGGGAAGAAATACCCCAGGACACCATCTGTTGTCTCATTAGGATCATGCCCTGACGTTGTCATACAAGCACATGGGGGCCATACAAACTACTGACTACCATTTTGAGTTGCTGCAATGAAATTTCAGCAAAATGAACTAGCCTACTGCATCATTTGTTTTACTTTGATTCCCTATTCCCTACCAGGGCGTCTGTGTCAGCCAGAAATATCCAGCCCACTTCATGTATAAAACATAACAAGAAAAAAGGTGTCATCTGTGCTAACCCTTAAAGCTCCATGCAAAACAAAACACAGAGGTTTTGGTTTACTTGAATGGCCATTAAAGTATAAGTTCTCCTGCCACATCACGGAAAGCTCTGGTTAAGATGGGTCCCTAATAGGGATGAGCCAAACACTCCCGTGTTCGGTTCGCATTCGAACTCGAACAATTTCAAAAGTTCGAGTTTGAACTCGAACCAAACTCAATGCAAGTCAATGGGACTCAAAAGTTCGAATTTTAGAGTGTCCTGCAACAATACCTTACATATCCTAGCGCTAATTACTGATTGCGCTCCACATGTTGGGCCCTATTACATTCTTCGCGCATTTGTTCTGCGCGCGCGCAAATGCGCATTTGCGCGAGTGCAAAACCATTTGCGCAGAACGTCGTATTTCAATGTTCGCGCAAACGATGCGCGTTATCATCTAACATGGATGGACCTGCGGAGCGTGATTAACTATGCGCGTCCTATACTTAACATTGTGAGCTCAAATTCGTTCATGCGCTGGTACGCGGATGGTATTTCAATCGATGCGCATCTTTTTACGAATGACGTTTGCGCGCATAATTTTAACGTCTTTGAAAAGCTGGTGGTAACTGCAAATCGGATCATTCTGGTCGAAATGAAAAACACCAGCACTAAAAGAAAAATACAGCACAGTATAGTTACACATTCTACACATATCCAAACCAAAAAATTGTGAATTCGTGCATATTTTTTTTATAGCTGCAGTATGTATACTCAGATTTTCTTTGACAGGCGCAAAAACGTAAGTGAGTCAATTAAGGTAAATTGATGTCAATTAAGGTTCTTAATTCTGATTGGCTGAATCCCGCAAAAAAAACAGTCCGCACACTGATTTACGTGTGCTACGTTACTGCGCGCGTATTACACTTCGTTTTGCGCATCGTTTTTACGAATGTTATTTTTTGACGGATGAGAAAATGTGTTCGGATCGGAATGTCGCGTTAATTTTCGCGCGATAACGCTGGACGACGTGCGCAAAAAAATTTGCGCTGCGCGAGCGCAATTGCGCAGAGAATGTAATAGAGCCCGTTAAGTATAGGATGCACAATGTACAGTAAGGTCGCAGAAGCTAGCACAATCTCAAATGGCAGCAAATGAAAATTAAGGTGTACGAATCATCCAAAATTCAGTTTGGCCCGACATGAATTTCACATGTCTATACAACAAGAATACCATTACTAGTAGAACCAAATATTCATCGGAAAACTATAGGTTCTTCAACACTCTCTGCTGATCCATATGGAATTTATGAAATCAAGAGCTTGCGTTCTCAGGGGCACTCTTACTCAGTCATTCCTTCATTTTTACTTCACTGAGCACTGGTGACTGCTGAAAAAGCCACTACATAGTAAAAACTTGTAACATGCATTTATGCCAGCAGAGCTCACTGCAGCCGCTCTTAAGTCTTGAAATTTACTTCAAATGTTTAAGTATGATAATTATGCATAAGTATCCATATAGTCTGCATTATGAATTTGTATATACATTTTTAAAATACTTCTAGAATCTTTGCTTTTTGTTCCAGCCCCAGATAATTCTTTCCAGATTCCATGCTTTTTCTGTTGCTACATTGTTACTCAGGCTTTTTGTTGGACTAAACTATAAATAAATAAATATCTAAAGCTTCAGCTTGATGACTCCCCTCTTTCAAAGAAAGGACTTGCTCAGGGAGCCCACATATTTGGGAATGCCAATCAGGGCCGGCCCGATCATGGAGCGGCGCGGAGCAACCGCTCCAGGTGGCAGATTTTGGGGTTTACTACATATTGCAGAGAACCAGTTAAGAACTGCATGTCCCGGCATGCAATGCTCCAGTGATGCCACCAGGTGGCACCCAGACAGGGAGTTAACCCGGAGGTTCGGCGTCAAATTTCACAGATGGGGGGAAGAGCGCTGTGAAGGGAGAGAAGCAGGCGCTGGGCAGCATATGGAGGCAGACAGAGCCTGCTGGTAAGTAAAAGTCTCTCTCTCTCCTTCCTACACTCCCATCACTCCCCCTCCCTCCTGCACTCACATCCATGTGTCTGAGTGTCTGAGTGTGTGTGTGTGTGTGTCACGGAGGTGCCGAGGAGTGAACGAGCCCAGGGTGTGGTTACATAGAGACAGGTAAATGGGGTTTCAAGGTAAAAAGGTTTATTTTACTAAGGAACAGGAGAGGGGACAATGAATAAGTAATAAAACACTTATAGAAACTGGTTGGTAAAGTTATATATACAGCGGGCAGGGTACACTGGGCAGATGGGACAGGACACTAAATAGCACAGACACTGAATACAGATTAACACAGGGGTTGACAGGACAAGTACTGGACTGGACACGGACTACAGAAATAACTAAAGACACTTACTGGATACACAGAGGACGGACCAGAAGACACAGGGCAGAAGAAACAACAATAAGATCAAGCGTGGTATCAGGAGGGTTGAAAAAGGAGAATGGTCAGATCGTGCAGAGGTCTTGGCAGGCGGCGGGCATAGAGTGGTCAAAGTCCATAGCAGATGGTCATATACAGGAGGTCAAAATCAATAGGTGGCTCTGGAGCAGTGATGGGAGTGGAAGTCCAGAAATGGAGATTGTAGGGAATGTCCAGGAAGGAGGTTTGTAGATGGAATGCTGCGATGAAGGGGTCACAATGGGATATTGCAATGAAGGGTGGTCTCCACGGGAATGCAATGAAGGGTGGTCTCCACGGGAATGCAATGAGGGTGGTCTCCACAGGATGCAATAAGGGTAGTTTCCACAGGATACTTGCAGGGAAGGTGGTCTCCACAGGGTATTTGCAGGGAAGGAGGTCTCCACAGGGTGGCACACTGTGAGGCTTCCAAGGAAGGAAAGGATAATGCAGAAGCATTGCTTGAAGGGTGAGGCCTGATTATATGGGCATTGCAGGCCCAGCCCACACCCGAGACTGGAGAGGTGAGGGGAAAGTCAGGAACGGATCCCTGAGTGCCTGGACACAAGTCCAGACAGAGGTAAAAGCAGGACCGGAACCAGATTCTTTAAGGGAAATAGCACCTTACTTGCCCTTCGGCGTCTTCGGCAAGAACCATGACATTGTGTGTGAGTGACTGAGTGAGTGTGTGTGACTGACTGACTGACTGTGTGTGCTGGGTATGTGACACTGGGCTCTGCTGGGTTTGTGAAACTGGGCTCTGCTGAGTATGTGAAATTGGGCTCTGCTTGGTTTGTGAAACTGGGCTCTGCTAAGTATGTGAAATTGGGCTCTGCTGGGTATGCGACACTGTGCTTTGCTGGGTATGTGAAACTGGACTCTGCTAGGTATGTGAAACACTAGGCTCTGCTGGGCATGTGAAACAGGGCTCTGCTGGGTATGTGAAACTGGGCTCTGCTGGGTATGTGAAACTAGGCTCTGCTGGGTATGTGAAACACTGGGCTCTGCTGGGTATGTGGAACTAGGCTCTGCTGGGTATGTGAATCACTGGGCTCTGCTGGGTTGTGAAACACTGGGCTCTGCTGGGTTGTGAAACACTGGGCTCTGCTGGGTATGTGAAACTGGGCTCTGCTAGATATGTGAAACTGGGCTCTGCTGGGTATGTGAAACACTGGGCTCTGCTGGATATGTGAAACTGGGCTCTGCTGGGCTCTGCTGGGTATGTGAAATACTGGGCTCTGCTGGATATGTGAAACTGGGCTCTGCTGGGTATGTGAAACTAGGCTCTGCTGGGTATGTGAAACACAAGTCCAGACAGTGGTAAAAGCAGGACCGGAACCAGATTCTTTAAGGGAAATAGCACCTTACTTGCCCTTTCTTCGGCGAGAACCAGGACAGTGTGTGGCACTGCTGGGTATGTGAAACTCTGGCTCTGCTGGGTATGTCAAATTCTGGGCTCAGTTATACACAACTAACATTACTGTATCACAGAGCTCCACAGCAATAAAATTCTAATGTATGGTGTGTATGAGTGTTTGAATTTTATTGATGTGGCGCACTGTGATACGCTCATACACACTGCGTGTCTTTTTTTTGCCACAGTGCCATAAACCGCATTCAAGGGCACATGGAAAGACACGCACCAGTTCGACTGTGGAATGGACCACAGCAGCTCCTTTCCTGCCTTCAGTTTCCATCCAAGGTTTTTATACTCCACCCATCGTATTTTGAGTTCCAGTACAAGGAAGCAACAGGTGCACCCAATCCAGCCTACTGGGAACCTCTTAAAAGTGTGAAACTATAGGTCCACATTGCTTTTGCATTGTAATCTCTGTTGGAGGTGTACCCTGAAGCCTGTTTGGCCACGTTTCAAAGACCCTCACTGACTGTGTTCCAGAGACCATTGCTGTCTGCCTTGTACTCAAAAGACCCCATCTGTCTGCCTATGTTCCTCCCTGTGCCCTCCAAGCCCACTGTATGACCAGCTTGCTTGCTATCCATTTCTGCCGTCTTGTGGTCTCCAGCCTATTTTCCTGCTTCTTCACTTGTTCCTGCCTGCCCCTATATATTACTCGCTACATTGCTCCTGTGTCTCCCTGTATCCTGCCTTGTCCCTCGTTCTTACAGTACCAGTGTCCTGCTGTTTGCTGGTTCCTGCCTTCCCCCATCGCCAGGCCCGGACTGGGACAAAATACAGCCCTGGGCATTTTGGTGTGAGCAGCCCACTTTTTTTTTCTACATGGCGCGCTTTACTGTGAGTTCTTATTGCTGTGGAGGTCTGTGATACGCTCATGCACAGAGCACATTACTGTGGAGCTCTGTGATATGCTCATACACACACACCGCACATTACTGTGGAGCTCTGTAATATGCTCATACACACCGCACATTACTGTGCAGCTCTGTGATACGCTCATACACACCGCACATTACTGTGGAGCTCTGTGATACGCTCATACACACACACATCGCACATTACTGTGGAGTTCTGTGATACGCTCATACACACTGCACATTACTGTGGAGCTCTGTGATCACTCATACACACACACAAAAAAGGCATTTGCAAAAAAACTACTTCACAAAAATGCCTGAAAATTACATAGAAAGTACTATGAATAATAAAAAAGCCTGTTATAGAAAAAAAGCTATTTAAAAAAATTTTGCCAAAAAAATCCCGAAAAATGCCCAAATATCCTTAAATTAGGAAATAATCAGTGGGGGCCGACGGCTGGCCGGCTCTCTCTGATTAGGTCATAGGGTTCGTCAGTCGGCCTAGGTTGCCTTGCCGGCCGGCCCAGTAGGCTAGCGCCCGCCTGGTTTGCCCAATGACCAGTCCGGGTCTGCCCATTGCTCCTGCCTTGTTTCCTTGTTACCATACTATCTGCCTTGCCATTGTCACTTGTGGTCTGCAAATTGTTATAGCTGACTGTACTATACATGTGCTATCACTTTAACTAGTGGCTCCGCCCCAGGACGAAACAGGTCAGAGGGCACAGCAGTCATCTTCAGGAGTCAGTTAGTGTGATGCAGTTATGAAGGAAGATGCATGATCCGGTGTTCCTGTAGTAATTCAAAGCCTGTGTATAACAGTAAGTGTCCTGCAATAAAGCAATGGTGAACCTGACAGCCCAGCCTCATATCTGAACAAGCAGAGAGCATAACACAAATAAACTCCCTGTCACACATTACCTGTCCACATGTCTGTGTCGCTGCATTCTAGGCTCAAATTCTGCCTTACAGGTGACACCCAGTTACTCCAATAAACATGTGAAAAATGGTTTATTATGGGAATCTTCCTTTTAAGCTGCCATGCGACTACGGTGAGGTTGTACCCTAGAGCAAGCATCCAGGAAAAGCAAAATGCATTGAGAACCATGTGGTGGGAGCCAAGTCTCAAGACTTCCGAAATCTAGGAAACTGATATCTCAGCTTCTAGCCAGGGCTAATGCCACCTCCAGCCCTTTTCCCCTAGAGATGGGAAAGGTGTGAGGGCGCTCAGGTTACTGTGACTAAGGATGGGCTGCCGGTTCGAATCGGTTCGAAATTCGATTTGAACATCGGCCGTTCGAAAGTTCATGAACTTCGAACTTTTTGGGACGTTTGCGGAAAGTTTGAGAATTTTTTTTTTCAAAAAAATGCTTAAAAGATCCTAAGAAAATTTAGAAATAAAGCGACTCTTTACTGCAGAATATAATAATAAACGGTTTATAAGATAATGAATTAAAATGGGAATATTTTTAACATTGAAGCTTATGGGATTCAAGAAACATTTCCCACTCTTTGTTGTCAAACATTTCCCACTCCTTGTTGGTCAAACATTTCCCACTCCTTGTTGGTCAAACATTTCCCACTCATTGTTGGTCAAACATTCCTCATTCCTTGTTGCTCAAACATTTCCCACTCATTGTTGGTCAAACATTTCCCATGTATTGTAGGTCAAACATTTCCCACTCCTTGTCGCTCAAACATTTCCCACTCATTGTAGGTCAAACATTTCCCATGGCTTCAAATCGCGTTTAAACATGAGCAAAAGCGGTAAAAATGAGCTCAGCAGTGAAATGGCTCAGCAATCAGCAGTGAAAGGGTTAAAAAAATAAATTCATTGTTTCCTGTCCCCCAGGGCAGTACCCGGACCCCCATACACCTTTTATGGCCAATATCTTGCATATATGCCCTCTTGGAGGGCACTTTAATTTTCGAATGTTCGAGCCCCATTGACTTGCATGGTGTTTGAATTGTGTTCGAGTTTGCGGTCAAACTTTTTTGGGTATTTGAGTTCGAATGCAAACCGTACACGGAGGTGTTCGGCCCATCACTAACTGTGACCACTCAAATTGCATTGCCTCTTTAATAATTATACTTATTTGCATTTACAAATCCAATAGTGTGAGAGAAATTTTTTTTAATGAATTGTCGTCAAGCGTTCTGATCTTTATTGTTTAATAAGGATGTCAAGATTTTATATGGTGGGAGGTGTTGGATGAGGGGCATAGCCAAGGCAGGGTGATGTCAGTAAGGGGTTCATGGGAAGAATTTTTTGGGAGCCTAAAGACCTAAGGCTGGCCCTGCATAATGTCAACATATTGATGCACAATGACTATTGGCAACACTGACACAAGAGTTGGACAGGATATATCTGGCATTCGAGTCTTCTTTTTGTGTGATATTTATATTAATAATGGCCCCTGAAAATATGTGTATCTTTTTATGTACCAAAACATTTAGTCTTCCACTCAAATAATACCTAAACAACAAAGAAAAGCTAGGAAAAGCTTGATAGGAGGAATAATTCTAGTGGGAATATTACTAAAGAATCTCTTAAACCACAAAACTCCTCAGTATGGAAAGTATGAAAATGTAAGAACACTGTGTACACTTTTTTTTAACTCCGTTCCCTTCAGATGTGAATGACAACTCTTTTATTTTGACGTTAAAAAATATTAAATAATCTGATGTTTACCTGTCAGGGTTGGATTGATTAGGGAAGGGTAGCATCACAAAACAGAGTTACATCAGCAGTCTTGGATTTACATAATCTCTACCTAAATTTTCGCATCGGAGTAGAAAAACTTACCATTGTGAAATGTTGCCACTAACAGAGAGAAGGGCGGATAGCCAAGGGCTGGATGCCAATGTCTGCAAAGGACATCTGGTGAGATTTTTTTTTTCCTGGAGTTAGCAAAAATGTGTTGTCAATTAAATGTAAACGTCTTGCGATGGAAAAGTGACAAATGAAAACAATTTCTTTCATTAAGTTCTATACTGTATATGATTAAAATACATAAATACACTGTGCCTTGCGAAAGTACTTAAATCCTCCTTTATTCATTTTACTTAAAAAAGATCAATGTTACCTTAAATTATTATTTGAGGTTAAATGTCATCAGATAAACTTATGTCTTTTTTCAGCCTGTGTAACTATATGTGTCCAACAAGTTCAGCCTTTCACGCATCACCTACTGCTGTTGACCCAAAAGAAGGCAAAAGGCCCCAGTCTGAAGCGCTCGCCAAATATGCAACTTAATGGGAAAAAATCGTTCTTGACCCCAGAATGGCGGTCAGATTTCTGCTTAGATAAAGCAGCTCCTACGCATATATATTAAATATTGCAACCCTTAATATTTTGTTTTTGCAAGAAGTCATCTGGACGTCGTTTAAAAGTCTGTACAGTCTCTGACCCAACCACCTCATCAGGCAGAGAATTCCACAGCTTTATTGTTTTCACTAATAAAAAAAAAACCTTGTTTATGCTTTAGGCTAAATTTCCTTTCGTCCAGTCTAAATGGGTGACATTGTGTCCTGTGTTTAGTCCTGTTAATGAATAGGTTTCCAGACAATGGTTTATAATGGCCCCGTATATATTTATATAAAGTTATCAGATCCCCTCTAGGCAACGTTTCTCTAAACTAAACAGGTTTACGCTTGTTAGCCTTTCCTCATAACTTAAATCTTCCATTTCCCTTATTAAGTTGCCCACAACTGTATCTTTTCTAGCACCATAATAATATCTTTTTTTAAAACAGGTCCCAAAATTGCACAGCATATTCAAGGTGCGGTCTTACCATTGATTTCTAAAGTGTCGAAATTATATTTTGATCCTGAGAATGAACTCCTCATTTTATTCATGCCGAATCTTGCTGGCCTTGGTGACTGCTGTTTGACATTGGACATTGTTGCTGACGTTCTTCTTTGCAGAGGGTGTCTGGCCAGAAAGAGGGTCTGTATATGGCAAGCACAGGCGACTGGCTGGAGTTGAATAAATAAAGGTCAAACTGTAATCGTGGCATCATAATATTTGTCTTCAGGATCGGTCACAATACCAACCCGATTCAGATTCTTCCAGGATGCGTGGTCAAGCAAATAGGTCAAAGGGCAGGCGGCAAAGATACGAAGTCAAGAAAACAGGCAAGGGTCAAATATCCAGAAAAATGCAAGGCAATACAAACAATTTAGCAATTATTATTATTATTATTCTTTATTTATAAAGCGCCAGCATATTCCGCAGCGCTGTACAATAAGCACAGTATAGACAGGGTTACAATACATTGAACAACATTTGACAAACAGTACAGGAGGAGATGAGGGCCCTATTCCCGTAGGAACTCACAATCTAGGAGGGTTGGGGTTGGAAACAGGAGGAGAGGACTGTAAGGTGAGAGTGATTGATGGTTGTGTCAGTGAGTTGGGTGGTAGGCTTCCCTAAATAGGAATGTTTTAAGGGAGCGTTTGTAGGAAGAGAAGTTAGGGGAAAGTCTGACAGTACGAGGGAGAGCGCTCCAGAGAGTGGGGGCTGCGCGTGAGAAATCCTGCAGTCTATCATGGGAAGAGGTGATGCGGGGAGAAGCTAGGCGCAGGTCACTGTTTGACCTTAGGGAGCGGGCTGGGGTGTATTTGGTGATTAGTGAGGACAGGTAGTGGGGCGCTGAGTTAGTGAGGGTTTTGTAGGTAAGGATAAGGATTTTGAACTTAATTCTGCAGTGGATGGGGAGCCAGTGAAGGGACTCGCAGAGGGGAGCGGCAGAGACAGAGCGGCGGGTGAGGTGAATTAGCCTGGCAGAGGCGATCAGGATGGATTGTAGGGGGGAGAGGTGGGACAGAGGGAGGCCAGATAAGAGATTATTGCAATAGTCGAGTCGGGAGATTACCAGGGCGTGTATGAGTTGTTTTGTGGTGACAGCGGTAAGAAATGGCCGAATTCTGGAAATATTACGCAGTTGGTATCGGCAGGAGGAGGAAAGAGACTGGATGTGGGGGATGAAGGAAAGAGCAGAGTCAAGTGTAACTTCAAGACAGCGAACTTGGTTTGATGGGGAGATGGTGATACCCTCCACCGTGATAGAGAAGTCAGGAGGTGGGGAGGCATTGGAGGGAGGAATAAGTAGGAGCTCAGTCTTTGACATGTTGATCTTTAGGTGGTGGGAGGCCATCCAGGAGGAGATGCCAGATAAACAGTCACTGACTTTTGAGAGGACAGGGGGAGAGAGATCAGGGGTAGAGAGGTAGATCTGAGTGTCATCAGCGTAGAGGTGGTAATTAAAGCCAAAGCTGTTGATGATTTTGCCCAGGGAGGAGGTGTAGATGGAAAAGAGCAGAGGACCAAGGACAGAGCTTTGAGGTACACCAACAGATAGAGGCAATGAAGAGGAGGAGTTACCAGCAAAGGACACACAGAAGGACCTGTTGGATAAATAGGAGTCAACCCAAGCAAGTGCAGTGTCACCGAGACCCAGAGAGTTGAGGGTCTGTAGAAGGAGGGGCTGGTCAACAGTGTCAAAAGCAGCCGAGAGGTCAAACAGGATGAGAATAGAATAGTGGCCGTGTTTTTTAGCAGTTAGGAGGTCGTTGGTGACTTTGGTGAGGGCAGTTTCAGTTGAGTGTAGGGGACGGAAGCCAGATTGCAGGGGGTCAAGTAGGGAATTGGAGGACAGGAAGAGGGAGAGGCGGTTGAAGACTAGTTTTTCTAAGAGCTTTGATGTGAAGGGAAGCAGGGATACAGGGCGGTAGTTGGATGGAGAGTTGAGGTCTAGGGATGGTTTCTTTAGTAAAGGGGTAACTAGCGCGTGTTTGAAGGTGGATGGAAAGGAGCCAGTGGAGAGAGATAGGTTGAAGATGTCTGTGAGAGCAGGGGTGAGGGAGGAGGAGAGGGGAGGAATTAGATGTGAGGGAATGGGGTCGAGCGGGCACGTGGTGAGATGTGAGGAGGACAATAAGGAATTGACTTCCTCCTCAGTGGCTGGGTGGAAGCGGCAGAGGGTGGCAGAGGGGACCTGTGGGAGTGGAGGTGGCAGATAACTATCTTGTGTTGGGATGTTGCTTCTGATAGTTAGAGTTTTACTGAGGAAGTAGTCTGCCAGGTCTTGAGCGCTGAAGGCAGCTGAGGGGGGAGGTGCAGGTGGGTAGAGGAGGGTGTTGAAGGTGGACCAGAGCTCTTTAGGGTTGGAGGACAGCGTAGATATAAGAGATGAGAAGAAGGATTGTTTGGCCAAGTGGAGGGCAGAGGTGTATGACCGGAGAATAAACTTGAAGTTAACAAAATCGGCTTCAGAGCGGATTTCCTCCAGGCACGCTCTGCGGTGCGGGAGCATCTTTGCAGGTAGCGAGTCTGGAGGGTGTGCCAGGGCTGAAGCTGGTGGCGTGGGGCCTTACAGAGTCAAAGAGGAGCAAGAGTGTCTAGAGCAGAGATAAGCGTAGTGTTGTAGTGATTAGTGGCAGCATCAGGGCAGGTGAAGGATGAGGTATGAGGGAGGTGGTGAAGTAGGTTGGAGAATTGATGGGGGTCCACAGCATGTAGATTTCTGCGAGTGTGTGTGCGGGGTGGGGGAGCAGGGTGTTTAGGAAGTCCAGATAGGTTGAAAGAGAGAAGGTGGTGGTCAGAGATGGGGAAAGGGCGACATTTGAACTCAGAAATGGAGCAGAGGTTGGAAAAGACCAGGTCAATAACGTGACCATCGCGGTGGGTAGGGAGGAGGGAGGATTGTGTGAGTCCAAGGGAGGACGTGAGTGAAAGAAGTTTGGAGGCAGCAGGAGCGGAAGGTTCGTCAATGGGAATGTTGAAGTCTCCGAGAATTAGGCATGGAAGATTAGAAGACAGGAAGTGAGAGAGCCAGGTAGCAAAGTGGTCAAAGAACTGGGAGGTTGGTCCCGGTGGGCGGTAGATGACTGCCACCCTGAGGGCCAGAGGAGAGAACAGGCGGATGCAGTGTGTCTCGAAGGAGGAGAAGGAGAGGGATGGGGGTGGAGGGAGATGCTGGTAGGTGCAGGTGGGAGAGAGCAGGAGTCTGACCCCGCCACCATTTCTCTCACCCGGTCTGGGGGTATGGCTCAAGTGTAGACCGCCATGTGAGAGAGCAGCAACGGAGGCCATGTCAGAGGGAGTTAGCCAGGTTTCAGTTAAAGCTAGGAGGTTGAAGGAGTTTGAAAGGAAGAGGTCATGGACGGCTGTGAGTTTTTTGCACACAGAGCGAGCGTTCCAGAGGGCGCAGGAGAAAGAGGACAGGCGCTGAGGGATGATGGGAATGAGGTTGCTGGGCTTGCAGAGAGGTGATTTATGTGCGATGGAGATAGGATGAGAGGGAAGTATTGGATGTGTTGTGGGGCCAGGGTTAGGGGATATGTCACCTGAATAGAGTAACAGCAGGAGGGTGAGAAAGAGAAGGAGGGAATGGGATTTGTGGGAGTGGGAGTGATTGGCAGCACGAGAGTTAGAGGGAGACCATGTTCTGAGGAAACAAAGGAGCTCATGCGAGGCCATCATGTGGGACGAGAGGAGGGAGGGAGAGATGCAGATAGTGTAGGGATCGGTGGTAGAGGGGCAGGAGTTCCATTTAAGGAGAAAGGTAGAAGTAAAGAGCAGAAGCGTGAGAGAAAGCATGATATAGACGTGAGTTTACCAGAGTAAAAAGTGGGCCTTGCAGTTTTGCAGTTCCTTTCTCCAGTCCCGCAACTCCAGGAATCAACTCTGAACGTCCACTTAAGAATGCCACTTGGAAATTACACTGGAGCCTGGCTCAATGGAGCCTGTTATAGTTGTTATATAGGGCGGACTGAATACATATTTAGTTCTCTGACACGGGTTAATATTGGAGAAAGGACTCATCTTCCGACATCTTCATTTATAGTAAGGTCAGTTTGGTGCGGTGTGTCGGTGTCATGCCGAGTTTCCACATCATCAATGTGCGCCTCAGTTTATTCAGCATAAGAGGCTTGACGGGCACCACACGTATGCGTGGATTCACTTAAGGACGCTGTCACACCATGTACTGGTGTCCAATAATTTCGGTTGACGTGACATGTGGAGAGGATTGGGGCTTTAGACAGTGTGAGACTGAGCTGCGGTACACCAGGTCTGGAGGCTGGGAATTGCATGTATCTCTCCTGCCTCGGAGGCTGCAGGCTTTGTGACACATGTCTGAACCTAGGTGTTTGAGGCCATGGACGGTCAGATGGCAGTTCGGAAGGAGGGTCCATAAGGGATACATGACAGTTGTTAGCTTGAAGTCTATGACTATTCCCAAATCCTTCACCGGCTTTGATTTCTCTATGTACCATTTAGGCATTTAGGGTATAAGTGGCTTGTGTGTTCTTCACTTCAAAGTGCATAACCTTGCATTTATCCACATTAAATTTCATCTGCCATTTGAGTGCCCAGTCCCTCAATCTATCTAAATCCCTCTGCAGCGAAGTAATATCCTGCTCACATTTTATCACACAGAACAAAACTTCAAGTTGGTAATAGGGAACCACTAAGGGGAAAAACTGGCACAAGCCTATAAACCTTACTGACTCCCTGTTAATGGGTCTATTATAACTGGGCCACAGTATCAGCAGCTTGAGCCATAATAATTAGTATTATATTGGCCATCATAACTGAAATAATCTGCCATGTGAATAATATTGGTACACAGTACTTTGACCAAGAACAGGTAATTTGAAATATATGTTGCTATAATAACTAAAATATTATCACATGTGGGTAACTTATTATTAGGGATGGGACGAACACCCCCATGTTCGATTTGAACTCGAACACCTGAACAACCAAAAAGTTTGAATTCGAACTCGAACGTAATGCAAGTCAATGGGGGTCGAACTTCCAAAAATGAAAGTGCCCTCCAAGAGGGCATATATGCAAGATATTGGCCATAAAAGGTGTATGGGGGTCCGAGTACTGCCCTGGGGGACAGGAAACAATGAAAAAAAGTAAAAAAAAAGTTTTTAACCCGTTCACTGCTGAGCCATTTCACCACTGTGCGCTGGGCTAATTTTTACTGCTTTTGCTCATGTTTAAACACAATTTGAAGCCATGGGAAATGTTTTATCACCAACGAGTGGGAAATGTTTGACCAACAATGAGTGGGAAATGTTTAACCAACCAGGAGTGGAAAATGTTTGACCAACAATGAGTGGGAAATGTTTGACCAACAATGAGTGGGAAATGTTTGACCAACAAGGAGTGGGAAATGTTTGACCAACAAGAAGTGGGAAATGTTTGACCAACAATGAGTGGGAAATGTTTGACCAACAATGAGTGGGAAATGTTTGACCAACACACAGGACAGGGTATACCTGAAATAGGCCAGACGGTATACAAGGACGCATTCTAACACAAGCCCAAATCGATCAGTGTTAGAGTGGTCAGGGATAGCCAAAACTGTACACAAGGGGTATCTATCACATAAGTCAAAAATCAATCATAGTTAGAGTTGTCAAGGAATGGTACACGGGGGTGGCTCTCATACAAGCCAGATAACAATGGAGACTGAAAAATCAACCAAGTAGTGAATCGCCAGGAGACACTCAGCACTGAGGGAAGCAAACTCCACGACAGGGTGATGAGCCGGATCATGCTGTCTGTATTTAAACCAAGCGGGCGTGCATCATCATGCTACGCCCCGCCTTCTGACCAGCCCTCCCTGCTCCGGAAGCCGGCACAACTCCTGGCACCCGGCTTGTCGATGGCACCGCCGGGTGGCGGCGCACCCTCTATGCCCCAGACGTGACAGATAAGCTCATACACACCACACATTTACCCAGGACATGCTTGAAAACAATCATCTCAATGTATCCTTCCTGGTAAAATCCTTTATAAATAAATAAATAAATAAACATTACTGTGAGTTTTATTGCTGTGGAACTGTATTATGTCTTTTTTTGTTTTGGAAGGGGGTGAAAAGCTGTTTTGGGTTGAGGAAGTTTACGGGGCCCCATCCGCCCCTGGAAGGCACTAGCTGGCACCAAACACCCAATATTTGGGTGCACTGACCCGTGTACCGCATACATACAGGGCAGCCATCAGAAATGATGGGGCCTCTTACTGAACATCACGTATGCCCTGTATGCATCCGGTACACGAGTCAGTGCACCCAAATATTGGGTGTTTGGTGCCAGCTAGTGCCTTCCAGGGGCGGACTGAGCCATCTGGCACTTGGGCGCCGCCTGAGGGCCCGCGGGGGGGCCCGATCAGCCTTGCTTGCCCCAGCAGTCCAGGACGTGTGTGGAGCATCATGGGGATTCCCCCAGCATGCAAGACGCTCCACGTCCGTCCTGGTGGGCCCCTGCTCGGTGCCGATCTGTCACTGAGCAGGGGATTCAACCACAGCATTTTGTTTTTTTCCCCCATTTTTTATTGTTGCTCTCTAGATGCCTTCGGGAATTTGAATCTGTCTTGGCACTGCCAGGCTATCAGGCACAGTGTGTATCAATGAGTTCTACCAAAGTTCAGCAAACTTGAATCTGTCTTGGCACAGCCTGTTATCAGTGTGTATCAGTGAGTTATACCACAGTTCAGCTAATTAGAATCTGCCTTGTCACAGCCTGTTATCAGTGTGTATCAGAGAGTTATACCAGAGTTCAACAAATTTGAATCTGTCTTGGCATAGCCAGGCTATCAGGGACAGTGTGTATCACAGACTTATACCATTGTCCTGGAAAATCTGTATATCTTTGATGTAATTCTAGATACCATACAATAACACAGTTTAATCAGAGTTCATCTGTTTATCTATTGAGAGTTGAATCTGGCTGTTGCCAGCTATCAGGGTGTTGCAGCCTGCAGGAGAGGAAGTGAATCCGAGAGAAAGAGTAGAGGACATTGGCACCCTTGCAGGGAAAATATCAGTAAAATCGCCGACTTATATCAGAGTTCTGAATATCTTTTAATCTATATACCAGAGTTGAATCTGAGTTCTGCATATCTCCAATCTTTTTACCAGAGTTGAATCAGACTTCTGTATATCTCCAATCTTTATACCAGCGTTGAATCAGACTTCGGTAAATCTCCAATCTTTATACCAGAGTTTCCAGGCACTGGTAGGTTACCAAGTGATGACACAGGTGCTTCTGAGGCTGTGGCTGATCAGAGGAAGAGCGGTGAAGGCCGGGCCACTTGACTGATGCCTTTTTAAATTTTTTTAGTCCACGACGTCCAGGGACGTCAAATGTAGGCACCCATTGCCAGCGTCTTCACTGTATGGTGCAGGACTACCTAGGGCAAGGGCAGACCTGGATACCTTTACAGCAGATGATCCACTGGTTTACTGGGTGTTTGGATCACTGGCCAGAACTTAGCCAATATGCTATGGAGCTACTAGGTTGCCCTTCATCCAGCGTGCTTTCTGAAAGGACGTTCAGTGCCGCTGGAGGTTTTGTCACAGACAAAAGAGTGCGTCTGTCCACTGACTCTGTAGACCGGCTGACATTTATAAAAATAAATCAGTCCTGGATCAGCAGCTATCAATTCCCTGATGCCGATGTAACTGAATAGATCGGGGATCTCTTCTGCATTCCCAAAACCTCCACCACTGCACTCTTCCACAATACCACAGAGGGGTTACTTACGGTGTGAAGGCACTTGCCGCCACCAAAGGCTACATATTTGGGTGCACTGCCACTGACGCCTATACCAGATTCATATAATCTTAATATTTGACCGCAGGGTCCAACCCTGCACTCTTCCACAATACCACAGAGGGGTTACGGTGTGAAAGCACTGTTGCCGACACTAAAGGCCTAATTGTAAAGCACCTATTGTTACTTTCATCCAAAGCCTGCACAAATTTCACCATAATTTAGCCAAAAAAATCACTAAACTTGTTCTGCGTGTCCTAAAACGTCTCCTCTTTTCATACAGGCTGCCGCCCCAAGCAGTTGTTTATGAATAGATTAAAGGAAAACCATTTACCGTCATTTGAAATGTCATTTTTGTTTTTAAATGTTTCTATACATCCTACAAATCCGCCACTTCACAGGCAGGTTATGGGGACCTCCTAGGCACGATATTTGAAGGAATTTTTTGTTTTTATTCTTAACCTTTATTTCATGGAAAACTCACTGTTCCTTTAAAAACGTTTTTTTTTTACTTTTTGTCCTTGTTTCCTGTCCCCCAGGACACTACCCAGACCCCTATACACCTTTTATGGCAAATATGTAGCATATATGCCCTCTTGGAGGGCACTCTAAAAATCAAATGTTCGGGTCCCATTGACTTGCATTGAGTTCAGTTCGTGTTCGAACTCGAACTTTTGAAATTGATCGAGTTCGAATGCGAACCGAACACGGGGGTGTTCGTCTCATCACTATCAGCCACCAGAGTAAATTTTTTAAGTATCATCTTTAAAGCTTGTGGGTATGTTTGTTCTGTCTGATGAATGAATGGATAGAGGCTTCACCTAAGAGTTCTAATTCCCCAGCATCAATTAGTTCCTTCAGCAAGCTAAGAACTGTGCTATGAATAAATCAGTGTTATGTTTGTGTTATTTTCAGATAAAGTATTTAAACATATTAAAAGCATATAAAAGCATATTTTTTTGGATAGGACTCACCCTCACTAGAGGTGCCTTGACGTTCGGCGGGTGAGCTTAATCTTTTAATGGCCATTAACAGAAACCAAAGCCTCTAATTGCATTTTGTTTCACACGGTATAATGGGAATAAGCGCAGATGACATTTTTTCTTCTTGTTATGTTTTATACATGTTGTTGGGCTTGATACATTTGGTGGTTGCAGCCGCCCCATCGGGGAATAGGCGCGACCCCACCCCTCCTGTACTATGTATGTTTTAATGTACCTCCAGCCAGGTCATCATTGCAGCTGTTCCGCTCCGTGTCTTTCTATTTTGATCCCAAGGCGAATTTTGTTTCTGGGGGAACTTAAGTTAAAGCCCACCAGTTTGCCTCATGACTGACGGGCAGCATGGGCAAGTTATGGTTGGCTACACCGCAGCCTGTGGCTTCATTTTATGGATAGGACTCACCCTCACTAGAGGTGCCTTGACGTTCGGCGGGTGAGCTTAATCTTTTAATGGCCATTAACAGAAACCAAAGCTTCTAATTGCGTTTTGGTTCACACGGTATAATGGGAATAAGCGCAGATAAAATTTTTTCTTCTTGTTATGTTTTATACATGTTGTTGGGCTGGATACATTTGGTGGTTGCAGCTGCCCCATCGGGGAATAGGCGCGACCCCACCCCTCCTGTACTATATAAAAAGGTAAGCATGACTAAATTAATATGCCACGGGTGAAATATGATGAGTGGCTTTAAAATCTCTCATCGGTGAAAGGCTAAATTAATAATATTAGTTAAAAACATTGAGAAATCCATTCTGTCAGTGGAAAAAAGGTGGCGAAAATTCACCATGAAATTTAAATGTACATAAAAATAATTTAAAGTTCTATAACATAATATTTTTAGATTAACCCTATTTTGAGAAAGTTCCTGTATACAATTCTTTAACACTTTATATAGGAACATGGTTTGGACCACAAATGCCATTGGTCCAACGAGAATCTATGTAAAATGCAGTGCTGGATTAAATTCTTCATGGGCAAAAAGTTGAAAAATTTGATGTTCTTCTACAACCTCCCTCTCAGCTACATTGTACCTGTGGTCCATTCTTCTCACCCTCCAGTGTATCTTTGTCATATTATTCTCATCTCTTATTGTGCCACTGCCATATCCCTCTAAATGTCATTCTGTTAGTGGTACTGGGTGGTTTTCACTCAGCTTACCTTGGGACATGAGCCTGGAGTTGCAGCTCCAGTAGATCCTTTGATATTCCAGCCATAGTAAAAGGTTTATCATAAAAAAATCTGAGTAGACATAGTTTTGAAACTCTAGAGGAGTTATTCACACAGATTCAAATCTGCCCGAAAATGCACCGTACAGTGAATTTCCCCTTACGTTGCAATTTCGTGGCCATTCATCTATTCACAAAGCAGGCAGTTCGCCAAATTTTGGCGAACTGCCAGCGAAATACAGTGCTGTTCAGCGGCAGTGAAAGTCCCCAGAGAGAAGCAATGCTTAATCTATTCAGAGAACACCGAACAGCAGAGAAAAGTTGACGAAATGCCTTGATGTTCGGTGCTTCCATTCAACAGGTTCAATCAGACGAATCCCTTAGATTTCAATGTTAAAAATATTCCCGTTTTTATGCAACATCTATTTAACCTTTTATGCTTTTAATCTGCAGCAAAAAGTCTCTTTATTTTATTTTGTTTTGGATTTTTTTTCCTTTTTCTGTACCAGACCTTTTTATTATTATTCATAAGACCTTATGACCCCTATTACACTCTTCGCGAGGAACACTTTGCGCGAGGAAAAAAACATTAGCGTATAACGTCCTATTACGACGTTCGCACAAACGATGCGCGTTAACGTCCATCGCGAGTGAACCTGCGCGAACCCAGCGCGAGCGCAAGTTCCTGCGTGCATCCTATACTTAGCATTGTAAGCGCCAATGCGTTAGTACACGTATGCGCGCATGGATTTACAATCTTAGCGCAAAATGTAACGCACGATATTTGCGCGCATCATTTTAATGTCTTTGAAAACCTGGTGTTAATTTACAATCTGAACGTTCTGGCCGAAACGAAATGAACCTGCACAAAAAAAAATACAGCACAGTACAGTTACACATTCTACACATACCCAAACAATAAAATTAGTAAATTGTTTAATTTTTTTTGTTGCAGCACATATACGCAGATTGACTTTGACAGGCGTAACAACCGAAACCTAGCAAATGGTCGTTTTTAATTCTGATTGGCTTAATCCCGTGAAAAAACAGTCTGCCCACCGATTCCTGCATGCAACGGTCATTTGCGCCCGGTTTTGCGCTCGAAAAAACATGAAGGCTGAAAAAATGTGCTTGGATAGTAATACCTCGTTAATTTGCGCGCGCTAACGTTTTCTGCGTGCGCAAAAAAAATTGCGCTGCGCGAGCGCATTTGCGCGAAGAGTGTAATAGGGGCCTATATGTTTATTCTAGACATTTTTGTCCAGTAGCTTTTTTTGCAAACAATGTTTCAAATTTGACACTTTCAATTGTTTTGGTTTTTTTACCCTTCCGGCGGCTTGACGGCTTTTTCTGCGGCTGGTCGGCGATGTATTCAAAGGCTTGTTGACTGCGTTTGGCAGCTGTCCGGTGGACTTGTGGTGACTGCGGGATGGCGGGGGTCAACGAGTTGGCAGCGGCTGTCTGGCGGGATGGGGGTGGTGGCTGGTAGCTTTGCGGCAGCTGTCGTGCGGGGGCATGCACCGTACTTTAGGGACCATGCAGTGAATGCTGAATTCACTGCAGGGTCAGCGAATCGCACTCTCCGAAGTGCGTCAAATCAGCTTTCTGAATAACCCTGTAGTAAACCCATAGTTTCCCCCTCAACTTATGAGTGGTATGGAAAGAGAATAATAATTCAGCATAGGGCATCTACTGCTTCGGTCCTTCCCACAGTTCTTTGATTTAAGGTCATTATCTCTTCTATAATGGCAATGAGTTCTAGATGCTCAGAAGAGGAGGGCTGGCAATGAGTAAGTAGAAACGAATAGCTGTTTGACAAGCAAACCATTAAATCCCATTCTACCCTTTATACAAAGCTGCAATGGTGTGTGTATAAACCACCCAGAGCACCTCCCATGACATTTATACAATGATTCTGTACAGGGCCGGATTAACATAGGGGCAGATGGAGCAGCAGCTCCAGGCCCATGCCCCAGAATAGGCCCACAGAAAAGATAAATTTGTCTGCATTGATGGGCATTTGGACCACTATATATCCACCTCCATAGCAGCTACAGGGTCATGTGAGGTATCACCGGAAAGGTCAGAGCATCACCTTTCCAATGATATCAAACATGACCAGGTTTTTGTAACAATAAAAGTAATATAATAAATATTTCTTTATTTTTTCTTTTTCTTTCTAACACAGCAATATTTTTCAGTTATAAAGGGAACGATGATGCTGCAGTAACTCACCATCTAATTTTTCATGTCACTAACAAGCGTGGAGGTGATGGTACACTCCATTAGTATGAATTGTTACATCAAGAACCTAAACCGCCACAATGTAGCTAAGTGCACTGGGGGGACTTTGGAACCCTGCGCCACTAATCTTTACACCTCGCAAGGTCAACTGAGGTGTCGTGTCAGACAGGACAGAGTCTGGCCTTTGCATTGATACCAAACATGACAATGTAAAATCTAAAAGAAAAAGAAAACAAAAAACTTTATTTTTTGTTCCAAAGCGATGGTATTGTCCATTTGTCACGTATAAAATTAGCAATACAACTGCCATTACCGTTTCCTTTCCCACGTTGGGAGCAAGGACAGTATTTTATTCATAGCCGTACTATTCATAAAACACCATTATCCAAAGCACATGGGAAATACCAAATTTTGTGGCTAAAATTGTATATTTTCTCAGAAAAATGCAGTTACAGGTTCCCATTTAATTTTTTTTTAACAAGAATTCCCTATAGAATATATAACCAGAGGTTTGGATGATAAAATATGAAATAATAACTTTACACGCTGTGATGATTGAAGTCTGAATGGAAATTTACTCAAACAGTATCTACCTGCTTAGATATACCTACATATGCAATATTAAATAGCCTAAAATATGTTGTCATTTCACTAAATTACGAAAAAAGCCCACCAAAATATTCAGCTCCAGGCCCATAGAGATCTTAATCCGGCCCTGATTCTGTAGCGCCTAGCTTCTCCCCGCATCACCTCTTCCCATGATAGACTGCAGGATTTCTCACGCGCAGCCCCCACTCTCTGGAACGCTCTCCCTCGTGCTGTCAGACTTTCCCCTAACTTCTCTTCCTTCAAACGCTCCCTGAAAACATTCCTATTTAGGGAAGCCTACCACCCAACTCACTGACGCAACCATCAATCACTCTCACCTTACAGTCCTCTCCTCCTGTTTCCAACCCCAACCCTCCTAGATTGTGAGTTCCTACGGGAATAGGGCCCTCATCTCCTCCTGTACTGTTTGTCAAATGTTGTTCAATGTATTGTAACCCTGTCTGTACTGTGCTTATTGTACAGTGCTGCGGAATATGCTGGCGCTTTATAAAATAATAATAATAATAATAAACATGATGTATGAAAGAACTTTAAAGTGATTTATTAAATGGGTGTGGGATTATTGCTTAGAAATCATGTTTCTACTCATACAATATAATTATACCTACAATTCTGAGAATAATTTTCCTTATTTTACAAATACTTGATAAATCTTGGATATATATATCTCCTTCCAAGTGGTTATAATTATCAGAGTGAGGAAAACGCAGTAGAAAAAATACCTCTCATGCAGACATATACCTCATTAACAGACAGTATACTCATTTTCCGTGCCTGGGAATTTCTTGTTTTAAATGACTCATTCCTATCACATACAGTGAAAGATTGATGATTTCTCAGGCCCCACCAGTTAAATGCTGAAAACAGATGACAGGATGCATCCAGAATGCTACCCGCTTCTAAATCCATGCTTTAACTCTTTCTATGACGCTATTAAATTGTATTAACGGTAATCATACCAACAGACCACCTATGGTTAACATCACTGCTATCTCAACGAACAAGTAAAATACATAATTTTCTTCACCTTTCGTCATAATTAGAGTTTAACCCCTTTACTCCCAAACTCGAGTTATCTCGATTTTTTTATTGTAATACTAAAAAACACTCATAAGCATTTCAAATCCCAATTTTCACACGTTTTTTTAAAAGCAGGATTAGTGTGTCCCCTGTGGATGAACTAATTTCACTGTCTTATCTATCTCCAAGCACCCTGCAGAGAGATAAAAGAAGGGGTATATAGCAGCCCCAAACCTCACTGTAACAAAAAGTTCAAACGTAAACACTGTTGTATTTTAGCAGCCGGGAAGAGGTTAGAATACAGCAGAGAGTTCCAGGGTCACTCACTGCTGTACAGGAATAGGAGTCAGAAGGTTATAATGACTTAAAAGCGCTGTACAGTACAGAAACTAGGTCCTACTGTAATTTACATAAACGGGCATTATGCCATATACAGATATTATTATTATATTGTGCTGGTAGTTTTTGGAAGCTGCATTGTTAATAATCTCATTTATGATCACTACAAATCCATAACAGCAGGAGATCTGACCATTTTTTTATTACATAGCTTTATCACAGTTGCACTATTTGACAAAAAAGCCATTTCTGTTGTATGCTGATAATGTAGACCTCGTGTGACTCAGTGTAAGATATAGGACACCATCTAGAGTTCAGAATCTTTCATTCCAACAATTTTTTGTAATGGATAAACGAATGCAAGAAAATGTAAATTTGCTGATTTTTAATTTATTAAAATTTTTTAACTACCTCATATTTATTTATTTATAAAGGATTTTACCAGGAAGGATACATTGAGATTTCTCTCGTTTTCAAGTATGTCCTGGGTTCAAGAGCATTGAAATTTTACAGTTGTTACAGAAATACAAAGTAATAAATGCAAAATATTAAAAACAAAACGCAAATATACAGATTAACACGGAAAATAAATATGTAAGTAATATAGTTACTATGTTACATGTTTACAGGTGCATTCTGTCCCGAGATATGTTAGTAAGGAGCTCTTGAGTAACTTAAGACTGGGGGAAGATTTGATGGTGTCTGGAAGGTTATTCCATAAATGCGGGGCTCTGTAGGAAAATGAGGATCGAGCCACTGTCTTTTTGTATTGTGGTATTGCAAGTAAGGTGCTGGTCCTGGATCGGAGGTTATAGGATGAGGGAACTGCTAGGGGAAGCAGACTATTCAGGTAGGGTGGCAGCTTCCCAGAGAAGCTCTTAAACACCAGGTTGGAAAGGTGAAGGGTATGTCTAGATTCCAGCGACAGCCAGTTTAGTTCTTTTAACATGTCACAATGGTGGGTCATGTAGTTACATTGTAGCACAAAGCGGCAGAATGAGTTATACAATGTAGTAAGTTTCTGAAGGTGTGTTTGTGGGGCCGCTGTATACACTACATCTCCGTATTCAATAGCCGGCATAAGCATTTGTTGTACAATCTGCTTTCTTACCAGAGGGCTCAGGCAGGATTTGTTTCTGTACAGGGCACCTAGTTTGGGGTAAAGTTTGGATGAGAGTTTTTCTATGTGGGGGCCAAAGAATAGATTTGGGTCTAACCACATGCCTAGATATTTGAGAGAAGTGACTGTGGTCAGCAAGCCATTTGATTTTGTCCTGATATGTAGATGGGGATTTGGCAGTTTATGTAGTTTAGGTGCTGTTCCAAAGAGCATTGTTACAGTTTTGTCAGTATTTAGAATAAGTTTGTTATCTGTGATCCACTTTTCTACCTCTGTGAATTGGTCTTGCAGCACGGCCTCCAGCTGTGGGAGATCTGGTTTGCTGGTATAGATTACTGTGTCATCTGCATACATGTGTACAGTTGAGGCTTTGCAGACGTTGGGCAGATCATTTATGAATAATGTGAATAGCAGGGGGCCAAGTATTGAGCCTTGGGGTACTCCGCAAGTGACTGGGAGGGGGAGGGAGGAGCTGCCAGAGATGGACACATGTTGCGATCGGTTGGATACATATGATTCAAACCAGGTTAGCGTGGGATCACCAATACCTGAGTTTTTAAGTTTTTGTAATAAGATGCCATGGTCTGCCGTGTCAAAGGCCTTGGCAAAATCAAGAAAGATGGCTCCAGTTAGGTCTCCTTGTTCCATGCCAGCTTGAGTATCATTGCAAACGTTTAAAAGGGCGGTTGTTGTTGAGTGATTTGGACGAAAGCCGGATTGATCTGGGGTTAAATAGTTTGAAGATTGATAATAATCACGTAATTGTGTGTACAATGAGATTGGACGGTAGTTGGATACCAAAGTACTGTCGCCACTTTTATGGATAGGTACCACTCTTGCAGTCTTCCATAGTTTGGGTATGTATCCAGTTGCCAGTGATTCATTGAGTGTTGCGACAGGTTTTCCAATTGCTGGGGCACTGATTTTCAGCAGCATTGCTGGGATTTGATCAGGTCCAGATTGGTATTTCATTTTTTGATTACGGAGCAGTTTAGTAACTACACTGACAGGCACTGGTCTAAAATTGAATTTATCTGCGATATGGGGTCCCTGCACGGTTGGAGGGGCCTGACCTGTTTGTGGCCTTTCTGTAGGTGTGTCATTTGCTAGTTTAGCAATTAGGGTGGTGGTGCACCCAACAAAATAATTATTAAAGGCATTTGCAACATCTAGGGGGTGTTTCAGGGTTTGGTTGTTTACTTTGATAGTAGCCGGCTGGGAGTGGAGTGGGGGTGCTTGTATGTTACTTATGATTCTCCAAAAATTTCTAGGGTTTGATAGGTTATTGTTTAGATTTTCATTGAAGTATTGGGCTTTAGCCATTTTTGTTTGTTTTGTACATGCATTCCGGTATTGTCGGTATTCACAGATCAATAATCTCTGCAGATTTTCTCTTTTACTCAATATTTAATTGTTAACTTTGCATCCCACATGTCAAATAAATGTTATGATAAACAACTTTCAACAAAAATCGCTGGGTAGTGAAGGGGTTAAATAAATTAAGGTGGATTATATTACCGTACATCCTTAAGTGTGTATGGTTATACAGCACAAAAATGGCTGGAGTAATTAACTTTTTTTTCTGCACCCATTTTCCAGGGACTGTCGGGATTTTTAACATAAGGTTTTCAAAACAGACACGGTTTTGAGACAAAAACCCTATAACCAAAGTAGTAATATGTCTGAAAGGCAGTAATGTTTGAGAAATTATAATTTAATGTCAGACTCAATTAAGAACTGAATGTTCCAGTTTCCATACAATTATTTTTACATTTGCGTAGAGAAATGTAAAGATCACAATCCTTTACAAAGTATAAATTCTGATTATATAAACAAACACAGGGTACAATGTTTTTTTTTTTTAAAAAAGTCAAACCTAGGCAAGCCCCAGTCTCCGGGCAGGCCTAGCTGGCCGGCCAACCTAGGTGAGCCCCAGGCGGCTAGCCGACCTTGGCGAGCCCCAGGCTGTGGGTAGGCCTAGCCAGGCAGCCGACCTAGGCAAGTACCAGGCAGCAGGCCGACCTAGGCAATCTCCAGGTGGCCGGCCAACCTAGGTGAACCCCAGGCTGCAGGTAGGCCCAGCTGGCTGGCCGACCTGGGCAAGCACCAAGCGGCTGGCCAACCTAGGCGAGCTCCATGTGGCTGGCAGGCCCAGGCTACTGCATGGCCTGAGCAAGCCCGAGGCTCAGGCCCAATCAGGCGGCTTGTCAAACTGGCCCACTTAATCATCGGCCTACCGGGATTCTCCTGAGAGTCCCAATGGCCTGTACAGGCCTGTTTTAAGGGTTAATCTCAAAGCATTACTTTCACTCCTAGCGCTAACTGTCCGTAACCTTTTCTCCAGTAAGGTTTCCTCCTTTAAGCCCTGGCTAGCTGTGGGCATGAAGAAAAATGAAGACAAGATACTTCCGCAAACAATATGCTAGGTAAATACTGTACCATTTCCCTCTAGTTCTTGTCATCATGGGGTTTGAGATTTACTTAGCATTTAGCTATGCATCTTTTAAATTATTGTCCAGAGGCTAAAGCTCCAACCGCTTCTATGATAAATCCAGCCTGATTAGTAGAATAATATATAGATTTAATGTTAGTACAATTTACTGCAAGCACCATGACTGTGACACAGGAATGTGCCCAGTTTACTTCAGGGTGCTTTAAAGTGAATATACTAAATTTTCCAAAAATATCTAGATTTGAAGCATCACATTAACTGGAACATCCAAGCAAACTGAGCACTGTCACAGCCAGATTTGTTGCAGATCTTTTCTGAAATTTTGGGTCTTCTGTTAAATACTGCTCTATTCTTAATAATATTTAATTTCAACAAAAATAAACGTCTATTTGAAAAAATTATATTACACTATTTCTATATCGTTCAGGTATTACCTACAATACAGTATCCCTAATTATGGGCAGTATTACAAAGTTGGTGCTAACTTAACCAGAGCTGTTGTTAACTTAACCTCCATAGGCTATAATGGCTCTGGGAAGTTTACAACAGCTCTGGTTAAGTTAGCACCAACTATCAGGGTTATCCAAAGAGATTCGAAAAGTCACCGCACGTTCGGTGACTTTTCGTTCTCTTCAATTCGGTTCCTTTTGCCGATTGCATTTCGGTGACCCTGCGGTGTATTCAGCAAGTACCACAGGGTCCCCGAATTGCAGGGAAAAGCTGCCGTAAACCTGACGAAAACTAACCGCAAAACCCACCGAATGCACGCAGAAAACCCCCAAAAACATCTGGATTAACCTGCGAAAAATCCGAGCAGGAGCCGATCACACGCAGCGAAGCAGCCGAACAGGAGCCGAATCACACAGAGCCGAAGCAGCTGAGACGCAGAGGAGGCAGTGAATAAATTAGCAAAACCGTTTGTATGAATCTGTGAAAATGAAACGCTGTTTGCAAAGAAACTACTGAGCGAACATGTCTGAAATTTACACAGGAGGTCCAGGGAATGATAATAAAGAGGGCTGTTACAGAAAAAATAAGTAAACTTAGAAAAAATCAAAAAAAAAATCGGACTTTTAAAAAAAAAAAAGAAAGAAAAATGCTTAAAATATCCTAAAAAATCTATACATAAAGAGACTTTTTGCTGCAGAATTTTATAATGAATGGTTTATTAGATATTGAATTCAAACCGGAATATTTTTAACATTGAAGCCTATGGGATTCTCCTGAATAAATCTGCCGAATTAAACCACCGAATGGCAGGACAATAGGGGAACCTTTCACTGCTGGTTTGTGTTCTCTGAATAGCCAAAGCAGTGCTTTTTCATGGGGATTTCACTGCCCTGGAACAGGCACCGAACAGGCACCGTATGTGCAGGCAATTCGCCAGGATTTGGCGAACTGCCTGCTCTCTGGATAGCCGAATGGCCTGGAAAGGCAACCGAACGCTGATTTTCAGCGTTCGGTTACCTTTCTCAAGCAATTCGGATCTCTTTGGATAACCCTGTATGTGATACTGCCCAATATTTTTGAAACAAAAATAATTAAACAAACTCGGTGGTTGTGTTCCATATCCAAAAATAACAAACTTGTTCTGCATTTTGATTTCATTTATGTATCAGTTATCTCCTTTATGTGTTTTCTTTATATTACCTGTTAAAGATTTGAATTTCCTAAAATGTTATGTTATATGTAATGGTATATTTTTTTATTATTATGTTATATATTATTATTATTATTATTATGTTAATGTTCTAAGTTGTAATTCTTTTTTCATTTTCCTGGGCATTACAGTTTTTAAAATTTTTATTCGTTTTTCTATTTTCTTTTCATTTTATGTTTTTTTCTTGTTTTATGTAATTTTTTAATTATCTTTTATTTATTTTTAAATAATGCTTTTTTATTAAGATTTTCATGTTAAAACGAAACTCAAGTCTTAAAATGTGAGGGGAGACTGGAGTATAAGGCTAAAGTCAGACGAACGCAGTCAGAGCGCACTCTGCCTGCGTGCAAAACGGACGGACGTACTGACGGAAGATACTGTAGACACCACAGGGTCGGTTTTTTTTTTTTTGACAGACGTAGACAAAAAAGGGAATTATGGGAAACAAAATTAATATGAAAAATGATAGAAATTTGAAAAGGATATGAAAAGCCATTTTGTGCGTCAAGGTGCTGGACGTCGCAATTGCGCTGCGCCTGACATCTCATCACTCACACAGAACGCTACGGGGACGTGGCGCACTATGCGCTTCCGTCTAGCGGTTTTATGTTCTTGCCTAACTTGCGTCCCTTTGCCAGGTGCATTGTGCGTGCGCAGTTCAGTTCGCACGTACTTCGTGCGTGGGTCTCTATTGCTCATGATTCTATGCTACCACGGACGTTAAACTGTGCGGCAACACAGACGTGATAACTGCGCTCGTCTGACACCAGCCTCAAACACTCCTTCAATCCAGCACTGAGCTCCCTCAGCGCCGAACCTCCATTGAAACCATTGAACCCACTCTCAGGTTATTGTGACCGTTCCATTTACATGCTCACAGTGCCTAGAGTGTCTCTTTAATATATTTATTCATATGATAGAAACATTTAAATACGTAAAGGGAATCCACAAGGTAGAGGAAGGGAGTATATTTAAAAGGAAACAAAGTAGCAAAACAAGAGGACATAGTCTTAGATTAGAGGGGCAAAGGTTTAAAAGTAACACCAGGAAGCATTATTTTACTGAGAGGGTGGTGGATACATGGAACAGCCTTCCAGTTGAAGTGGTAGAGGCCAAAACAGTGATTGAATTTAAGCAGGCATGGGATAGGCATAAGGCTATCCTAAACAAAAGATAAATCCAGGTAACGTATCCATGTAATTGGGCAGACTAGATGGGCCGAAAGGTTCTTATCTGCCGACATTTTCTATGTTTCTATATTAAATTTTTTTCATTGTCTTTTCCTTTACCCATTACAAATACACTTTTTTCGCTATTCCTTAACATACGTAGGTGACAGCTGACTTTTCTCCTGTTACGGTAAAACTCACAAGGATTATTTAGAATTTTAAGTAAAACTGTGAACGTTACCATAGCAATTCTCCTTCAAATTTGCTTGAGCAGCAAATAGTACCCAGATGATTTAGCAGTTCAGTAATGAAGAGGCACAAATGTCCAACTGTCATATAAAGTAACACTATAGTCATGTTTTCCAGTGCTGCCTTGTTGGACTGTGGGTTTTGTATGTTAGTATTGTCTGTTATTTGGATTCCTGTCTGATAACATCACTGTCTAGGCTGAAAGGCTTTTTACGTTCTGGCTCCTTTTTATATATTGCTAGGTTTGGTGAGCTTTCCTTTCAATTCTTACGAGCTAAAGTGTTATATTAATGGAAAAGGTTATTGCTCTCCAGTGCGTATATCCATTTCCTATTGTAAAGAGGCCACAGAGCATATAAGGCGGCTTTACAATTATTCTATGTATGTGATATAGCAGAGTTGTGCATTAGATGGGCTTGTGCACAGCAAAAAGATAACAATTTGTAAATCCTGGAAAGAGGACTTTTATCAAGCTATATGTATTTATAAAATCTCATTCAGGCATATATACACACATCCTTTAAATGTTCAATTATCATTCGTTGTACACGTCTCCGCTTTATAAAATAATATGGGCAGTATTACAATGTTGGTGCTAACTTAACCAGAGCTGTTGTAAACTGAAAAAATACAAACTGAAAATGTCTGTTACAGAAAAAACAAAAAAACGCTATTTAAAAACAATCTGAATTTTTTTTGCACAAAAATCCCGAAAAATGCCTAAAGAATCATAAAAAGATAAATAAATAAAGAGACTTTATACTGCAGATTAAAATAATAAACTGTTTAATAGATATTGAGTAAAAACGGGAATATTTTTTACATTGAAACCAGGTGCGTTGTGCGTGCGCACAATCAGGGATTCGCCTGATTAAACCTGTCAAATGAAACCACCGAACACCAGGACATTTCACTGACCTTTCACTGCTGTTCGGTGTTCTCTGAATAGGTTAACCATTGTTTCTCTATGGGGATTTCACTGCCGTCGAACAGGCACCGTATTTTTCTGGCAATTCGCCAAAATTTGGCAAACTGGCTGCTTTCTGAATAGCCGAATGGCCACGAAATTGTACCGTACGGGGAAATTCACTGTTCGGGGCCATTTCCAGGGCCAGATCGTCTCTCTCTGAATAACCCTGTATGTGTCTTACCTTCCAAAAGGTTACCAGATATTTAGGGCCTTTTTTTTCCTACTAAACATAGCATGTATATTTTTGTCATGTCAGGTCAAAAACACATTTATTTGATAAAAACAAGTCTTTTCTAGCATTTAATTTATGACACAGAAAAATAGCAAATACAATTTCCAGTATAATAGATTTAGAAAGAAATGGAATTTTGACTATTGACTTTTGACTATTCATTAATCATTTTATAATGTATACGACAGGCTTCTCCATGGGACACATTGCCCTGCCAACATTATAATCCTTTAGGGATTGCTGAAGTCCAAACATTTATGCCCCTGGATGTTGTTATGCTCAAATCTGCAACATGGTCTGAGATACCACATCCCACTGGACATATCATCAATCTGCTACATTACATTGGTGCCATATGACTTCCAAACTGCTGCCAGATACACAATACATTGCTGCAGCAATGGTTCTTGACCTCCTGCTACCACCTCCTGGTTCCCATATATTGCAACAACATTGCTTACCAGCCCTTTGTCTTGCTATGCCCCAATCGGTAGATTATAGATATTAATGGGATACTCTAGCTACCATGACCTTTTAGTATAGTGAGCTGTGTCCTCCGCCCCCTTGATTCTGAGGCTGCGTTCACACCTAAGCGTTTTTTGAAGCGTGTAATATGCGCGTTTTTTGACGCGCGATACGCATTGCAGCACGTTCACGCTGCAGTCTATGGCTGCGAACGCGCTGCAATACACTGCAATACGCCGTATTTGGGCGTAGGACGTTTTACAGTGCGTTCCTACGTGCTGAAAAACGCCCAGGTGTGAACGGGCCCCATAGGAAATCATGGGATTTCCGTGTTTAGGCGTTTTACAGCGCACGGGAACACGCTGTAAAACGCCCAGGTGTGAACGGGGCCTCAAGACTGGCTTTTACAGCCATCCAATGCAGACAGTTTTTCTGTTGCCTGGAAATGTATCAGTCACCTTAACCACTTCCATGCGGAGGACGCGCTCAGCGCGTCCTCCACATGGCTCCTGCTGTGCGGAGGACGCGCTGAGCGCGTCCTCCCTTTGGGGTCAGCGTTCGGCCGGGTTCCGGACGATCGCTGGCCCCCCCGGTGCGGGCTGACATCCTCGATGTCAGCCCAGCATCCGGAACCGCCGCCGATGAAATTAGGTGTCATCGCGGCAGCGCGATGACACCTAATTCAGGCGCCCCCCGCATGTGCGGAGGAGGCGCCTGAAAGGGAGGGGGGAGGTCCTTCGGACCTCTCTCCCTCCCGATCTGCGGCATTGCGGGGGTTAACCCAGGCACCATTTGGAAGGGCACAGCCTGCCCTTCTAAATGGTACCTGGCATTAACCCCTGGGGAGCCGGATCACGAATCGGCGCTGAAAAGCGCCGGTTCGTGATCCTTTCCCGGAGCTGGCCGACATCTTGGATGTCGGCCAAGCCTCCGGGAACTCCCCCTGAGGACTGGCGTCATCGTGCATAGCACGATGACGCCAGTCCTAGAGTTAACCCCTAACTGCCACCAACGGTGGAGATAGGGAGTTCCAATGAACTCCCTATCTCCCGATCCGTGGCAGCTAGGGGTTAAAGTTTGGTATGGTTGGATTGGACAGAGCATGGCCGTTCCAACGATACCAAGCACTACTGTGAAAAAAGTTTTTTTAAAAAAATAAAAATGTAAAATAAAAATAAAAATATATTTAAAAAAAATTATAAAAAAAAAACAAACATTTTTTTTTCTTTTTTTTGGTTCGTTAATGCAGCAATATTGTTCCCATTTCAATTATAATGTGAACAATGATGCTGCACTAACAATTTTTGTATGCGGTGCGTTTGTTAAAAATCGTGTCATTTTCGCCAAAAAAAAATGTAACGAGACCCCATCTCTAATTTTTTTAACAAGCACACCCCATACAAAATATAACTGCAATTGCAGTTATATTTAAAATAAAAATAAAAATATATTTAAAAAAAATTATAAAAAAAAAACAAACATTTTTTTTTCTTTTTTTTGGTTCGTTAATGCAGCAATATTGTTGCCATTTCAATTATAATGTGAACAATGATGCTGCACTAACAATTTTTGTATGCGGTGCGTTTGTTAAAAATCGTGTAATTTTCGCCAAAAAAAAATGTAACGAGACCCCATCTCTAATTTTTTTAACAAGCGCACCCCATACAAAATATAACTGCAATTGCTCGCATGTTAAAATGTGAAAAAAAACACTTTACACATTGTAAATTATTGAAAATACATATTTTATTGCATTTTTTGTTATATTATACAGACAGGTCATGACGTATACATATAATAATGACATATTATGAATCTACCGAGTCTGACGGAAAGAACGATATATAATATGTCTGGGTCATATACTAAAATAAGCCTTCAAAACACGTTTAAACATGATGAGCAAAACCGGTAAAAATGACCACAGCACAGAGGTGTGAAAAGCCTCAGCAGCGAAAGGGTTAAGGTGGATAGCTTTCCCAGGTTTCTGAATAGCAGTGTGCACCCAGTTATTTTCTGATTGGCCATTTCCTCCCACCGCATTTGCATCTTACTACTGAACCCATGAGTGTGTGCTTAGGCCACTGACAGTGAGCTCTTTAAGATGAGGCAGACCTGTCTGAGCAGCACAGTGTTGAGGGAGACAGGACGAGTAGAATAAAAATGAATTTTAGTGAATAATTTAAATGGATACTCGCGGGATAAAATTAGAGAAAGAATGAAATAAATATTAATCCTTCCTGACCTACCCCCACGACACTTCTGATTTAAGATTTGAGTACCATTTAAACTACAGTCTAATGCATCCCCGAGCTCTTACAGCACCGCTACAATTTACATAACCCCTAAACTCATTGAGTTTCAAGTATACTGAAAATTTTATGGCTTAGTGCAAACACATCGATAGCCATTGGCTAGTTAGGAATGTATAGTTCTACTTCTCTGATCTAAAGCCCAGAAAGCTTTTCAGCAAAAGCTGATTGTCTGCTTACTGGGTCGGATGAATCTTCCTCTGCTGAGAGGGCTAAATCAGCCTCCTGGAACACTCCCAAGGGATAGGGCTACAACATTTAGGTCACCAATATTATTCATAGTGCATTGAATGGTTATTATACTTAGAGTGCCCCTTTAAGCTAGAAATGTGTTTGATTCTGTTTTGCTGAGAGTTCCTAGTCCTGATGAAAATTCTGTGGGCCCTATTACAATCTTCGCGCAAACGTTTGCACCGGCGCAAAAACAAATTAACACGAGCGGTAAAACCCTTTGCGCTGAGCGTCATATTACAATGTAAGCGCAACAAACGCCCGTATACGTCTACCGCGGGTGAACCCTGCGCGAGGGTAGTTTACTGCGCGTGTCCTATACTTAACATTGTGAGTGCAAATGCGTTTGTGCGCTGGTATGCGGATGGTTTTACAATCTATGCGCATTTTTTAACGCACAGCCTTTGCGCGCATAATTTTAGCAACTCCCAAAAGCTGGTGTTAATGGAAAATTCTATCAACCTGGCCGAAACCAAATACACCAGCCCTAAAAAAAAAACGCAGCAAAGTATAGTTACACATTCTACTCATACCAAACCAATAAATTTGAGAAGTTGTGTGTGCATTATTGCTGCAGCATGTATGCGCAGATTGACTTTGACAGGCGCAAAAACTTAACGTGATATAATTGTGGTTCTTAATTCTGATTGGCTGAATCGAGTGAAAAAAACAGTCCGCACACTGATTTCTGCGCGCAACGTTACTGTGGGCGCATTTGTGCGCGTCCATTTAACGCTCGTTATTGCTCGACGGATGAAAAAATGAGCGAGGATTGTAATTCCAGTGTTGATTTCCGTGCGTTAACGTTTAACGCTGGGAGCACAAATTCACACGTTGCACGAGCGTTTTAACGCAAAGATTGTAATAGTGCCCTGTATGTGAATGCTCTGTTTTATGACAGGTAACTCATATGTTGTTCTGCGCATTCAACTTTGGGCATCAATAAAATAATCTGTTGGATTTTTCCATCTTGAGCTGCTCCTTCTATCATGATGCAAATCCATTCTTATGAGAAAAGGCTGCAGTTCAGCTGGAAGTTTATAATCTGTTTACTTTGATTACAAAATACACAAAAACCACTACAATATACTTAATATGTCAACACCATTTTTTCACCCTTGCAAAAAAGTTGTGTAAAATGTCAACAACAACTGACGTATGAAAGAAAACATGATACAGATATTACAAGTGGACTGCTAGGTGTTCCAAAGCATTTCTGTCACCTATGGAATCTGTCTACGTAGTGACATAAGCAATGATAACTTATACTTAAGTCTTTACTGCAAATAAAATAACTCATCCGTCTCCTATGCAAATATAAAAACTCTTAAAAGGTGATGATCACTGTCTGTAAACCATAGCAAAGCATGGTCACTCTGACATTCCAGATAATCTTTACAAATCATTTCCACATTTTCCCCAGAGGCCGTCAGAGATTTATTTACCTACAATAATAATTTTTTCAGCTCTTATGGTAATATAATACATGAACAAAATGGGCTATTTGAGTAAATATAGTTTACACAGCAGGAAATGGGTTACTGTCTAGTTAATTATATAAAACCACAGTCAATTTTGACTCAATTTTCCTGTTCATCGATGCGTTTTAAGAATATTATTAAGTTTTAGTTATTTGCTATGCAGTCGCTGGTATACTGTAAATTGTTCATTAAATGAACAATTTTTTTTAATAGCTCTTACCAAGGAAAGCGGCTTTACACATGCAAAATGAACAAGTGCAATACTAACAGAAACTGATTATTACAAAATTGCTTTTAATATAGACCATTAACAGAATAGACGCACAATTTAAGTACTGATGGTACCAACCAATATTGATTTATCTAAAATGAATATGTACCCGCATAATAATCAGCTACTTTCAAGAATGTATTTATTTACCAAAGACATTATTTCATCTGAACCTAGTTTGGTAACGGGGCATCTTGAATATTCAAGCGGATGGTATAGTTGAGCTTCAGTTAGTACCCTGGTACTTATGTAATAATTTGAACTGGAAGCAAATGAAGAGCTTTGATGAATTCACATGGGTGTGACCCCCGCCCCCCTTCCTATTTGCAGATCTGGTCACATTGATGTGTGAACATTGTTGCTACACTTAAGAAACCATTGCTACATGACAATGTTGACGGTTTGATGCACATACTGTGGGCCCTATTACATTCTTCGCGCACAATTGTGCGCGCGCAAAAACGCATTAACGCAAGGGGCAAAACCCTTTGCGCTGAACATCGTATTACGACGTTCGTGCACAAAATGCGCGTTAACATCTAACGCGAGTGACCCTGCGTGAACCCTTTGCAAGCACAATTTAGTGCGCGCATCCTATACTTAACATTGTGAGCACAAATGCGTTTGTGCGCTGGTGCGCGCATGGTATTACAATCTTAGCGCAAAATTTAACGGACAACGTTTGCGTGCATAATTTTAACGTCTTTGAAAAGCTGGTGGTAACTGTAAATTGTAACAACCTGACCGTACCAAACTGCGGATTCACAACGGAGAACGTCGATGCGCACGTTTTTTTTTACTAGATCCGTCAAAAATTAAGGCCACTACCTTGTCTTCCGTCAGAACGTACGTCTGTTGTGCGCAGTCCGCACGAAATGACGGACTCGCGTTAAAAATTACATTGCCCTCACTGATTTCTGCAGGCAATTTTTGCGCGTCAGTTTTACGAGCGCAATTTCCCGACGGATGAAAAAATGCGCGAGGAATGTAATTCCAGCGGTGATTTTTGTGCATTAAAGTTTAACGCGTCACACAAAAAAACACGTGTTTAGCGTGCATTTTGCATTAAGAATGTAATAGGGTCCTGTAAATCCTATGAGAACATTTTCATAGGATGTGAGTAAATAAAGCATGAATCATGATTTAATTAATTTGGAGTGATTTCTCCAGTTTACAGGTGTATAGTCCAGACATATATAATAGTGAATGTCTAACACAGGGATCTCAAACTCTGGCCATTTTTACATTCAAAGAATTCTGGGAATTGTAGGCAATAAACACCTGGGCCGGAGTTTGCGATCACTGGTCTAACAACTATAGGATAAATAGGTAAATAAACAAACAGAAAAAAGGATGCTATATATTTATTGCTAAATGATAAGGGCCTTACAGAATTATTAAGCCTTGTTACAGATTGTTTGACATAGTTACCCAGGCTATCCTTGTCATAGACGTATGAGTTCCAAGCTTGTGATTTGAGATGGTCCCAGGTGTCTTTGCATTTCAACAACAGGATTGTCACAAGCATGCAGTGTTGTTAAAATAAACATGCATTCGTATTTCAAGACCAAAATTCGTAAAAATATATATATCTCAAATGTTGTCTTAGACTGTATATATGAGCAAGTATTTCCATATACAGTTGTGTTCAAAATTATTCAACCCCCAATGCTGTAAAGGGTTTTAGGGAATTTAGTGTACATTTGTACTTGTATTCAGAATGAAATCCTACAAGGACTTTTTAAAGAACCATATGCAACTAAAATGACATCAATTGGTTTTGTAATACAGTAGTAAATGTTTCTTTTGTGAATTCCTCATTGACACAATTATTCAACCCCTTAAAGACTACCACTCTGAAGAACAGAGGTTCATTCAAGTGTTTTCAATCAGGTATTGAAAACACCTGTGGATGTCACGGAGCAGCAATAAAGCATAATAAGCACCAATTAGGCAGCTTTGAAATGACTGTGATACTCAGCTCCTTCTAGACATTTACTGGTGTGGTTACAAACATGGTGAAGTCAAGAGAATGGTCCAGGAAGACAAGAGAAGAGGTGATTACTCTTCACAGGAAGGGCAATGGCTATAAGAAGATTGCAAAGATGTTAAACATACCAAGAGAGACCATAAGAAGCATCATTCGCAAATTCAAGGCAAAGGGCACTGTTGAAACGCTACCTGGTCGTGGCAGAAAGAAGATGCTGACTTCGACTGCTGTGCGCTACCTGAAGCGTAGAGTGGAGAAAAGTCCCCGTGTGACTGCTGAGGAACTGAGAAAAGATTTGTCAGATGTGGGTACTGAAGTTTCAGCTCAGACAATACGGCGCACACTGCGTAATGAAGGCCTCCATGCCAGAACTCCCAGGCGCACCCCTTGCTGTCTCCAAAGAATAAGAAGAGTCGACTGCAGTATGCCAAAAGTCATGTGGACAAACCACAGAAGTTTTGGGATAGTGTTCTGTAGACTGATGAAACAAAATTAGAACTGTTTGGGCCATGGATCAACGCTATGTTTGGAGGAGGAAGAACAAGGCCTATGAAGAAAAGAACACCTTGCCTACTGTGAAGCATGGCGGGGGGTCAATCATGCTTTGGGGCTGTTTTGCTTCTACAGGTACAGGGAAGCTTCAGCGTGTGCAAGGTACCATGAATTCTCTTCAGTACCAGGAGATATTGGATGACAATGTGATGCAGTCCGTCACAAACCTGAGGCTTGGGAGACGTTGGACCTTTCAACAGGACAATGATCCCAAGCATACGTCCAAGTCCACTAGAGCATGGTTGCAGATTAAAGGCTGGAACATTTTGGAGTGGCCATCGCAGTCACCATACTTAAATCCGATTGAGAACCTCTGGTGGGACTTATAGAAAGCAGTTGCAGTGCGCAAGCCTAAGAATGTGACTGAACAGGAGGCTTTTGCCCATGACGAATGGGCGAAGATACCCGTAGATCGCTGCAAGACACTTGTGTCAAGCTATGCTTCACGTTTAAAAGCTGTTAGTACAACATCCTTTTACAGTTATAAGTACTAAGATTGAATGTCACTTGGGGTTGAATAAAACTGATAATGATGTGAGCACAGAAAAGACATTTGTGGTTATTTCATTATAAATGTTATGTTATATTTGTCTGACCTACACGTGCCTCTTTGATTTAATTGTAAGCAAGATGACTGAATGATCAAAATCAATGTCAAACTGGCCAAAACACTCAATTTCAGTGGGGGTTGAATAATTTTGAACACAACTGTATAAACCCTCTACTCCATGGAGGCTTCTGCTGTCGAAATCCTGCAAGTCAGCGGAGTGATCGTGGAGGGAGACTGGTGACTTATTTCCCCCCCAGTCTCACTCTGCTCCCGGCGGCCAGAAGTGGCGGATCGGGCCACCGTTCTCGCTGCTGGATGAGAGGTGAGTATTTGTTTTTTTTTTGGAGTGGGGGTTTCAGCTGCAGCTAACTGATTCAGCAGTGGAATCCTTTAGCAGCAGCTCTGAGCTGTAGCAAACCTTTTTAGTTAGCGACAGCGCTTTGTAATTTGCGTTAGGACCTTGTGATCCTAACGCTAGTTACTCTGTGCTTTCACTTTGTGCTCCCCTGTAACGTTGGGAGCTTCCAGCCCTACCTGTGTGCTTGAGGGCAGCATGTCTGATGCTGCTCGCTGACCAATGCCCGGTTTAAATGGAGACAGGCAGGGAGGTGGTTGCATGAGGCGCGGCTTGAGTGGGGGGCGTGGTCTGGTGAAGGTCTTTAAAAACCCTCAGTGTATTCTCAGCAGTTGCCAGATCGTGGTTATCCCTACCTGAGCTCCTTGTACCTGACTGCTATATTGAATTAACCCGTTATTGACCTCTGCTTGTTTCTGACTATTCTGCCTTCTGTTGCCCTAGACCTTTTTCTTGTACTACGCCACTGCTCTGATATCGACCCGGCTATTCCATTTGACCATTCTGAACTCTGTATTCCTGATTCTGGCTCGGCTGACTACTCCCCGTGTTGTTAACCCTTTCTGTCTAGCTAGTTTACCTGGCCAATTCTAAGGACCAGACAGTTAGAGATCTTTGACGGCAACTCTGTTGGTAGCTTCTGGGCTCTGTGGAGTGTGGGGTGTTAAGTACTGCGTGGTGGGATCTGGGAACCGTGACATCCCCATGTTACGCATAGGGAGCACAAAGTATAGTAAGCTCGCGCAAAAGCGCTAATACCGATTCGCTAACGTTTTTTTTTAACCTGTTAACGATCGGGAGGTGATTCAGGCAAAACGGTATTACCTCATTTAAGCTAGAGCTAAAGCTCATTTATGTGAGCGCTAGCACTAGCGTTAGTGCCCTAGGTATTCATTAACAATGCATAAAAAGAATATGGCATGTGTATATTCATTGAAAACATAGTTTTACACAATCCTCTGTAATTACATTGGTGATATAATCAAGTCAAACTCAGAAGTGGTCGTTTCAGAAGAATTGTTTTTACGGAAAGCTGGATTATGATACTGTAGAAAGGAAAATCTCCCCTGCAATTATCTCACATCATGTATGCCTGTGTCTCATCTAAAAAAAATATCTATTACAAGAGAGAATACATTTCAATTGGAAAACACTACACTTAGCTTGTAAAACGTGTTCACATACTTTCTTATTTAACTTGTGTAGATGTGCACTTTGGGACTGACAACCATTCATAGCGTGCAAATAATCTAAAGAAACCTTGAAACGTGGAAATACTCTGATTTGTGCTGTATGTGGTTTTTTTTAAGTACACCTGATGTTAAAAAAAATATTGCAGTAATAAAAAAAGCTGTTTTAGGATGTCCCATAATACGAAATATGTCTGCCAAAGATTATAAAACCGCATACATAGATGCTACGTTCTACTTCATATTGCAAAAGAAAACAAAACATTCCGCTTTATTAAACCCCACTTATCTTCTTATTTGTTAAATCACTGGTTTAACTTCCCTCGGAGTCGCTCTTTATCAGTTGCAGACTGAAGGCCACTCTCTTGCTATATCTCTGTCAGCAGATACCCAGCTCCAGCAGCACTATAGGAATTAGTCACCAAAACCCAAGACACTACTTGCTGGGGCCATGGCACATTAACAATCTCTAAGCAGTAGCTCAATGGGATGTTCACAGCATCTGCAGCATGTAAATAAAAGCCTCTGTGAGCAATGGGTCTGGTTGCTACTGTAGTGCAAAGACTGCTAATATACAGCAATTTGCTATTAGTGATGGCCTGCACTAAGCACTGTGGGAAGAAGCCCTACACTGCTACAGCAACGGTGACACACTTACCGCAGTGCTGCTGACCAACAGCACTGCACCATGGCACTTGGTCTCCACTTGCTAGTATGTCATGCTTGTGGCTCACTCGGCAAATAGCAGGTGGTGATGGTTAGAGGGGGGTTGCATGTGTTGAAATAAAAACTGTGTCTATATAACATATATACTGTGTATATAGAAGTATATAATTGTGAGCTTGTATATGTAGGTATATGGAACTTTCTGACCCTGCTGCTGCTATACATAATGACTCCAGATGGTAACGGTTCTGTATTATTCTGTCCTTGTCACAAGCTTGTAGCTCAGAATTAACAGGTTACTGTAAATTACCAGCTCTCATACTTTGTATAGGAGCTGTTTATAATGGCTCAGCAATACAATAATGGTAATTAATTGTTCTCAGTTCAAGCCGGTATTCCCCCCCCCCCAGAAATAAAAAATTCTGGCTCCCAGATCCTGGAGGAAAGTATTTTGCTTTTGCAAACTCTCAACATTTACATTTAAATGGATGAAGAAATACCTTACTAATGATCTGCTACATTTGGGTCTCTTTGCCTTGTCGGCTTCCTCCGTCCGTCAGCATATCCAATGCTGGATGCTCAGTGGCAGGTGTTATTTATTGGCGGCTCTCATGTGCAGAGAGGAGTGAAGTGACATTCCGTATGTTCTGTGTATCGAGTTTGGCTATTACTGCTCTGATTATTCTCCCTCTACATAAACAGTGTGATATATATAAAAATCATGAACAAGATCGAAATCCCATTATTCCTCCTTATTGTATCATTGTCTCCACTGTTCTGTTTCTTCTCCATTCTGGGAGCATCTCCAAGCTGCCCAGGTCCTTGCTCCTGTTGATAAGCCTCCAGTCATATATCATGACGTTAAACCCTCTACTCACCCAGGTATCAGTAAAACCCTGTCCAACTATCACATCAGTTCTCGTGGCCTTCTATACATGTTGATCTTCAGGAATACATATCTGCTTGTGAGACATGTGAAAGAAATAAGAATCCTATAAAATTACCTGTTGGTTTGTTGCAACCATTACCTATTTCTGACAGACAGACCCGGACTGGCCATTGGGCATACTGGGCAAACCCACTAGGAAAAAAAAATATCCAAAATGATGCTGACGTCATGGCAGCCTTTTTGGATTTTTTTTCCCCAAAGCTCATTTCCAGAACTAATTTGCCACACTATTTAAAGGCACAACTAAGAGACAGCACTAGATATTCCAACTGAGGAAGCGGGACTTCCGTAAAATGCGTTTTGGTTCATTTTACATATTGTTTTTATGCCAATAAATCATTTTTTACCTTTACTTGTGAACGATTTTAATTACACTGCAGTACCTACCACTCACTGGAGACCCTCCCAGGATACTTCACCCACCCCCCCAGGAGAACATCAAGGCACTGAACCATTCTCCTGCTGAAGGGATTCTATGTATCCTGCAATGAAGGAGATGAACAACTACCACTTAAAGAAGGGAGATCTGGTGTCCCCTCATAATGACACCAGCTGCCTGTTCGTTTAGTGTCTGACTTAAGACACCCCCACATGTGAGTGCACCTTTTTCTTTTTTTATTTATTTCTCATGAGATAAATTGCACTATTTTGTGTTTTATTCTGTTTTATTTGAGACACATGTCTGCTGAACACCAGCATTTATAAGAGGCTCCATCTTTACATCTGACTATATGCTTTGAAGGAAGTGCTGACTCCCAAACCACGCCACCAAGACTTTTGTGTACAAGGGTATCACAGAGTTCCACAGTAATGTGCGGTATGTATGAGGATGTCACAGAGCTCCACAGTAATGTGCGGTGTGCATGAGAGTGTCACAGAGCCCCACAGTAATGTGCGATGTGCATGAGGGTGTCATAGAGCTCCACATTGAAGTAGGGTGTGCATGAGGGTTTCACAGAGCTCCACAATAATGTGTGTTGTGCATGGTGGTATCACAGAGCTCCACAGTAATGTGCGGTGGGTATGAGGGTATCACAGAGCTGCACATTAATGTGCTCTGATCGAACAGAGGAGTCAAGTGAGGAGGAGGAGGAGGCACAACAAACGTGAGACACAACGTACTCTATGAGCAACCGTAGCCAGTCCAAGGCATCAGAAGTCACAGTTGCTCAGGTGCAGAGCGCTGTTGTCTCAAAGCACATGTACAGGAAGTCTGCTGTCTGGGAGTTCTTTAAGAAATGTGCAGCAGACCGCATCGTTGCTATTTGTAATCTATGTCAGATGAGGATCAAGCGTGGGAAAGACATCCCACGCTTGGGTACCACGTACTTGAGGCGACATATGACCACCTGCCACGCATCTCGTTGGCACAACACTTTACATAGGTCCTCCTCATCTGTCTCTACACCCACTATATGTCCTGCCATGTCATTGCCTACAACCTCCACTCACAGGGATGATGCTACAGTAATGGATGTACCAGGTCCTTCCTCACAATGTGACAGCATCCCATCAGCTGAAAATTTACGCAGTCAGATTACGTTGCCCCAGCTGCTGCAGCGTAAGAAAAAATATAGTCCCAGCCATCCCCAAGCACAGCATCTAAATGCCAGATTAGCAAAAATACTCGCATTACAGCTGCTGCCTTTCCAGCTGGTGGACTCTGCTTCCTTCCGTGAATTTGCTGAATATGCTGTACCTCAGTGGCAGGTTCCAAAACGCCATTTATTTTCATGGAAGGCCATTCCAGCACTATACCAGCACGTGGAAGACAATGTTATGGAGTCATTGGGAAAGGCAGTCAGCAGCAAGGTGCACATGACTTTAGACACGTGGTCCAGCAAGCATGGACAGGGCCGTTACATTTCCTTCACGGCACACTGGGTAACTCTGCTTGCAGCTGCGAGGGATCCTGACGGGGCTCTGTGCTGGAGCTTGTTCATCCACCACGCCTCCAGAAAGCTGCTTGTATGAGGTCTGTCTGCTCCACCACCTCTTCCTCCTCCTCCTTCTCTGTCTCTGGCGAAGTGGCAGTTAAACCAACGTGTGGCAGGGGCTACGCAATGGATCAAGCATAAAGATGCAATACTGTGCTTGAGCTATTTTGTTTAGGGGACAGGAGCCACACCGGGCCAGAAATTCTGTCAGCTCTGCAGGGGCAGATGCAGAGATGGTTAACTCCACGCCAGCTTCAGCTGGGAATGGTCGTCTGTGATAATGGCAGCAACCTTCTGTCAGCCCTACGCCAGGGTAAGTTGACGCATGTACCATGCCTAACACACGTCCTAAATCTGGTGGTACAGCATTTCCTAACCAGGTACCCAGGGCTGGCAGAGCTTCTCAGCCAGGCCAGAAAAGTCTGCAGCCACTTCAGACAGTCATTCCCAGCAAGTGTTCGCCTGGCAGAAATTCAAAGAATTACACCTTCCCACAAACCGTCAGATCTGTGACATGCCCACCAGGTGGAACTCGACATTTGCAATGCTGCAGCGTCTGCACAAGCAGCAGAGGGCCATCAATGAGTACCTGTGTGAGTATGGCACAAGGACAAGTTCAGGTCAACTTGTTTTTTCCCCCCGCAGTGGCTGATGATCAAGGATGCATGCACTGTACTGTCACCATTTGAGGAGGTAATGAGGGTGGTGAGCAGGGACAGTGCATGCATCAGTAACACAATTCCTTTAGTGTTCCTTTAGTGTTCCTGCTGGAGCACAATCTGCGGGGAATTATAGATGTGGCACTAGAGGCAGAGCAGCGGGAGGAAGAGGAGGCTTTACGCAGACAGCATTCCTGCGGGTCCTCAGATCAGACAGGAGGAGGAGGAGGAATATTTAAGTAGTGGGGACATTGAAGGTGGGGATTCCTCAAGGGATGGTTTTGTGTGCCCAGAAACCCAAGGACTAGTACGTGGCTGTTAGGAGGAAGTGCACAATGGGGTCATCCTCATTGACCAGGAAGACTTGGAAGCTAATGCCACCTCCAACCTACGCTGCATGGGTTCCCTTATCCTGCAAAGCCTGATAAAGGACTCCAGGATTCGTGCTATCAAGGAGAGTGATCATTACTGGTTGGCAAGCCTTCTTGAGCCACAATACAAGGGTAAAGTTGCAGAGCTCATCCTGCCCGCACAGAGGGAGGACAGGATGAAAAAACTTGAGGACGCTTGACTGATGCCTTTTTAAATTTTTTTAGTCCATGACGTCCAGGGACGTCAAATGTAGGCCCATTGCCAGCGTCTTCACCGTATGGTGCAGGACTACCTAGGGGCAAGGGCAGACCTGGATACCGTTACAGCAGATGATCCACTCGCTTACTGGGTGTTGAGATTGGATCACTGGCCAGAACTTAGCCAATATGCTATGCAGCTACTAGGTTGCCCTTCATCCAGCGTGCTTTCTGAAAGGACATTCAGTGCCGCTGGAGGTTTTGTCACAGACAAAAGAGTGCGTCTGTCCACTGACTCTGTAGACCGGCTGACATTTATAAAAATGAATCAGTCCTGGATCAGCAGCTATCAATCCCCTGATGCTGACGTAACTAAATAGATCGGGGATCTCTTCTGCATTACCAAAACCTCCACCCCTGCACTCTTCCACAATACCTCAGATGAGTTATGAGTTACTCACTAGCTGGCACCAAATGCCTAATATTTGGGTGCACTGCCACTGACGCCTATACCAGATTAGTATTATTTTAATATTGGCCCGCAGGGTCCAGCGCTGCACTCTTCCACAATACCACAGAGGGGTTACGGTGTGAAGGCACTTGCTGCCACCAAAGGCCCAATATTTGGGTGCACTGCCACTGACACCTATACCAGATTCATATCATTTTAATATTGGACCGTAGGGTGCACCGCTGTACTCTTCCACAATACCACAGAGATTTTACGGTGTGAAGGCACTTGCTGCTACCAAAGGCACAATATTTGGGTGCACTGCCACTGACGCCTATACCAGATTCATATCATTTTAATATTGGACCGCAGGGTCCACCGCCGCACTCTTCCACAATACCACAGAGGGGTTACGGTGTGAAGGCACTTGCTGCCACCAAAGGCACAATATTTGGGTGCACTGCCACTGACGCCTAAACCAGATTCATATCATTTTAGTATTGGACCGCAGAGTCCACCGCTGCACTCTTCCACAATACCACAAAGGTGTTACAGTGTGAAGGCACTTGCTGCCACCAAAGGCACAATATAGATCAGGGATCTCTTCTGCATTACCAAAACCTCCACCCCTGCACTCTTCCACAATACCTCAAATGGGTTATGTTGTGAAGGCACTTGCTGCCACCAAAGACACAATATTTGGGTGCACTGACGCCTGTACCAGATTCATATCATTTTAATATTTGACCGCAGGGTCCAACCCTGCACTCTTCCACAATACCACAGAGGGGTTACGGTGTGGCGGCACTGTTGCCGACACTAAAGGCCCAATTTTAAAGCACCTATTGTTACTTTCATCCAAAGCCTGCATAAGTTTCACCATAATTTAGCCAAAAAAATCACTAATCTTGTTCTGCGTTTCCTAAAACGTCTCCTCTTTTCATACAGGCTGCCGCCGCAAGCAGTTGTTTATGAATAGATTAAAGGAAAACCATATACCGTCATTTGAAATGTCATTTTTTTGTTTTTAAATGTTTCTATACATCCTACATATCCGCCACTTCACGGGCAGGTTATGGGGACCTCCTAGGCACGATATTTGAAGGAATTTGTTTGTTTTTATTCTTAACCTTTATTTCATGGAAAACTCACTGTTCCTTTAAAAACTTTTTTTTTTTACTTTTTGTCCTTGTTTCCTGTCCCTCAGGGCACTACCCGGACCCCCATACACCTTTTATGGCAAATATCTAGCATATATGCCCTCTTGAAGGGCACTCTAAAATTCAAATGTTCGAGTCCCATTGACTTGCATTGAGTTCGCATCGTGTTCGCGTTCGAACCCGAACTTTTGAAATTGTTCGAATGTGAACCGAACACAGGGGTGTTCGGCTTATCCCTAGTCTTCTCTTGAACAAAAACAACAAAGGGTCTTGAACAGGAACAGAAACATGAGTCTTGAGGCATGGTATTAGGAGGGAGAATCACTAACACAGGAGCTGGACACTGTTGGTAACAGAAAGCACATTGACCATCAAAACTGTTTTATATAATCAGTCTTAGTTACCAAGGTCCAGCAGTTAGTAAATTTACTGGAAACAAAGTATTGATGGTGATTGGATTCCCTCGCTGTGCGGTCTATATTTCCAGCTTAAGAAATTCTTTATTAAATGCTAAGGCAAATCTATGTCACACAATCACTGGGAGGAATTTATAAATATTCCTTATGATTTGTGACATAATGTCCTAAAAGGGCAGTTGTCAGCATGGAAAGCACTCAAATAGTCTTAGGGTGGGCTCACCCACCATCACTCTGCTTTGGTTTGATTTATAAGATAATAAAATATCCTGTTAAATCCTTCACTACAAAGTTCTTTTCCATAAAATTACTCTCAGGACCCAGTGAATTTAAATTAAAATCCCTTTGGGTATCCATACAGTGAAAGTGTGCTTGAAAATCTCAAAAGCTGGCCAAAAAGCACTACTACATCTCCATAATACAGCTTGGGCTCTGTATTTTCCCGAAGAAAAAAGAAGACTCCATGCTGATCAATTTGTTTTAGCACCTCAGCTCTTCTGCCCAATGTGCTAAAATATTAGGCACACATTCTAGAACTTATTTGCAATAAACTAATTTCTTATGCATTTCTCCAGAATTAAACCGAATTGAGCATATTCTATCTTGGCAACAACAAGTGCTTTTTAACATGGAGTATACTTGACCTGGGTAGTGAAGGGGCTAGTTATCCTTGGGACGCATCACTAGCAGGGTTATTCAAAGAGAATCGAAAAGTCACCGCACGTTCGGTGACTTTTCGTTCACTTCAATTCGGTGCGATTTGGCGATCCCATTTTGGCGACCCTGCGGTGTATTCCGCAAGCACCACAGTGCCATCATAGTGCAGGGAAAAGTCACAGCAAACCCGACGAACACTCACCACAAAACCCGTTGAATGTACACCATACCCGCAAAAACATCTGGATTACCCCGCCGAACACGCTGGAGAAACCCGAACAGCCGCCGATCACAGCGCAGAGCAGCCGCTGGAAAAACCCTACACCGCAGACGAAAGGAGTGAAAAAAAAAACAGTACGCTTTAATATTTGAAAAGTGAAACGCTGTTTGCAAAGAAACTACAAAACGAAAATGTCTGAAATTTACATATAAGATCCAATGAATGATAATAAAAAGGGCTGTTACAGAAAAAAGATAAAACGATTTTAAAAAAAAAGTGGAAAAAAAATGCACAAAAAATCCCCAAAAATGCCTAAAAGATCCTAAAAAAATCTATGAATAAAGAGACTTTTTACTGCAGAATAAAATAATCAACGGTTTAATAGATATTACATTAAAACGGGAATATTTTTAACATTGAAGTCTATGGGATTCTCCTGAATAAACCTGTCGAATGAAACCACCGAACAGCAGGGCAATTCGGCAACTTTTCACTGCTGGTTTTTGTTCTCTGAATAGACAAAGCATTGCTTCACTATGGGGGTTTCACTGCCCTCGAACAGGCACCAAACAGGCACCTTATGTGCAGGCAATTCGCCAACATTTTTGATTGACTTTTCGATTCTCTTTGAATAACCCTGACTGAGTCAGACAGATGCGCGCTGAGAGATTATTAATACGATGCATCACTGAATTTACCTGATGAAAAGTCTTCTGTCAGCCTACACAATGCAGGAATCCCTGATATTTTATCATAACTGGGAGACCTGATAAAGAGGAGAGACAAGAGGTAGCTTGGGGTTTTACCTGAGCAGAATTTGGGTAAATTACACTGTATTGAGATAATGCAGAAAAAGAAGACAAACAACAAAATATAAAATCTGATATGTCTAGAAGTGTCAGGATCCGTGCCTGTCAGGATCCGTCTGTACCTGCATCATTATCTGCATGTGGGCAGCTGCTTGAAAAGTGCTGCCCTCCTGCTCAGTAGTAGGGATGAGTCGAACACTCCCCGAGTTCGGTTCGAAGCCGAACCCGAACTTTCCAAATGTTCGGATCCGAACCCGAACCCGAACTCGAACTCCATACAAGTCAATGGGGCTGAAAATTCGGTTTTTAGAGTGCCCTCCAAGAGGGCATATATGCTAGATATTTGCCATAAAAAGTGTATGGGGGTCTGGGTAGTGCCCTGGGGGACAGGAAACAAGGACAAAAAGTAAAAAAAAAAGTTTTTACAGGGACAGTGAGTTTTCCATGAAATAAGGGTTAAAAATAAAAACGAAAAATTCCTTCAAATATCGTGCCTAGGAGGTCCCCATAACCTGCCCGTGAAGTGGCGGATTTCTAGGATGTATAGAAATATGTAAAAAACAAAAAATGACATTTCAAATGACGGTAAATGCTTTTCCTTTAATCTATCCATAAACAACTGCTTGGGGCGGCAGTCTGTATGAAAAGAGGAGACATTTTTCGGACACGCAGTAAAAGTTTACTGATTTTTTGGCAGTGAAAAGCAGGAGAATGACTGGAGAATGGAAAATTCTAGACCAAATAGCCGATTTGGAAAGTGAGAAAAAAGGGAGAATTTTTCTGGTTTGGCTATTTTGACCTAGAATTTTCTCTTCAGTCATTCTCCTGAGTTTCACCTTTCTCTGAATAACCCTGTCAGGGTTATTCAGAGAGCGGTGTAGAGCAGGAGAATGACTGGAGAACGGAAAATTCTAGGTCAAAATAGCCAAACCAGAAAAATTCTCCCATTTAGGCTAGGGTCAGACTAGCGAATTTTTAACATGCGTTTAGGCGCACTTAATCACGGCCGCACTAGCACCAAATGACGGGCAATGAAAGCCAATATACGAAGTACGGTCGCACGAAAGTCTGGCTGCGCAACACAAGTGGAAAATGAACGTATTTTTTGAGAACGCAGAACCGCTAGTACGGACGTACAGAGTGCGCTGCGTCCACTAGCGGCGTGTGTGCGTGATTTGGAGACGTCCAGTTTCCTGGTTTTGATCCGTAAAAAATCACGCACAAAAATGCGCATCGTATGACCGTTTTCGCGCATTCCCGTGAAAAAATACGGCAATGCGTTCGGACGCACTTTCGGTCGCTGCGAAAAATGCGTTAGTCTGACCCTAGCCTTATCTCACTTTCCAAATCGGCTATTTGGTCCAGATTGTTCTCTTTTCCTGCCATTCTCCTGGTTTTCAACTTTCTCTAAACAACCCCGGGAGAGAGGTGAAAGCCAGGAGAACTGGCAGGAGAAGAGAACAATCTAGACCAAATAGCCAATTTGGAAAGTGAGTTAAATGGGAGAATTTTTCTGGTTTGGCTATTTTGACCTAGAATTTTCACTTCTCCAGTTACTCTCCTGCTTTTCACCGCTCTCTGAATAACCCTGTGAATGTTTAATCCCAAGGTGAAAAATAACATTGCTTAAGGCTGGGGTCAGACGAGCGCAGTTATCACGTCCGTGTTGCCGCACATTTGTACGTCCGTGGCAGCATAGCATTCTGACCAATGGAGCCCCACACACGAAGTACGTCCGCACGGAAGTGCGCAAGCATGACGGACGCAGCAAACGGACGCAGGTTTAGGCAAGAACGTAATACTGCTAGAACGGACGTGCGGAGTGCTCCACGTCCGCAACGTCCGTGTAGCTTTGTATGTGAGTGATGAAACAAGGTCAGATGGACTGCATTTATACGTCCAGCATTTTTGACGGACAGAATGTTTTTTCATTTTAATTAATTTTCCCTGCTACATCAGTCAAAAAAAACGGACTGTTTGGCCACTACCTTGTTGTCAGGCAGTAAGTACGTCCGTACTGCACGGACGCACAGTCCGTACAAAATGCGCTCATCTGACCCTAGCCTTAGATGTTATTTTGAATTTTTTTCAAACACCAGTTAACCACTTGGCTGTTATGGACGCGCTCAGCGCATCCAGCCAAGTGGTTCTCCTGTGCTATGGATGCGCTGAGCGTGTCCATGCACAGGAGGCAGCAATCCGCCGGATTCCTGCGGATTGCTGCACCCCCCCCCGGTGCGGGCTGACATCTTGGGACCCCGGCGGAGCAATTAGATGTCATCGCGGCGGCGCAATGACATCTAATTCAGGCGCCCCCCGCATGTGCGGAGGAAACGCCTGAAAGGGAGGGGGGGGGACCTCTCTCCCTCCCGATCGCCGGGGGGCAGAGGGTTAATCCAGGCACCGTTTGGAAGGGCACAGCCTGCCCTGCCAAACGGTGGCTGTGATTAACCCTTGGGGAGCCGGATCACGAATCGGCGCTGAAAAGCGCCGGATCGTGATCCTCTCCTGGAGCTGGCCGACATCTTGGATGTCGGCCAAGCCTCCAGGAACTCCCCCTGAGGACTGGCGTCATCGTGCATAGCAGTTAATATGCTGGCGCTTTATAAATAAAGAATAATAATAATAATAATAACCCCTAGCTGCCACAAATGGTGGAGATATGGGGTTCCAATGAACCCCCTATCTCCCGATCTGTGGCAGCTAGGGGTTAATGTTTGATATCGTTGGATCGGCCAGAGCATGGCCTTTCCAAGGATACCAAACATGAGCATGAAAAATGAAGAAAAAAAAAAGAGAATAAGTTCAAAATCCTTATCCTTACCTACAAAACCCTCACTAACTCAGCTCCCCACTACCTGTCCTCACTAATCACCAAATACACCCCAGCCCGCTCCCTAAGGTCAAACAGTGACCTGCGCCTAGCTTCTCCCCGCATCACCTCTTCCCATGATAGACTGCAGGATTTCTCACGCGCAGCCCCCACTCTCTGGAACGCTCTCCCTCGTACTGTCAGACTTTCCCCTAACTTCTCTTCCTTCAAACGCTCCCTGAAAACATTCCTATTTAGGGAAGCCTACCACCCAACTCACTGACGCAACCATCAATCACTCTCACCTTACAGTCCTCTCCTCCTGTTTCCAACCCCAACCCTCCTAGATTGTGAGTTCCTACGGGAATAGGGCCCTCATCTCCTCCTGTACTGTTTGTCAAATGTTGTTCAATGTATTGTAACCCTGTCTATACTGTGCTTATTGTACAGCGCTGCGGAATATGCTGGCGCTTTATAAATAAAGAATAATAATAATAATAAAAAATAAAAATATTTTAAAAAAAAATTCTAAAAAATAAATAAACAAGTTTTTTTTTGTTTTTGTTTTGTTAATGCAGCAATATTGTTCCCATTTCAATTATAATGTGAACAATAATGCTGCACTAGCGATTTTTGTATGCGGTGCGTTTGTTAAAAAAAGCAAAATTTTCCCCAAAACAAAATGTAACGAGACCCCATTTCTCATTTTTTTAACAAGCGCACCCCATACAAAATATAACCGCAAATGAGTGCATGTTAAAATGTGAAAAAAAAACACTTTACACATAATAAATTATTGAAAATTCAAATTTTATTGCATTTTTGTTATAATATACAGACATGACATAACATATACATATAATAATGACATATTATGAATCTGCCAAGTCTGCCGGAAAGAACGATATATAATATGTCTGGGTGATATATCAAAATATGGCTACAAAACGCGGTTAAACATGATGAGCGAAAGCGGTAAAAATGACCTCAGCACAGAGGTGTGAAAAGCCTCAGCAGCGAAAGGGTTAAATGCAGCATATTAGGATGTTTTAGGGAAATTAATTCTCAAATCTCAATCAGAAGCAGACACCACCCCACCCTGAGTATGGTGTACAATGTATCAAATTGATTACCAGACTAAAAACACCTGGTGTTATGCCCGTTTGTGAACAGAGGTCATTTAGAGTTGATAATCTTTCCACGTACACATTAGTTTTTAATTCAATATCTAATAAACCGTTGCTTATAATATTCTGCAGTAAAGAGTCTCTTTATTTCTAGATTTTTTAGTATTTTTTTAAGCATTTTCTATACTTTTTTCAAAATTTCTATTTTTTTTTCCAACTCGAACCGAACACACCCAAAAAGTTCAAAATTCGCAAACTTTCGAACTCCGAACCGTCCGAACCCGAACAGCTCATCCCTACTCAGTAGTACCAGAAATAGTTAGAAGCACACACCACAGATCACGTGACACACTCATGAATAAAGGCACCACGCCTCCCTCCTGACATTGCTCCATTATTGTAGCTCTCATTCTCTGTCAAGACATTCTCTGCTCCTGAAGACCTACCTATTCCCTTAGCCTTTACCTCCCTTAGTACCCTCTCCTGGACTCGTGTATTTCCAAGATCGCAGTACCCCTCTCCTAGACCCCCGCTCTGCTTCAGACCCTGGTTTTCACCTGAAGATCTGACCATACTCCAAGCCTCCTGGTAAAGCCTCCTGCATTCCTGTGTCTGATACCCTACTGTGTACTTGAGCCCCACTGTGTCTCTCATCACTCCCAGTCAGCAAGATCAACCGCATACTGGGCTCATACCACCAAGGTCAGTACCCCACCAGTGCTGATCGTCACAAGAAGCAATGTGTTCCCACCAGCACTCTTGGTTTAAATTATGATACCGGCAATTTAACAGGTAAGGCTGGGGTCAGACGAACTCAGTGTTAACGTCCGTGTTGCCGCACATAAGTACGTCCGTGATAGCATACAATTGTGTTAAATGAAGCCCCACACACGAAGTACGTGCGCACAGAAGTGCGGGGGCTGACGGACGCTGCAAACGGACGCAGGTTAGGCAAGAACGTAATACTGCTAGAACGGACGTGCGGAGTGCGCCACGTCCACAACGTCCGTGTAGCTTTGTGTGTGAGTGATGGAGCATGGTCAGACGGACTGCATTTATACGTCCAGCATTTTTGACGGACAGAATGTTTTTTCATTGTAATTTATTTTTCCCTCCTACATCCGTCAAAAAATAACTTCAGTGAAAAAACGGACTGTGTGACCACTACTGCGTCATCCGTACTGACGATGTCCGTACTGCACGGACGTACAGTCCGTAGAAATCACGCTCGTCTGACCCTAGCCTAAATCAGATCTTCTAAACTGTTCCAGATTCGCCTTTTGAAGCTCACTAAATCCCCTAAAAGCTTTAAGATTCCTCTTTGGTCTATGGAAATGTTGGAATTGCTGCCTAAATATACTCTGCAAATCTAATTCCAACATTTAATTAAAAGCAGATTAAATGGTACAGCACATTCATTTTAGAAAATAGTAACAAAATGTAGACTAAACCAAAACCTCAGATAAACATTGGGCAGTGAATTGACGGATCCTGTAAAATAATACCGTATATGTGATGCTTGGAATTGGTGGGGATTGGCCATTGAGGGAATGCTTCAGTTCTTTCTTGATTTCTTTGCAGGTCGCCCGATGAATCCATCATTTCTTTCTTTTTAGACGTAATTTTCAGGCTACTTGACTTTTATAAATTGTTGATGCATTCTGCATCATAGCACTGCTTCCAAGGTTCACTGCTGGATTGCACTTGGAGCCCTTGATAGTGTTTGCGCAGGGCCTGTTACATTTCCAACAGTGGTTTTTTCAAGTTGGTACTTCACCATAGAAACTGTAAGTTAGGGTGATAAAGCTCCCGTGAGTGCGTTGAGGCGAGGTCCATGTGTGAACAAAAGAAGGGTCCATGCCCTCTATTGTCTTCTGTCTTGGTAACATAGGTATGGATCATCTCATGAACAGCAAGTTGCCATGATGTCATGAAGCAGGTAACATACTGAGCATTTTGTGACATCATGCACTGCAGGGCTTTTTACATTTTCTTTACTTTGATGTAACTTGTGACAGTAGTCACTTGAGACTTGGGGTACATAGACCTAAAGATGCATTTGGGGCCTGATGTGTTATATTGTTTTCCAGCCCTCTCCTATGTTAAAGTCACCCTGTACCTACAATTCTAGGTACAGGGTGCTTGTATCTTCTTTACCCTGATGTGTTATATTATTATTTCCTGATGTGTTTTTAGTATTGTCATGCTGAAAAACTGTAAGTAATTGATTCCTTTGTTTTCCCTATGTTTTTCCATCCATCTCCCCATGATCTGGATTAAACTAGATCTGTCTGCCCCTTCCTTAGGCTTTGTTACAACAGGGCGTGTGTTTGGGAGGGGGAAGCTACCGGGAGGCTAATTAGTATGGAAGCGCTGGGGCGTATTTTACAAATATATTCTGTACATTCTCCCCTGTGTGTGTTTTTCCAATTTTAAACCTTGAATAAAGTCATTCCCAGTTTGTTTTCACTCTGCAAGAAGCTCCGGGTATTGACTGAGTGGGTTTGAGCCAGTATCAGTACTCCTTCAGAATACCGATGGCAAACGGAGCTTTATGCACGTGGATACCCATCGATCCCCATGTGACATAACTAAACAAGTTTTCTCACTTCTGTTTCACTTAAACTCGTCTTCACATTCATTGCGTGGGCCAAAGGAGAGGTTTTGTGTTTCTATCCCTGTAGGAACAAACCCCTGTGAGGACCAGGAGTCACCAGATTTTCGTGGATATAAAGGCTCCTCCTTTCCCTAGGTCCAGTAAATAGATATGAATGAGCTCAAAGGTAGCTTGAAAGCAGCATGGCCAAAGTCAGTGCCTTCCATGGTTTGGCTGAGCACTGAAAAAAAATACACCCGGTTATTCAGAGAGCGTGAAAAGCAGGAGAATGACTGGAGAATGACTGGAGAATGAAAAATTCTAGGTCAAAATAGCCAAACCAGAAAAATTCTCCATTTCCTCTCACGTTCCAAATCGGCTATTTTGACCTAGAATTTTTCATTCTCCAGTCATTCTCCTGCTTTTCACGCTCTCTGAATAACCCTGACAGTGTGTGTGTGTCTCACTGTAAGGCTGGTCCCAAAGAGGCCTTAGAGGTCCCATACTAGATTTCTTTGTTACAACGGAATATAGCATTAATGATTATGTCACTAGTAATACCAGCTTTGTGATGTATCTGGCATAAGAGCAATTTACTATTTTTATGCACTGTTTGCATGTTATAAAATGCATAGAATGAATGAATACTCATTATCTTAGCCTATCATATAGTGCAAATTTAATAATGCAGATATATTTATTAGCACAATATTTTCCCATACAGGGATTAGACATGTGCACAACAAAAATTTTAGTTTCATATCAATCTGTTACTTTTTTTAGTTTGTTTCGGTGCATTTGTTATGTTCCCGTGATTCATATTTCGGATCAATTTATTTTTTCAGGAGTCCGGTAATTTGTATTTTGGATCAATTCATAATTTTGTTATTATTAGTAATTTGTATTTCGGATCGGTTCATATGTCATTTTATTTATTATTTTGTATTTCGGATCGATTCGTTATTTCGTTTTTATTAGTTATTTTGTAATGAAATGGATGATTTAAATTATATACATAAGGGTAAAAAAAAAGGATATGTAATCCCCCTGTCCTTGGTGCTAAAACCTATTCAGCACCAAGGGCAGCAGCTCCGCAGGGCCTGGAAGCACTGCTAGAGTGTTCTTGCATTTATGTTTGTCCCTTTTTTTGTGTATGTCAGTAGTTGTAAGTGTGTCTGTCTCTGCATATGTCATTGTTTACATGTGTGAATTTGCCAGGAGGAGGAAAGATACTGAATGTGGGGGATGGAGGAAAGAGCAAGTGTAACACAGAGATGGCGAACCTGACTTGATAGTGACTTTGGTTCGCATTCGAACTCGAACTTTTCAAAAGTTCGAATTCGAACTCGAACTCGAACACGAACTCAATACAAGTCAATGGGACTCAAAGTTCGATTTTTAGAGTGCCCTCCAAGAGGGCATATATGCTAGATATTTTCCATAAAAGGTGTATGGGGGTCCGGGTAGTGCCCTGGGGGACAGGAAACAAGGACAAAAAGTTTTAAAAATGTTTTTAAAGGGACAGTGAGTTTTCCATGAAATAAGGGTTAAAAACCCCCCGCAAAATTCCTTCAAATATCGTGCCTAGGAGGTCCCCATAACCTGCCCGTGAAGTGGCGGATTTGTAGGATGTATAGAAACATTTAAAACGAATGTCCGGGTCCGGGTAGTGCCCTGGGGGACAGGAAACCATGACAAAAAGTTTAAAAAAAGAAGTTTTTAACCCCTTCACTGCTGACGACGTGTAGGACACGTCCTCAGTTACTCCCGCTGTATGCTGAGGAGGACGTGTCCCACACGTCATCAGCTTTGCGGGACCCCCGGCGGAGATACTCACCTCTCTGTCCGGGGTCCCGCGGCGTTCTGACTTCAGCGTCCTCGGACGCTGAAGTCAAGCTCCTCCCGACGTAAATGACGTCATCGCGCCATGCACGATGACGTCATTTTCAGGCGACCCCCGGCCAGGGCCGGTGCAAGCATTTTTATCTAGTCAGGCGAAGGTGCATTTTGGTGCCCCCATCCGTGTCATGTCAAGCCAATCAGGATAGAGGTGCCATGATAATCTCTATATATACACACACTAGGGTTGCTCATATAAGTATATTTGCCCCAGCTCATATGGGTATATTTGCCCCCAGATCACATGTGGATATATTTTCCCCCAGATCACATGTGGATATATTTGCCCCCAGATCACATGTAGATATATCTGCCCCAGATTACATGGGTATATATTGCCCCAGCTCATATAAAGATATTTGCCCCCAGCTCATATGGAAATATTTGCCCCCAGCTCATATGGGTATATTTGCCCCCAGATCACATGTGGATATATTTGCCACCAACTCTTGGATATATTTGCCCCAGCTCATGGATATATTTGCCCCCAGCTCATGGATATATATATATTTGCCCCCAACTCATGGATATATTTGCCCCCAGATCACATGTGGATATATTTGCCCCAACTCATGGATATATTTGCCCCCAGATTACATGGTATTAATTGCCCCAGCTGATATGGAGATATTTGCCCCAGCTCACATATGGATATATCTGCCCCCCGCTCTCACCTGCTGCCAGTCCCCCCAGGCTCCGCCGGCGTTCTTCATGGTGGCGAGCGGCCGCTGACATGATGCAGCTTTGCCGCTCGCCGGGCGGGAACCACATGACCAGCGCAGCCGCGTTCTCGCAAGATTGCGCGCGGCGCTGGTCAGGTGGTTCGGCCCCTAGCGCTTCGCCGGGTCTCCCCGGCCGACCAAGATTGCCGGGGAATTCGGCCCTCACAAACTGTCAGGAAGCCAGATAGTATGGCGGCCACCTGTGCCGCCTTACGCTAGCGCCGGCCCTGCCCCCGGCAATGCCGGGAGATCGACTGGAAGGGAGGGGGGCGATCCGTTCAGATCCCTCTCCCTCCCGATCGGGAGGTCCCAAAAAAAAAGCCAGGCACCGCTTAAAAGGGGAGAGTCTCCTCTTTTAAGCAGTGCCTGGCTTTAACCCCTTAAGCACCAGGTCGCACTTCAGCACCTTGCGGCGCCGAAGTGCAGCCTAGCTCTGGTGGGGGCCGCCATCTTGGATGGTGGCTTCACCCCCGGGTCCCCTCTCACTGCCTGACGTCCTCATGCATAGCGTGATGACGTCAGAATAGCCGGGGAACCCCTAGCTGCCCGGAATCCCCTGGTGGAGATAGTTGGTTCATTTGAACCCCGATATCTCCAGAACCGTGCAGCAGCTAGGGGGTCATGGAGGGTGTCAATCGAAAGGCCTGAGCATGGCCTTTCGAATGATACCCAACATGACCAGGTATAAAGTAGAAAAATAAAAATAAAAAAAACATGTATTTTGTTTTGTGTGTTATTTTTATTAATTCAGCAATATTGTTCACATTTCAATTATAATGTGAACAATGATGCTGCACTAATGATTTTTTTCTATGGTGTGCGTTTGCTAAAAATCACATAATTCCCCCCAAAAAATTTAATAAGTCCCCATTTCTAATTTTTGTACAAGCGCACCCCTTAGAAAATATAACCGCAAATGTTCATGTGATAAAAGGTGAAAAAAACCACTTTACACGCTGCAGATGATTAAAAATTCAAGTTTTATTGCATTTTTTGTTATAATATACAGGCAGAACATGACGTATACATATAAAAATGATATATTATGAATCTGCCGAGTCTGCCGGAAAGAACGATATATAATATGTCTGGGTCGTATAATAAAATGTGGCTTCAAATCGCGTTTAAACTCGCATTAAAAATTAGCTCAGCACACAGCGGTGAAATGCCTCAGCAGTGAAAGGGGTTAAAGAAACAGTGAGTTTTCCATAAAATGAGGGTTAAAAATAAAAACGAACATTTCCTTCAAATATCGTGCCTAGGAGGTCCCCATAACCTGCCCGTGAAGTGGCGGATTTGTAGGATGTTTGGAAACATCGCCATCACAGCACAGACCCACACATGACACCTGGCACTCCAGTCTGCATACAATGTATCAAATTCATGAGACGGACTAATTAGAAGCACATGTTATTTCCAAACACTAATTAAACACCTGTTGTTTACGCCGTTTGAGAGCACAGGTCATTTAGAGGTGAAAATCTTTGCACGTAGACATTATTTTTTAATTCAATATCTAAAAAAACGTTGCTTATAATATTCTGCAGTAAAGAGTCTCTTTAATTCTAGATTTTTTTGGTATTTTTTAAGCATTTTTTATACTTTCTTCACAATTTTTTTTTTCGAACACGCCAAAAAGTTCAAAGTTCGTGAACTTGCGAACGGCCAAAGTTTGAATCGAACTCCGAACTGATTGAACCGAACAGCTCATCCCTAATAGTGATGCCATCAACCATGATAGAGAAGTCAGGAGGTGGGAGGCATTAGTGGGGGAATTTGTAGGAACTCAGTCTTTGACATGTTAATCTTTAGGTGGTGAGAGGCCATGCAGGAGGAAATGCCAGATAAAGAGTCGCTGACTTTGTATAAGTGTGTAATGAAAAGTTTATGGCTATATGGGTATGTTTATGTGTAAGTGTGTGTGTGTATGGGTATGCCTGTTTGTGATAATATCTTAGGGTCTTTTCCATTGTGAGAGTATAATAATGTCTATTGTGTTAGCATGATGATGTGTGACAGTGAATGTATATTTTTACATCTTTGACTGTGTGTTTCTGTTTTACTCTACCTTAGCATGACTTGAGTGAGACAAAGCACAATCGTCAAAATGGAGGAATCATTATTGTACGTCTTAATCTATGATCTGAGGTCTGAATTTCATATCTGGGGTCTGAATTGGAGCATAGCACATCCCACAGCCAGTGCCTCTCCAGCCAATAATCTCACTGCACATCTCTGGTTTTCTGCTTGACAATATTGTTATTGTTACTCTTGCATGCGATCTCCAAAGTGAAAGATAAGAAAAAGGAAAAAAATGATGATACAAGAAAGAATTTGGAATTTAGCCTACATACCTGTCATGGGCAAGAGACAAAGGCCGAAGAACAAAAAAAGAAATAAGACATAAGGGGTTATTCAGAAAGCACTGAAATATCAATGCCTTTTCGTACTGCTATTCTTCTAAAAGGTTCTCAAGCCAATAGAAATGCCTGAAAATGTGTGGAAATAATAAAAAAAGTCCTATAAAAAAATAATAAAATGGTCTATTACAGAATAGCCTTTAAAAGAAAAATTGTGAATCAAAAATTTTGCATAAAAAATATATCAAAATGTTCCAATAGATAAATAAATAAATTAAAAAACAGTTTGCTGAAAATGAAAGGAATAAACGGTTGAAAAAAAATAGAGTACAAAAGATAAAAAAATTTTTAATTGAATCCTATGGGATTAACCTGTTTAACCACTTCAATGCGGAGGACGCGCTCAGCGCGTCCTCCGCATTCCTGCTGCTGTGCTAAGGACGCGCTGAGCGCGTCCTCCCATTGGGGTCAGCGTTCGGCCGGGTTCCGGCCGATCGCTGGCCCCCCTGGTGCGGGCTGACATCCTCGATGTCAGCCGTGCATCCGGAACCGCAGCCGCTGGTATTAGGTGTCATCGCGGCAGCGCGATGACACCTAATTCAGGCACCCCCCCCGCATGTGCGGAGGAGGCGCCTGAAAGGGAGGGGGTGAGGTCCTTCGGACCTCTCTCCCTCCCGATCGGCGGCTCTGCGGGGGTTAACCCAGGCATCATTTGGAAGGGCACAGCCTGCCCTTCCAAATGGTGCCTGGCATTAACCCCTGGGGAGCTGGATCGCGAATCGTCACTGAAAAGCGCCGGTTCGCGATCCTTTCCCGGAGCTGGCCGACATCTTGGATGTCGGCCAAGCCTCCGGGAACTCCCCCTGAGGACTGGCGTCATCGTGCGTAGCACGATGACGCCAGTCCTGGACTTAACCCCTAACTGCCACCAATGAACTCCCTATCTCCCGATCCGTGGCAGCTAGGGGTTAAAGTTTGGTATGGTTGGATCGGCCAGAGCATGGCCGTTCCAACGATACCAAACACTACTGTGAAAAAGTTTGTAAAAAAAAAAATGAAAAATAAAAATAAAAAAAAATTATAAAAGAAAAAATAAACACTTTTTTTTTTCTTTTTTTTGGTTTGTTAATGCAGCAATATTGTTCCCATTTCAATTATAATATGAACAATGATGCTGCACTAACGATTTTTGTATGCGGTGCGTTTGTTAAAAATAGTGTAATTTTCCCCAAAAAAAATGTAACGAGACCTCATCTCTAATTTTTTTAACAAGCGCACCCCATACAAAATATAACCGCAATTGCTCGCATGTTAAAATGTGAAAAAAACACTTTACACATTGTAAATTATTGAAAATACATATTTTATTGCATTTTTTGTTATAATATACAGACATGACATAACGTATACATATAATAATGACATTATGAATCTACCGAGTCTGACGGAAAGAACGATATATAATATGTCTGGGTCATATACTAAAATAAGCCTTCAAAACACGTTTAAACATGATGAGCAAAACCGGTAAAAATGACCTCAGCACAGGGGCGGGAAAAGCCTCAGCAGCGAAAGGGTTAAACCTGTCAAACTGAATCACCGAAAATCAGGGCATTTGTCCAACACTTCGTGCAGTTCGGCGTTCTCTAAATAGATTAACCATTACTTCTCTATGGGACAATTTCGCTGCAGCGGAAGACGAATTGCGGCGATATGTGACAAACTGTACCGTATTTTGCTGTCTGTTTGCCAGTATTTGGTAATTGACAACTTTCTGAATAGATGAAATGCCATGAAATTGCTCCGCACTGTGAAATTCAACGTTCTTGCAATTCGGTGTCAAGTTCGTTGCTATTGAATAACCCTTATAAAAGAAGTCAAAACAATAACAAGACATTAAAAGGTAGTTTTTCTTAACAAATATGAAGTTAGGGAACCAACACTAAAGGCATGGTCAAGAAGGAAAGAGTTTGGCGGTCTTCTGGCAGTCTGTCTTGGAAGTAGGAACATGCAATCTCTTATCAGCAGGGTATGCTGGCCTTTCGCAGTCAAAGGGGGAAAAAAATGTAGTCCTACTGAGTTTGCCTTTGATAAGTACCAGCTGCCGTTAAAGTAGGGCCACAGAAAACAAAAAAAAAAAATCATGGTGGGAACAAAAACAAAAAAATAAACAAAATAATGGGGGATTTAATCAGAATCGGATGCGCGAAATTGCTCAAATTCAAAATACTGTTTTGAATATTGTTGACATGCTATAGGCAATGGCATGAACTTAGAAACTGGTGAAGTATCCTGTAACGAAACATTAAATACTTTTAATGGTGCCCTCTAAGGCTAGGGTCAGACGAACGCAGCTTTAACGTGCGTTTAGCCGCACAAAATCACGGCCGTGCTAGCAGCAAATGACGTCCAATGCCGGGGAACACACGAAGTACGGCCGCACGAAAGTTCGTCCGCGCAACGCAAGTGGCAAACGAACGCATTTTTTCGAGAACGTCAAACCGCTACTACTGACGTACAGAGTGCGCTGCGGCCGCATAGCGGCGTGTGTGTGTGATTGGGAGACATCAGACGCTGCTAATGTCCGGCCAACATAACGTCCAGACACAAAAAGTGTTTTATTGATGATCCGTACAAAATCACGGACGAAAAGGCGCATCGTATGACCGCTACCGCGTATTCCGTGAAAAAATATGTCCGTTCGTTCGACCGCACTTTTCCACGGTCGACGCGAAAAATGCGTTCGTCTGACCCTAGCCTAATTATTAACAGTGCTGAAAAAGCACCCAATATAGGGCTCTATTACACTCTTAACGCTAACGGTAGCACTCACCTGCGAGAGCACTGCCGTTAACTGCGGTATCTACCGCATATTACAATCCAAACGCAAACGGTTTAAAAAAAACATTTGCGTTTGGTACCTTCCGTTCCTCTGCCGAGGTTACTGTACTTTGCACTCCCCATGTTAAGTATAGGGAGCACAAAGTGTTAATCAGCGCTGGATTACAAAGTCCCAGCGCTGATTAACGCCTGGCTCTGGTTAGCGAAAAGTTAACCAGAGCCAGGACTTGGTGTTAACGGATTCCGCTTCTGCCACCAGGATCTCGCCCATGCCGGATTTGCACCTCAGGAGCCTGTAGGCACAGAAATGCGGAGCGCCCCTACCACCCCAAACAAAAAAAAGAAACATGGCAAAATTACTATTTAAATTTTTGTTTTGAGGCAAAAAAACTAAAAAAAATACATTTTAAAAAACTGAAACTGTTTTTTTCCGTGCTCAAATCAAAAGAAGAGGCAGAATCTGTTGCCTTAGTTGAATTAGTTACAGTTACAAGTATTTATAAAGCGTCAACAAATTCCTTAGCGCTGTACAATGGGAGAAACAGAATAACAAATATACATATATGTTACACACACGGAACAGAAGGAGGGAGGACCCTGTTTGAGAGTTTACAAACTAAGAGGAGAGGGGTGACACATTAAGTGAGGATGAATAGGGTATTTGAAGTAGCGGGTTGCATGAGGACTGAATGGGAAGATGGAGCAGGAAATGACAGTGGGGGATTATGGAGTGAGCTGATAGGCTTCTCTATAGTAATGCGTTTTCAGAGACTTCTTGAAGGACTGGAGATAAGGGTGAGTCTGATGTTGCGAGGGAGGGAGTTCCATAGAAAGGGTGCAGCTCAGGAGAAGTCCTGAAGGTGAAAGTTGGGGGGTGCGGGTATGAGGAACTGATAGCATCAGATCATTGGCAGAGCGAAGTGGACAGGATGTACCTGCTAATAAGGGAGGAGATGTAGGCAGGGGCGCAGTTATTGAGAGCTTTGTATGTGAGCACCAGTATAATGAATTGGATTCTAAAGGAAACAGGGAGCCAATGAAGAGATTGACAGAGACGTGAGGTGCAGGAGGTGAGGTGTATGAGTCTGGCACAGGTGTTCATTACAGACTGCAGAGGCAAAATCTGGGATCTGCTAAGGCCAGAGAGAAGGAGGTTACAGTAGTCAAGGCAGGTGATAATAAGAGCTTGGATGAGCATTTTAGTAGAGTCTGGATTAAGAAAGGGACGGATGCGTGCAATGTTTTGTAGGTGGAAGTAGCAGGATTTAGTTAGAGACTGAATGTGAGGAGTAAAGGATAGATTGGAGTCCAAAAGGACCCTGAGGCAATGGAGCTTGAGAGGTAGAAGTAATGGTGGCACCATTCACCTGAAGAGAAACTGGCGCAGGAATGGAGGTTTCAGAGGGAGGGAAGATGAGAAGTTCAGTTTCAGAGAGGATGAGCTTTAGGAAACAGGAAGTCATCCAGTTGAAGACAGCTGATAGGCAGGCTGTAACACGGTCCAACACCAGAGGAGAGAGATCGGGAAATGAAAGGTAGATTTGGGTGTCATCAGCATAGAGATGATATTGGAATCCATAGGAAGAGATGAGGTTGTCCAAAGAGGCAGTATAGATCGAGAAGAGTAGGGGACCCAGAACAGAGCCTTGAGGTACCCCAACTGAAAGAGGAACTTGTGGTGAAGAGACACTAGGGAAGGAGCCACTGAAGGAGCAAAAAGAGAGACAAGAAGAAGACTAGGAGAGAGTGATGTCACTGAGGCCAAGTTGACGCAGCGTGAGGAGCAGGAGAGGGTGATCACCAGTATTGAATTCAGCAGAAAGGTCCAGAAGAATAAGGAGGGAGAAGTGACCTTTGGTTTCAGCGGCAACTAAATCATTAGTCACCTTGGTCAGAGCAGTCTCAGTAGATTGTTGGGAGTGAAAGCTAGACTGGTGCGGATCGAGTAGAGAGTTAGCAGCAAGAAAACTGGTGAGCTGGTTATAGACCACACATTCTAAGATTTTGGAGGCAAAGGGGAGCAGAGAGATGGGACAGTAGTTCAAGAGGGAGGTAGGATCAAGAGATGGCTTTTTTAGAATGGGGTGATCAAAGCATGTTTGAATATAGAGGAGAATTTTCCAGAGGAGAGGGCGAGTTTAAAAATATGTGTCAAAGCAGGGACAGTAACTGGTAGGACAGGCTGAATAAGGTGTGAGGGGATAGATGGACAGGTGGTCGGGTAGGAGGGCATAAGAAGTTCTGTTACATTCTCCTCCGAGACTGTAGAAAAGGAAGACATAGTAGAAGAGGGGGCAGGGAGTTAGGGAGTCAGTGAGGTAGAATGGTTAAAGGAGGAGGGCAGTGAATGCAGCAGCATTGTTTGTTTTATATGTAAAAGCATATATTGCCTCTGCTGTAGAACCGAAAAAAATATTTAGAATTTACCTTTTTAATTTTTTTTATTTTTACTCATTATATGGTCATGTTTGCTATCATAGTAAAGACTAGACTCTGACCTTTCCAATGACACCTCACTTAACCTTGTGTGCTGTACAATTCAGGGATGCAGGTTCCAAAGTTCCCCTGTCCCTTCTCACTGCAGCACCACGGTCTTGGTTGTGAATTAAACAAGGCTTTGCTTCACCTGATGCACACTTTCTGGCAGTATGGTAAATGAGGCGAGTTAGTGCAGTCTCACTGTTCACTTTATAATTGTAAACTGAATAATAGTGCCGTGTTGGAAAAAAGAGAAAAATATTTTTTCAAAGATATTTTATTTTTACATAAATCTAACCTGGTTATATTTGGTATCACTTGAAAGGCTATAAGCTGACCTTTCCAATGATACCTCATATGTCCATCTAGCCCTTAGGGTTCCAGAGATACAGTGGTCTAAATTATTGCAAATTGTAAAAAAAAAGGATTATTTTTTTTTTACACACAGAGCAAGTCGCCCCCTTGTGGCAGGCGCCGGTAAGCACATGCCTACTTTGCCTAATGGTAAATCCGACCCTGGATCTTGCTAGGCGAGATCCGGTTGGTCATGTGACCAGCCAGGAGAAACTTAGCGCTGCCACGCGCATCCAGCATTTTACCACCCGCAAACAATGCAGGCAGCATATTTTGCGCCTGCATTGTGATGTGGCGTTAAAAAGCGGCGCAAGGGGGAAAACTGCAGTTTTTCAAGGGGGTGCAGTTTTTCCCCCTTTGCGCCCACGTTTTAACGCCAACATCTTAATAGGGCCCATAATATATTGTTATATAATATTTGGATGATACAATAGGGGTTATTCACAGACCACGATTGTTTACTATTGCTTCAAGCAACAATAAATATTGCCATTGTCGCAAAGCTCCAGCGACTCCAAAAAGGTAAATTCAAACAGTGACAGTAGAAGGTTCAGCAGTGACTCTTCTTCTGTTCGAATTTCCTTCTCAGGATAGACATTTCTAGTCATTACACCATTGGCGATATTTCTCATTGTTTGCAACAATGGAAAGCTACAATGGTATGCTACGCTTTCAAAGGCTTTTAAAGCCAGGTAACAATAATGAAATATATACAGTACAAAAATACAAAGCCATATTTCTCATATACCTGTTATTTTACGAGTGCACTGTGAAAATATTTGATTCCTTTGGAGAAATTCTGAATTGTCCTGTCATTTTGAATTCGGAAATTAGACGTACTGTATGATTTGATATTGCATTTGTTCAGAATATATGATTGATTTATATTTGGAAAATGGGGTTACCTCTAGGGTTAGTTACTTTTGGGGCTATGGTAAGGGTTACAATTACTTTAAGGGTTAGTGTTATAATTTCCTATTTTTTTACAATTCGGGCCACTTTTAGGGTTAGAATTTATATATCTGTTTGTTTTATAATTAAAGTTAGGTTCATTGTGAGGGTTACTTGTAGGGTTACTGTGACTGTAGCCACTTCAGACCTTGGGTGCATGGACCTAGAGATGCATTTGGAAGTTGTGGGCCTCATGTTCTATATTATTTCCCAGCCCTCTCAGATGTTGAAGTCACCCTTTGCCTACAATTGTAGGTGCTTGGTGTTTGTGTTTTCTGTGCCCTATCCCCTGATATCTGTGCTATATTATTATTGCCTTTTGCATTTATTGTAGAGTGTCACGTGGTATATACTGTGCTGTTTCCCCTATGTGTGATCTGTAGTTAAATGTTTCCTTTGTTTCTCCATGCCTCTGTAGCGCTGTGCTAAAAATCTTGCTGTGGCAGTACCTATTTTTGGCCACAAGATGGAGACTATCGCGATCAGAGATGCTGGACATTGGGACTACAATAACTGGCATGCTTTGCAAGAAGCCAGGAAGTGGGTGGAGACTGGAGTCTTACATCCTCTGCCTCGTGGAGAAAGTTCCAGAGCGCGCCAGGGGAGAGAGAAAGCAGACGCACTGAGGAGACCGCTGGAGGAGCTAGGCCAAAGCCTGAGGGAGACCTGTAATTCCTATTTGGGTCACTCCACCTGAGGAGAAGGAGACTTGCCAGTACCCAGACAACAGCTGCAGACCGGCGGAATCGAACGGAGAGCAGGCGGGGAGCTGGACAAGCTGCAGGAAGGTAGACAACGGATCCGGCCGCTAGTATCCCCAGTCAAGATCCGGCGGAGAGACGTCCTGGGTCAGCGGAGCCTAAAGCCTGCGTCGGATGGGTGAGAGGCCTCCAAGGCTGTTGTATGATTAAAGGTCAAGCTGCTGTTTTCTCTTTAAAGTTTACAGGGCCCCAACTGACTAGTCGAAGACCTTTCTTTAATAAATTCACTGGCCAGTTGAACAGTACTCGGGTACCACACACACACACAGATACGCTTCTCACATTCTGGAACTTAACTTGTACAGGACTCATTTCCTTTTACGAATCGGAACGGGGGTTAAAGACAAAGATACGTTCCGAATACATTTTTCTCTTTTTCCGCTGCGCGTTTGCCGTAATACGAAAGGGATTGTATGTTTGGGGTTTCGTTACGTGTCCCTTTTTCTGAACTATCGGGAAATTGCATTCTTTTATGTTCGGTCGCGAATATTTTATTTTCCGAAATACGAAGCCTCGTGTTTCGTTTCTTTTCCGCTGCGCGTTTTACCGTAATACGAAAATATTGTAATAATACTTGTGAATACCGTGCTTCAACATCTGCTCAAGATTTTAGTAAACTATTTAAATGATAAAAACTCACAACTGTGTTGGAGTATATTTATTCCCTAGTGCGGGGAGACTGACCCGTGGTTCATTTTCAGCGGCTCCTCCGGGAGTGAGCGCTACACCTCTATCCCACCTCCCAGGATCTGGCATAAGCCATATCTCTCTGCCTCCTTCCTCAGGCATTGTTACACTAGGGTGTGTGTGTGGGAGGGTCAAAGTATTGCGAGGCTATTCAGTATGGAAAGGCTGGGGCATGTTTTACCTTTGTATTCTGCACATCCCTGCTGTGTGTGCTTTTTCCATTTGTAAACCCTGAATAAAGTCATTCTAAGGTTTTTTTTTTCACCCTACAAGGAGCTTTGGCTATTGACTGGGTGGATTTGGGCCAGAATTGGTACTCCTTCGGGATACTGGCAGCAAGAGGCGCCTTTATGCACGTGGATACCTATTCTGGGTACTGATCCCTATGTAACACTTACTATCTATACTATCATATTTTTTAGCTGGTGCTAACAGATTCCGTAGAAGCGGAATCGATTAGCACCAGGTCCTAACTGTGGTTAACTACAAAGTTAACCGCAGCTTGGCGTAATTAGAGTTAGGACTTTGTAATCCTAACACTAATTAACACTTTGCGCTCCCCATGTTAAGCACAGGGAGTGCAAAGCACAGTAAGCTTGCGCAAGGGAGTGTAGGATCTGAAGTGCTAACGGGTGTTCTAACCCATTAGCGTTTGGATTGTAATATGGTGCGCCCACGCTAGGGAAACCAGAGCTAACGTTAACGCTCACACAGGTGAGCGCTAACGTTAGAGTTTGGAATGTATTATGGCCCTGGGTGGGGTGCAAGACACTCTTCCACTTCACTCAGCAATCACACCAGATCAGGCAGCAGGGTAGGGGGCACACCTCACTTCCTGACCACTTTAAAAAAGCAATGAATAATGAACCCTAACTCTAAAAGTTTCTTTATTTCTAAAATAAGCACAAATAGAAACCCTCGTAGTAATCCTAACCCTAATATTAACCATAGCCCCAGCGTAAATTTTCCACTGGCCTTGAAACCATGTTCTAGATTCATAAAGCATCAAAGCAGAATTCTTGAACAAACATCATTTAATGATGCATCTGCGACAAAGACTCAAGATAAATCCAGAATAATGATTCAGCATGCCAAAATCTACTACCTGCTCCATTTATTCAGACACAAAAGAAGAGGCGTTTCAGTCCAACACAAAGACCTTTCTCAAGCCGTAATGTGACAGTGCAGCATGATGAATAAATACATGACCAACAATCAATTATGAAATCAGTAAAAGTAACAATTACAACAGAGAAGGGAGTAACCCTATTGGACAACATGTCGTGCTGAATAAATTAAGTGGGTAGAAGAGGCTGGTGTGCTGAGCCTTTATTTTTATTTTGACTGTATTTACCAGTTAAGGCTGAACTGGGTAGATCGTTCACCTAAGGCCCCGTTCACACTGTGCGATTTGAAAATTGCGGGTTTTTCTGCGCGATCTTCATATACGTGACGTCGCCCGATAATGTCGCGGTTTTGCGCGATTTTGCAAAACACCACCGATGCAAATCGAAAACGCAAATCGCAAAAAAAGGGTCATGTACCAGCGACATGCTACCGTGACGCCTGACGTCGCGTTTAAAGATGTGAACTGCTCCATTGAAATGCATTGGAGAAGCTACATAGCGCGACATCGCACGGATTTTGCTACGATTTTGAGGCAAAATCCGTTCGATAAATCGGTGTGAACGGGGCCTTAGACTGAGAGGAGACCCCCCCAGTGAGCAGATCTGTGCTGATATTTACCTTGGATTAAAGATTTGTGAAATGCAAGTAACGCTATTTTTGTATGATGAATAACAGTGACTACTGTTCAATTGCCCTGCAGAAGGATAAATAATATTTTTGTTTCTTCCATTGGATTATTTACAGAAGGGCCTGTTTTCTATTAATATTTAAGAGTGTGTGTGCTGCTTTCCTTTACTGCTGCTTTAGTAACATAGTAATTCATTAACAATTGTCATAATGACTTAAAATGAGCTTCTTTTGTGACCTTCTTTTTTCCCTGTATGTGCCTCTGGAAAAAGATTCTTTTCAGAGAAACCAATATTCCATCCCCCTTTTAAGATGTGAACTTTTACATCCCCCTTTTTCAGATATTTTCACAATGAGTCATTGCTCAGTCCTTCCACACTATCTGTATATTGTTAGTCATAGTATTGTAGTAGCAGAAATGCTCTCTTGCCAGAGGGCGTGCAATATTGTGCTTACCATTATAGTTTTACACTAGAAATGAATCGTTTGTAAATACAAAATAAGTGTATTCCTTCAGTATGGGTTGCAAAGTGTTTTCCTTTGTAGTGTCCATTTATTATGTAACCAGGGTTTTTGCATCTAGTTTTGGTATTACTGCAATTAATGAGAAAAATTAATTTTAGTAGTTTTGGAACGTACTTAATAATGTGGGTTTGAAAAGCACAACATATTAAAATCTGTTCTAATATTATTATTATTATGTTGGCTTGAAAGGGCGACCATATTAAAATCTGTTCTAAATTTATTACTCCGAACAATTCCTTTGCCGCAAAATGTGGCCTAGAGCTTTCGAGCTACGACCACCAAATTTGGCATGGACCCACATCGGGCACTATTACACTCTTCGCGCAAATGTTAACGTGTGTGCAAAAATGCATTAACGCGAGGGGCAAACCCTTTGGGCAGAACTTTGTATTACAATGTCCGCGCAAAAAATGCATGTTAACGTCTACCGCTGGTGAACCTGCGCGAACCCTGCTCGAGCATAATGAACGTTGAGCATCCTATACTTAACTTTGTGAGCGCAAATGTGTTTGTGCGCTGGTACGCGGATGGTATTACAATCTATGCGCACATTTTAACGGACAACGTTTGCTCGCATAATTTTAACGTCTTTGAAAAACTGGTGGTAACTGCAAATCTGAACGTCCTGGCCGAAACCAAATACACCAGCACAAAAAAAAAATACAGCACAGTACAGTTACACATTCTACACATACCCAAACAATAAAATTGAGAGGTTGTGCGTGTTTTTTTTATTGCTGCAGCATATACTGTATACTCAGATTGACTTTGGCAGGTGCAAAAACTGAATGGGAGACAATTGTGGTTGCCTGATTGCCCACCAATTTTTGCGCGCAGCATTAATTTGCGCTCGTTTTTGCATGTATTTTTTACGCGCAATATTTTCGGACGGATGAAAAAATGCGCAAGGATCGTAATACCAGGGTTAATTTACGCACGTTAACGTTTAACGCTGCAAGCAAAAAAAATTGCGCTGCGCGTACAAATTTGCGCAGAGAATGTAATAGAGCCCATCATGTTTTGACTTTGCCTCTGCTATATCGTTTCCAAGAGATTCGACTTACGAATTTTCTGTAAGGGGCTTCTGAAATTCCAAAATTCCCCATAGACTTTCATTGAGAGATAGAAATTTCTGAAAGCAAAATTTAAGGACACCACCACTTACTTAAGCAGGAATTAGATTACTTCCGCATTACAAACAAAACCACTTTATAAAACAAATGCTACTGTTTTTTTTCTTTGTGTGAAGTAATTGCATGTAAAAAGGAAAATTAAAATGAGGCAACCTTTTCTGGATGTTTCCCATGATGCAACATTTACTAAATGCTTTGCGGCTCTTTTTTATTTAATGTACAATATTTAGATTTACCAGTTAATGAGGTGGAGGATGGAATGTTTAGATAAGGTTATTTTACTCTAGGCTACCTGAGATAAGAGATGACAGCTGAATTAGATATGACAGGGATTTTAAAAGACTTTTAATCTACTGTCATGTTCCTCCCAGATATTTATATGTCTAATCCCTGTATGCAGGACAACTATCCAACACTTCAGATCCTTTGAGGGGTCGGTGCGTCTACCTATAACAGGATCGGAGGAGTACGTATCCAGTAACAGACCAGGGGTTACACAATAAGGAATGTCAGAAGGAATGCCATGGGCGGTTTACCAGAACGGGTTATCAGAACAGCCAGGGGTCGTATTGCCAGAGTATAGTGTTAGCCAGATGCCAGAGGTCGGATGCCAAATCGGGTAGTCAAAGGAATGCCAAGGGTTAAGAGCCTCAAGGAGAGTCACACAAGCAATGTTGGTACACAGAAATCACAATATTCTATATACGAGCACTGAGAGGAGTGAGAACCACATAAGGGCACTGGACCGGTCTTAGACTACTGATCTTGAACCCGGCGGGCGGCGCGTCATCGCGCTGTGACCTGCCCCGGCCTACCACTTCATCGCGGCCCTCTGGCTTCTTCACTAGGTGGACGGCCAGCGAGCAGCATGGAAGGTGCTGCCGGCCACCTGGCAATACAGACGGTGTGGGACGTGACATCTGCCTTATGGTGATGTCCTTTGAATACATTCCACACAATACATTCCACACAATACAATGATATGAGTCGACTGTGTGACCCATAGGCTCCATTCTATGGCCATTGCCACCCAGTGAGGAGCAAGTGATGCACAGATACTAAGTTGAGGGGCATTTTACAACACAAAACATCACAAAATAGCTGCACCCAATGACACATACAGAGTAACATATTTTCTTAACTAAACATACAAGAGAAAAACAAAGCACATGTAAGATATCAGCAACATAAAATAAAATAAATTAAGAACATTTAATTCATGGTGGTAGTGGACCCTTTAAATTACAACTGACCCTTTGAATTGAAGATCTGTAACTCCTGAAAAAATGTGTGCAGACGGAGAACCAACAGTGGAACCATACGAGAAACAGGAATAGTTTCAATTTGCCAGTTGGTCAGCATAAACAAATGTCATGATAGACCAAATTGTCAATGATAGCAAGGAGGCTAGCTTGTCAGAACCCATATCCATGCGGTAATAATATTTAGGTGAAATACACCAAGTGCATGCCCTGCTCTCAATGCAAAAAGCATTGAGACCAAGGCATGTACTTTGCATATTTCACCTAAATATTATTACCGCATGGATATGGGTTCTGACAAGCTAGACTCCTACCCCCAATCTCCTGTTGAGTGTTATTACTTATGCTGAGACAATGTTATTTGGCTGAGGCCGGCTATTACCATTTATTTTACATAATCTTTTTTCAACTTATGTCTGTGTGAACGGTATTCATAGCATTAGTAGATTGCTATCATTGACAATTTGGTCTATCATGACATTTATTTATGCTGACCAACTGGCAAGTTGAAACATTCCTGCTTCTCGTATGGTTCCTCTGTTGGTTCCCCGCATTTTTACAGGAATTACCGTATACTCTGTATAATTCTTTCTCGGGGTAATCCACATTGGGGATTTTTATATATTTTTTTATTATATATGTTTTTTGGGGATCATGATCTTGATTAGGGTTGGTCTTATATTTTAATCGAATTACAATAAAGGTTACATCTTATCATCTTCTTGTCCAGGTAGAATCAGTGGTCCATCTGATTATTCAGGGGAACTTGTAGGTCTATTATGCTTTTGGGTTAACCCCTTATTCTCCTGTGAATATTATTATTTATGTGTTAAGTGTACACTAACCATGTTGCACAATACTACCTTGGTGTAGTAAGTGTTTTCATCTGAAGATCTGTAACTGTCATAGCAAAGATGAGACTGGGGAAATGACAAACTCATTATCTGTAAACACAAGAGCGAGTCTGACTCACTGAAGCTCACTCGCTGACATTTACTAACTCACACTCGCCTACTCACTCAGAATTACTTACACTTTCTAATTTACACTAATAGTCACACACACACACACACACACACTAACACACTAACACTCACTTGCACATACTCATATCCACTCATAAATGCACTCACAGAACTTCCATTTACTCACACTCACTCACACATGTTAATACTTACAATCATACTCACTCAAACTTGTACTCATACTCTCCCTCATACTCAGTCATACTCAGTCATACTCAGACCCACTCATACTCACTCATGTTCACTCACACTCACTCAGACTCAGTCTCAAACACATAACCTATTATACTCTCACAGTCATACACACTCACACTCATTCACACTCACTCATACTCACTCATACTCACTAACATACCCACACTCATGCTCACACTCTCTCATGTGCTCACCAAAACTCATTCTCACATACTCAATCCGACTCACTCACACTCACTCTACCTCTCACTCATACTCACACTCATGTTATCATACTCAACTCACACATACGTACACTCACTTATACTCTCTCATACTCACACTCACTTAAACTATCACTCACACTCGTAGTTACACACACTGACACTCACTCATACTTGGACTCATAATTACTCACTCTCAGACTCACACACTCACTCACTATTTTAAACTTTCAAGCAAGGATTTAAGCCAACATCAAAGTTTCTTTCTCAAACTTTAACTCAGTTTAACATGTTAAAATTAAAGTCTTCCTAACAACCATAACATATTTCCTTCCTGTAGTGGTTAGTCCTATTCAAAATAGGAGTCCAAACGTCTCCCTCCTCACCTACCATGTTACCATCGTATTCTGGGGTAGGTGATTTGTCAGCGCCTAGCCCTGGAACAAAGTGCAAAACTGCCTGGGACCAGCGGCGGCACACTGTGCCACCGCGAGTATTGGCTCATGGAGTCCATGGGATTCCATAGAGCTTTGTGCATCCCGGTCATGAGCTCTGAAACAAACTCACTCTCGCGAGATCACAGCGGGAGACTAGGAACTATTTGTTCCCAGTCTCATTCCGCTCCCAGCAAGAAGTAGCAGGAGATCACGCTGACCTTTTCACAACAGGATGAGAGATGAGGGGATTTAATGGGGAGGGGGGTTAGGACTAGGGATGGCCTGCTGGTTTGAATCAGTTAGAAGTTCGATTCGAACATCGGCTGTTCGAAATGTCGAGGAAAAAAAACAGTTTTCAAAAAACTTCCAAAAAATGCTTAAGATCCTAAAAAATCTAAAAAATCTAAAAAATAAAGAGACTCTTTACTGCAGAATATAATAATAAACGGTTTATTAGATATTGAATTAAAACTGGACTATTTTTAACATTGAAGCCTATGGGATTCATAAACATTTCCCACTCCTTGATGGTCAAACATTTCCAACTCATTGTTGGTCAAACATTTCCCACTCCTTGTTGGTCAAACATTTCCCATTCATTGTTGGTCAAACATTTCCCACTTTTTTTCATTGTTTCCTGTCCCCCAGGGCAGTACCCAGACCCCATACACCTTTTCTGGCCAATATCTTGCATATATGCCCTCTCGGAGGGCATTTCATTTACGAACATTTGAGCCCCATTGACTTGCATGGTGTTCAAATTGTGTTCGAATTTGCCAACCAAACACTGGGGTGTTTGGCCCATCACTAGTTAGGACAGTTTGTTATGTGTAACGTTTCCTGTAGTTAGCTTGTCGACAACTAGGGAATATAGCCCATACATTTTACTTACCAGCTAGGTTCTTAAGCAGACCCCTGCTTCCTGCTTCCACAAGGCTGAAAAATAACTAAATTCACAATATATCATTCCACCTACTGTATATCAATCAAAGCCAAGTGGCAATCAAATATTTAATGATTTATTTCACATATGCTATCTCCCTACTTATTGATAGGGATTGAGCAGTGGTACGTACTACTATAAGAGCCAGGTCCGTTTAGTCTCTGAAGTAATGTCCCATATATCCATTAGCAGGGTTCTAAATCAGTGGGAGATTATGCCACTGAGTTCTGCCCTTTGGCTGTTGACTTCAATTGGAGCAATAGTGCAATGGTTGCTGCTTTCTCTCATTATCTCTTTTACCTCTTCTTTGCTATACGTGGCTAAACTAAATCAGCCAATGAGAGGAGATCAATCTCCTGCCTGACCTCCTGTCCACTCCACCCCATCCCTTGGCATCCTATTAGGTCTGTTCTACCTGTTATTGTCCCTCCTTTATCTCATATTTGCAACATCTCCCCCTCCTCTGGCATATTCCTCTCTGCATTCAAACATACTCTGATTATCCCCAGTCTGAAGAAGCCCTCTTTTGACTCTACCTCCCTTTCAAACTACCGTCTCCTCTCTTTGCTTTAATTTGCCTCCAAGATCTTACAACACTTGGTCGGCAAGTAATTTCATTCACAGGAGACATAATAAATAATAAAATGTAAGGAACAGACAGCCGCCCTGCCCGTAGGATAGCTGTCCTGCTAATACAGCACTTTATACAAGTGCTCAGCCAGAAAAGACCTCTCATTTGCACAACTTCAAGTTTGAGGCTGTTTATACCCTAGAACATTGGTTCCCAACTATGGTCCTTAAGTACCTCCAACAAGTGAGGTTTTCCAGATAGCTGAATCACAGCACAGCACAGGTGAGATGATTTACTGCTCACTGATTGCAGAATTCAGTCTGCATTTCTCCAAGGCAATCCTTAAAACCTTGCCTGTTAGGGCTACTTGAGGACCATGGTTGGGAGCCACTGCTCTTGAGGACAGTGTTGTTTGGATGAAACCACGTATCCCGAGTGGTTGCTGTATCACAATCTATATCTATAATGTTTCTCTCACACGTATTTAGTTTCTGTGCTGGTAGACATATTTGCTAATACCTTCCAATTGCTGCCATTACTTTTCTCCCTATTTTGATGTTCTGTTTTCTCAAACCATATATTCTTATCTATAACCCTGTCCTGCTTCACTGACTTTGAGGATTTTATGATCCCCTAACCTCTTTTTTATCCTATGTGACCATACTTTCTCTTCCAGCAATTCCATTCAAATCTCCAACCTTTTTAATCTCTCCTTCCCTCCTTCTCCTAGCTCTCACAGAAACATGTCTCTCCTCCTCCAACATTTACCCCAGCCTTCCTATCCTATGGTGGTCTCCAACTGTCCCACGCAGCTAGATCTGGGGACCACAAGGGTGGGTGTGGTGATAGCCAGAGAGAGAGAGTTGCATGTGGGGTTATGGTTCTAATATAAACAGGCCCTGTAAATGCAGAACCACAAATTAAAAAAAATCCTTCTCAAGCATTTTCCAATTTCTGGCTCACCGGTATCGACTGTTTTAGCTCGAGTTTGAAAATTCATAATCCGCTTACTGATGATGGCAGTGGGTCACTTTTATCAGCTACTAGAGTCCATATGAATTGAGACATTTGTGACACTGCTGCAGCCTATGCATGGACTCATGTATGTGGGATCAGGAATGATGGACAAACACTGGGAACTATTTGCTTCCAGTGTCCAGCAGTTTTCAGCCAGAAGAACCAGTGGAAGTGTAAATAATGGGTTTAAGAGAAATATATGTCCCCTTCTGTCAGGAACCCTGGCCAGGGGCACGGAAGAGATGCAGAAAGGAATGTACCCAAGATGATTGTCATAAGACTTGAGCCCTGTTTTGTACTTTCCAAATTCCGGGTATAGCTGCCATTATGTCCTTGCCCTTAGGAGTCACGCATATTCCAGTTTTACGTGCTGCCTATTCAGACTTTTCAGCCCACCATGTGGAACCTAAATAAAAGTGTTGACTTAATGATTCGGTGCTTCTGCGTGGAGTGAATACAGCTGTGTCTGATGCCAAGACCCTGGATTATGTGGCTCTAGCCAGTTACCTGCCTCTGCCGTACCCAGCACTATGTATTTGATCTCATGTTGCGAAACATGGATTGCTTTACTAAGCGTTTTTGCCTATCAGATCCACTACTGTGTTCTTGTGAGTCCGACCCCCACCCAACTTTCTTGTGTCTGCCCCTGTCCTGCATCATCCATTGTCCCTGTGTCCAACCTACTTCCTGCAGTGTCCAACACGTCTGTCTGCAAACTGTACCTGTTTATCAAATACTCAAACTTTTATTCTGCCTGCCAGTTCCATATTATGCCATTTATCTTCTACATTTTGAGTCTTGCCATGACAACTTCATAAAAGATTCAGTTATATTTTAAACATTTATGTATGATTTTGGTTCTACAATTTTCTGAAATTCCCTTGCAGTTTCAGTGTTCAACTACCTCGATTGTAAAATTTTTGCTTTATGTTGGATTTCTTCCTTAAAACACCTGGAAGAATTCTAAGACGGAAGAGCACTTTTCCAGCATTATTAATCTCTACTGTCTTTTTTATCCACTTTGTCCCTGAGGAATCTGCTTTCTCACTTGATTCTCAAACCCAAAGGAAATGCGAAAATTGTACATATAGCTGTCGCTACACATTATACGAGTCATCGTGGGATCCTAATGAGTTTTGCATGTGTAGTATATGTAGAATGCAGTCAGTATACTCGAGAAAACCACATGGATATGGTTAAGCATTTTAAAGCTATTTTCTGAGAACTGTAGCAAAAATAAATATATAAGTAAGGATTCCCAGCTGAGCTTTTAATGCAGCTCACATGAGTCACATGACAGCCTAGTTTTAGCGTTTCATGCAGTAACTAGGAAGAAGAATGTGTCTGCTCTCACATTTCCATTTTGACTAGTTCGGTAGGCACTGAAATATTTTTGTTGTATGGGAAGAAAAACCTCTTATCTGAAGACTAGTTTTTAATAAACTGTATTTTCATTATTTACATACAAATTAATTCTCGTAATGGAACCATTTTACATATTAATCATTACATTATTTTAAGTTAGACTGAAGGGGAAGGTGCCAACCTTCATGTTTAGGAAAATAAAGGCCAGAGTGCGAGTGAGACTTGTGTCATTTGATTTACTCATTTTTGCTACAGTTTTCTTTCCCATTCTTTTGTACTAAAATGGTATGGATGGTTTTTTGGTAAATCATGACATAGAAATATTAGAGGGAAATAGACATGTGCATTTGTTTTAGTACTAAAACGATTTAGTCCGAATTTTGGGATAATTTAGTTTTAGTATGACTCAAGAGATACGAAACTGCTCAGTCCAAAAAACGAAAGAAACTAAAATAAAATGCACTACATTTTAGTTTCAGTCCTTTTTCTGATATTACATTGATTGAAGGAGACCAGTAATGAAGCGCAACATCGCAAAGCTACAGAAAAGGTTTGTATGCGTAATCCTTCCTGTCCCCACCCGAAAATCTGACAGTGATAGAGCTCCAGAATACTCACTTGCAGCACAGACAGCCAGCACAGGAGAGGAAACCTTTACTTAACCCTTGCATGTCTATGAGGCAGACAAGATGATAAAAGCAGCTGGAGAAGGAAAACATTCAAATAAATCACACTGAAAGCTTATGACAGAGGAGGGCTGGATAGTAAAAACCCCTTTATAACAAGCAGCGCTGGGAGAAGAGAGGGACTTTATAAAACGTGTGTTATCTTCCCTCCCGCTCTGCATAATAGGGGCTTAGGTCTGATACATTTTATATAATCCAGGAGCACTATCCCCCTTTCCTCATCTATAATACACGTTTTATATAAAGTCCCTCTCCTCTCACAGTGCTGCTTATTATAAAGTTTTTTTTTACGTCTGATACATTTAGTATCCAGCTCTCACAGTTACTCTGTCATTATGAGCCTTCAATGTGATTTATTTGAATGTTTTCCCTAGATTTAAAGTGCTTTATTTTATTATAAAAATCAATTTGCACCAGTCATCTCTTCTCTGAGCTTTCAGACCGATTTACGTTAATATTTTCCCTCTCCCCTGCTTTTATATTCCTGTGTCTCCCCCACAGAGATACAAAGTTTAAGTAAAAGTTCCCTCTCCTGTGCTGGATAAGCATTGCATTCCGAAGTTCTGCACCCTCCACATGCCAATGCAGTAGGATGTTCTATACAGAGAGGGGCATTAATTAATGCAGGTGGATGTTGTATACATTATACAGAGAGGGGTATTAATTAATGCAGGAGGATGTTCTATAGATTATACAGAGAGGAGCCTTTTGTTTTTAAGCCCTTTAAATCCAGTGGCTGTGAGCGCTGAGATCGGCTGCTTGTTATATTATCTCTCAGTACAATGTATCAGGCTCAGCTGTTACAGTAACTGACTGTAACAGCGCTCATAGTTTCAGTAAAACAAGGAAATAATATTGTTCTAACCTCTTATATAGAAAAATATTATTTACTAGTTTTACTGAAACTCTGAGCACTGTGATGAGCAGCAGTCAGTTACTGTAACAGCTTTGCCTGGCACATTGTGCTGAGAGTGAGTGATACTGTAACAAGCAGCGATCTCAGCCCTCTGAGGAGCCACTACAATAGTAATTGTATCCACTGGATTTCGGATGAATGAAATTAGTTTTCATACTAAAGAACTGAAAACGAATTTCTTTAGCAACTAAATAAATTGCATTTTAGGACTAATCCATTAGTTGAAAACAAAATTTTGTGCTGTGCACATGTCTAGAGGTAAATGTGTTTACTTGAATTCCATAGTGATCCAGGGAAAAATTGGATTACCATTCTGGAAATTAAGGAAGTTTTTTTCTATTTTCTAAACAATTGGGAAAACATTTCCTATTAGACTAGACTGAAGGAAATTTAGCCTAAAGCATTGGAAAGTTGTTTTTTTACACTGACTACAATAAAGCTGTGGAATTCTCTGCCTGCTGAGGTGGTGGGGTCAGAGACCGTACAAACTTTTAAAGAACGACTGGTTGTTTTCTTGCAAAAATATAATATTAGCGGTTATAATATTTAATATGTGGATAAAAGCTGCTTGATCAAAGGAGAAATCTGACTGTCATCTGGGGTAATGAAGGAATTTTTGCTCAGTACGTTGCATTTTGACGAGCACTTCAGACAGTTTTTTTGCATTCTGATGGATCACAAGTGTTGTGTCAAAGGCTGAACTTGATGGATGCAAGTCTTTTTTCGGCCTATGTAACTATATGTATTTTTGCCTTTTGTTGGACCAGCCACACTTGGGACATGTAAATGGATGAACTTGATGGAGATTAATCTTTTCTTTTAACATACATTACAATGCAATTAAATTATGAATAGTATTTAATAATTTGCAGGATTTGCATTTCTTCTTTTCTGCACAATTATTCAGTTATTTAAAGGGCAGTGAACCTAAAAATGCATTTTTTTAGTTGACAAACATTACCAAAAAGCTATCAATTGAAATATTGATTGTGTAATTAATTTTGAAATGTCACTTTGTAGGTAAGCGGATAACATCATTACAGCATCATTAAAGCAGCATTAGACACCATGACCAAATTAACGTATTTATTTGGTCAGTGTGAGCTATGTGGCCCTCCTAGGCTGATTTGTTGGCTGTGACATCCTTCCAAAATTAGTACTTGGTGAATGACGTCAAAAGTTAATATTCTGAGGTAAGGGAAAGATATATTGATAAGCAGTTGAAAATTAGAAAAAAAAAACTAGATGGGCATAGGGTTTTAAAATGGTCTTAGCATTGACAAACAAAACAGAAACCGAATACATAAGATAAGCAATCCAAAAGTCTAAAAGCACTAATGGGAAAAAGCCACAAAATGGATATAAATATAGGAAATGACAAACAGGGCAGCCATCGGGGGGTGAAAGCCCCTGATATGTTCAGGGTCCCCGTGGCTCCAGGGAGCCCTGGCCCTTACCAAACCCTGTGCAGCTTGTCTAAGGGCAACAGATGTAAGGGCTCCTCCATGCCACCTAGGACTGATCCACCAAGAAATTGACGAATTTCCCGATGGGCTGCAGCATCTGGAGCCATTCAGAGCACCCTGACTCATCACTGAGGGAGTGTTCAGTATAGTTTGCACCAGGTAGAGGTGCAGACCAAATGCTCTCCCACCAGGGAACACTTTTTATCCTCTTCCTCTCCACCAAGGATTTTGCCCACTCCCCATAATTTAAGGGCGGGAGAGGAAGCAAAATGCTGCATTTTTAAATAGTAGGCTGAATTGGGTGGCTCAGTAAAAGTGGAAACGCGAGCAATAAGGGGCCCCAAGATTTCTGATGGGACCCCTGATGACAGGACACAGACAATTTTAAAAGTGGATGCGATAAACAAGGAATGAATGAAATAGTGATAACAAACACGGTAAGGTGACAATGGCCACTTGTTCCATCAAGTATCACTAATTGGCAACAGTTACCATATATATCAATTATCCCAACATCTAAACAGGTCAGGGGATGTGGGAAGGTTCTAAGAAGCCAACTCGTCTGTACATTTACAATTCTCCAGTGTCCAGTTTAAAAGGGGAGTCATTAGACAAAGAAGGCTCGCTGTCTATTTGGATTTGATAAAACCTCACTTGCTGTTCATGAATGAGGAGGATATAGGGACAGCAGTTAATTACCCTGATAACTCAGCTCAGGAAATTAGCATACCTTGAATGGATAGATAACAGCTATTGTATGTTAAAACCCCAAATAACCTGCCATGAGATCTTACTTGATGCTCAAAAATCAGGACTTAACCCCTTCACTAGAAAAGTGATTGTCCAAAAAAACATTATCAGAAACCATTGGTATTTTGAAAAATCATTTTTAATAAATTGGGCAGTAATACCTATTTGGACAATAGATGACACCATCTACTGCCAAATTGAGATACAGAGGTTTTAACAGAGCTATTTTCTTCTATTTCTCCTGCATTGGCTGCTGACAGCGTCTGAAATTCTGATACTTCACAGCATTCATCAGCTGATTTTATAGTTTTAGCTCATTGGGCATTATGCCCACAGGGCTAAAACTTTGGGGGCACCTTCTGCAGCCCAAAAGCTAACAATTTGTTTGCAGCAAACAAATTTCATTTTCTTTTGGGCTGCAGAACAGCACATCGAGATATCTCGATATCTGGGCACCAGATGGTGCCTTTGAAACTCAAGATATCTCGATATTGGTAGTGAAGGGGTTAAAAGACAAAAAAGGTCTAAGAGAGAAATTCCAACATAAGGTAAATTTGTTTTTAAAAAAAAACAGAAGAGGCTTGTGACAGGCTCTGTTAACATATATATTTTGCTTTTAAATCGAAAGTAGCTAAAACAATTAGCTTGAAATATCTGGAGGAACTGTGAGTACAGCTCTTATTAAGTCCTTATAATGGAGTAAAATAAATTCGACTTTTTAATGCCTGTCTTAAATTTCCAATAACAAGCAAACAAAAAAATTCTAATCTGATGTTGTTTAGAATCTTGGGAAATTTCAAATTTTCTGAAATGCTGGCCTTTTCATATCATTATTTACATGTTTCCTTATTTTACACGTGGCTCAATTAATGTGTTGCAGATGTCAAGTGGTATCAATTGACTAGATGAAATATACTCTGTTCGGTCACTAGCATGATACGGTCCAAGCAAAAGTAAAGATGATGCAACTCTAATAGAAACATCTGTTTAACCTGCCTCAGAGCAAAAGAGAATGAAATTAAAATGTTTTGGATAATATTCCCAAAATCATAAAATGACTGACTATCCAAAAATGTTTTCAACATATGTGTACAAAAGGACAAAATATAGTATTACAGTTGTGTTCAAAATTATTCAACCCCCACTGAAATTGAGTGTTTTGGCCAGCTTGAAATTGATTTTGATCATTCAGTCATCTTGCTTACAATTAAATCAAAGAGGCGCGTGTAGGTCAGACAAATATAACATAACATTTATAATGAAATAACCACAAATGTCTTTTCTGTGCTCACATCATTATCAGTTTTATTCAACCCCAAGTGACATTCAATCTTAGTACTTAGTACAACATCCTTTTACAGTTATAACAGCTTTTAAACGTGAAGCATAGCTTGACACAAGTGTCTTGCAGCGATCTACGGGTATCTTCGCCCATTCGTCATGGGCAAAAGCCTCCAGTTCAGTCACTTTCTTAGGCTTGCACACTGCAACTGCTTTCTTTAAGTCCCACCAGAGGTTCTCAATCGGATTTAAGTCTGGTGACTGCGATGGCCACTTCAAAATGTTCCAGCCTTTAATCTGCAACCATGCTCTAGTGGACTTGGAGGTATGCTTGGGATCATTGTCCTGTTGAAAGGTCCAACGTCTCCCAAGCCTCAGGTTTGTGACGGACTGCATCACATTGTCATCCAATATCTCCTGGTACTGAAGAGAATTCATGGTACCTTGCACACGCTGAAGCTTCCCTGTACCTGCAGAAGCAAAACAGCCCCAAAGCATGATTGACCCCCCGCCATGCTTCACAGTAGGCAAGGTGTTCTTTTCTTCATAGGCCTTGTTCTTCCTCCTCCAAACATAGTGTTGATCCATGGGCCCAAACAGTTATAATTTTGTTTCATCAGTCCACAGAACACTATCCCAAAACTTCTGTGGTTTGTCCACATGACTTTTGGCATACTGCAGTCGACTCTTCTTATTCTTTGGAGACAGCAAAGTCTCTGGCATGGAGGCCTTCATTACGCAGTGTGCGCCGTATTGTCTGAGCTGAAACTTCAGTACCCATATCTGACAAATCTTTTCTCAGTTCCTCAGCAGTCACACGGGACTTTTCTCCACTCTACGCTTCAGGTAGCGCACAGCAGTCGAAGTCAGCATCTTCTTTCTGCCACGACCAGGTAGCGTTTCAACAGTGCCCTTTGCCTTGAATTTGAGAATGATGCTTCCTATGGTCTCTCTTGGTATGTTTAACATCTTTGCAATCTTCTTATAGCCATTGCCCTTCCTGTGAAGAGTAATCACCTCTTCTCTTGTCTTCCTGGACCATTCTCTTGACTTCACCATGTTTGTAACCACACCAGTAAATGTCTAGAAGGAGCTGAGTATCACAGTCATTTTAAAGCTGCCTAATTGGTGCTTATTATGCTTTATTGCTGCTCCGTGACATCCACAGGTGTTTTCAATACCTGATTGAAAACACTTGAATGAACCTCTGTTCTTCAGAGTGGTAGTCTTTAAGGAGTTGAATAATTGTGTCAATGAAGAATTCACAAAAGAAACATTTACTACTGTATTACAAAACCAATTGATGTCATTTTAGTTGCATATGGTTCTTTAAAAAGTCCTTGTAGGATTTCATTCTGAATACATTTACAAATGTACACTAAATTCCCTAAAACCCTTTACAGCATTGGGGGTTGAATAATTTTGAACACAACTGTATATGCAAGGTAAACTGAGACAGGCAAAATGTAAAATTAATTCTGTTAATGCCACTTCTACACCAAGTGGACTTATGGAAAACCACTTTCCATTACAGACTTTTCATGCATTTTAGAGACAGTAAGCTTATTTGACAGAGGGTTCCCCCTGCTGCCCATATAGTGCTGCTACACGTGTAATAATACTCCTGGAGCTCCGTGTTTCTGTGAAAGAAAAACATATATCCACGTTTTTCAAACAGCTTCAGCACCTTGGCATACATGTTTGTTGTCACATTTTGGAGCCCTTCAGCAAAATAATTTTGTTACAGAATATGTGACAGTGTGTATTAACTTTTTTGGTGTTAAAAGGAATTCTACAGCATGTGCGAAATAAAACAAATATACCAAAATGTAAATATTACTGATGCGATTAGTAATTTACGGTCATCAATGTTCACTGAAACAAATGCAGATTATTATTGGATCTCTGTTTATCAGTTGATAAAAGGGTAATTTTCATGCCAATGAATATTTAAAATACCATGAATGTATCTAAAAACATTTTTATTGTCAACATAATGTGTCTTACAGCAAGCAAGGAGTAGAGGTGGTGGATCATTCTTTCCTCTGTATCATAGAGTACAATACACTGGTGAGCGGCGTAGCTTCCCAGGGAGAGCCCCCCTCTTGGCTAGTGGGGAGACCTGGTGCCACGTCAGTGAGGCCCGCTTTCACCTCCAAAGTATCCACAAATCAATAATGGTGTGCGACACAGGTACGTAATCCAACGGATTTTTTGGAGATAGTGCAGCTGAATAAAATACAATGTTTTGGTCCTAAAAGACCTTACATGATTAAGTATTTTTTTCTGCTGCACTATCTCCAATAAATCCGTTAGAGTGCATACCGTGTTGCACATCATTATTTATTTGTGGTTCCTCTTTACCATATGACCAGAGCGCAGTTTAGATTTTTTTTTTGATCTTTTTAATTTTTTTGGTTTAGATGATTTTGCATTTGCAAAATTACCTAACTATGGAACCCCGGTGGTGCCAAGCGCACATTTTTTTTTTAATTCGAGTGCACGATGTGTTAAATCACACGCACGTCCTATCAGAACTAAGGAACATTTTAAGCCTTTGCGTGTGCACGAGAAAGCTCCGTACTCCCACTTCAGCCAGAGCTGCAGCCACTCACAGCTCTCCCTGGCCGGCTGCAGGTGAGTGTTAAGAGCCCTGAAAGACCCCTGCCTTAGCAACCAGAGCTGGTGGCTCAGCCTGTTAACGTCCCTGTTCGGCATGCAACGAGGTCCCTGTATTGATACCCTGGATTTTAATATACTTCTTCTAACTGTGATTTTATGCATATTTATAATGCTGCTGTTATAAGAAGATTGTAATATAAATAATAGGAGCATTATAATAATATTAGGATTCTTAAATAAATAATAAAACTTCTTTATTTTAAAAAAAAAGGTGTTATTTACTTTCTCGTGAGCTTTCTCGTGTGCACGCGAAGGCTTAAAACATTCCCTCGTTCTGATAGGACATGCATGCGATTTAACACATTGTGCGCTCAAATTTTTTAAAAAAATTGTGCGTGGCACCACCAGGGCTCCGTACCTAACAGCAGGTTTTGAGAGCTCATATTTTTTGGAGAGTTATCTTTTTGGAATTTTGCATTTTTAATAAACTAATTAACAAAATATACTTGGGTTTCATTATTCATGGTTAAAATATTTGGATACACCCACTGTACAATTCAACTGCTAACCTGATCTGTAATTTCATGTCCTAATTAGAAACCTAGAAAATGTCGGCAGATAAGAACCTTTCGGCCCATCTAGTCTGCCCAATTACATGGATACTTAACCTGGATTTATCTTTTGTTTAGGATAGCCTTATGCCTATCCCATGCTTGCTTAAATTCAATCACTGTTTTGGCCTCTACCACTTCAACTGGAAGACTGTTCCATGTATCCATCACCCTCTCAGTAAAATAATGCTTCCTGATGTTACTTTTAAACCTTTGCCCCTCTAATCTAAGACTATGTCCTCTTGTTTTGCTACTTTGTTTCCTTTTAAATATACTCCCTTCCTCTACCTTGTGGATTCCCTTTACGTATTTAAATGTTTCTATCATATCTCCTCTGTCTCGTCTTTTTTCCAAGCTGTACATGTTAAGATCATTAAGCCTTTCCTGGTAACTTTTCTCCTTCAAGCCGTACACCATTTTAGTAGCCCTTCTCTGAACTCTCTCTAAGATGTCTATATCCTTCTGGAGATACGGTCTCCAGTACTGCACACAGTACTCCAAGTGAGGTCTCACCAGTGCTCTGTACAGTGGCATGAGCACTTCCCTTTTCCTACTGCTAATACCTCTCCTTACACAACCAAGCATTCTGCTAGCATTTCCTGCTGCTCTATTACATTGACTACTTACCCTTAGATCCTCTGAAATAATGACCCCTAAATCCCTTTCCTCAGATGTTGAGGTTAGGACTGTATCAAATATTCTATATTCAGCCCTTGGGTTTTTACGTCCCAGGTGCATTATCTTGCACTTATCCACATTAAAACTCAATTGTCACAACTCCGACCATTTTTTTAGTTTACCTAAATCATTTGTCATTCGGCTGATCCCTCCAGGAACGTCAACCCTGTTACAAATCTTTGTGTCATCAGCAAAGAGACATACTTTTCCATTAATACCTTCTGCAATATCACTAATAAAAATATTAAAGAGAATGGGTCCAAGTACTGACCCCTGAGGTACCCCACTGGTAACAAGACCTTGCGCCGAATAAACTCCATTTACCACAACCCTCTGTTGCCTGTCACTCAGCCACTGCCTAATCCATTCAACAATATTGGAATCCAAGCTCAAAGATTGCAATTTATTGATAAGCCTTCTATGCGGAACAGTATCAAAAGCCTTACAGAAATCTAAATAAGCAATGTCTACTGCACCACCTGTGTCTATTATGTTTGTTACCCAATCAAAAAAATCAATAAGATTAGTTTGGCATGATCTCCCTGAGGTAATTCATTTTATTCTTCAAAAGCTTTACAGCTTTGTTTAATATAATGGCATTTATTCAACATATTTTCCAACTGGAATAATATAAATTTTTTTTAGTTCCTGACTAGACGAGAAGACTTTATTCATTTTGCTCACATGATAGTCTCCTATAAGTAACTGCAGTTCTTTTTTTTTTGGGTGTCTCAATAATGGTTCTGGTAGTAACACTTCTGGTCTTTCAGTGGAGCATAGAAAAGAATTATCACGGTACAATGACACCAGGAGAACATCGCCTAAAACAACATAACTTCTTAAAATAAAAAAACAGAAAAGCAAGAAAAATGAAAACATAAAACAACAAAGCTCACTGAGCGAGACCTTTTTAGAATGACTAAACTGCAACGTCTGGAAGCAATTTGTGGAGCTCTATGCCACATGTACAGTGTACAAGATGTTTCTGTGGAAAACAGGCAGAAAATAGTCAGGCGCTGTTATTATAAGCTGTAATTTGTCTGAAGTTTGTTACTTTTCATCTTTTCAGTACTTTTTTGAACTCTTTAATTTAAGTGGATCTGATCGACTGTATAACAAAGCAAAGTTTTCTATAGTCTTACCTGGTCATTCAATGTCCTAAATCCTCAGATAAAAAGAAAATCTACTTCAAAATCCTAGATTAGAAATAAAGTTTAAGTTACAGTTAGCACTATTTGTAATATGATTCATTTTCCGAAGAAATATTATAATTCAGGGAAAAATATGACCCATTTTTGTGTTTGTTTAAATACCTGGCAGGTCTTTATTTTCCATGGAGCCAAATGTAAGATGTCTCAAAATGACACATAAATAAGCTAGCTCTAGCTGTTTTGATATGTTTTAACATAATGTGCATGTTTCCATTGAGCATAGCAAGTTATTGATTTAAAGCACCTTTAGTCAAAAAGTAGCTCTCTGACTACTGGAGATCCCATGATTCTTTGAGATGAGATTTTCAAAGCATCTTTCTAGTTGTACGGTAATTTTGGAGATGAAATGTACCATTTTTTTTATTTCATATTCTTTGCTTTTAATTTTTTAGAGCAGTGTGGTATCCTTTTTGTACTTTTCAATCAGACTTATTTTGTCAGGATATAGTAACAGCTAAATGTTTAATTATTTATTAACCTTATTTTGTCCTGACCATTGGACAGCACTGCGGAATATGCTGGCACTTATTATGTTACAATTGTGGTCTATGGGGTTTTTCCTGCTCCCCTCAATCATGCCACTGTAGTCCTGAACCTAAAAAAGCCATCTCTGGATCCTACTGATCCCTCCAACTACCGCCCCGTATCCCTGCTCCCTTTTGCCTCCAAACTCCTTGAAAAGCTTCCTTATGTCCGTCTGATTGGCTACCTCAACACCCATTCACTCCTTGACCCTCTGCAATCTGGCTTTCGCGCACTGCACTCGACGGAAACAGCTCTTGCTAAATTGAACAATGACCTTGCAACTGCGAAATCTAATGGGTGCTACTCTCTGCTGATCCTTCTTGACTTTTCTGCCACCTTTGATACAGTTGACCATTCACTCCTCCTTCAAACTCTTAGTGATATAGGCCTTCAAAGTAACTGTTCTTTAATGGTTCTCTTCCTACCTGTCCCAATGATCGTTTAGTGTCTCATTTTCTGGAAGTACCTCCTCCCAGCAGCCTGACTCTGTTGGGGTGTCCCAACGTTCAGTACCGGGCCCTCTTCTTTTTTCCATCTACACTGCCTCTCTAGGCAAACTGATCAGCTCCTTTGGATTCCAGTACCACCTATACGCTGATCACATTCAAATATACCTCTCCTCCCCTGATCTCTCTCCTGCTTTCCTGGACCTTAGAGGGGATCTGATAACTCTTTATATAAATATATACGGGGCCATTATAAACCATTGTCTGGAAACCGATTCATTAATAGGACTATACACAGGACACGAGGTCACCCATTTAGACTGGACAAAAGGAAATTTGGCCTGAAGCATAGGAAGGGTTATTTTACAGTGAGAACAATAAAGCTGGGGAATTCTCTGCCTGTTGAGGTGGTTGGGTCAGAGACTTACAGACTTTTAAACAATGACTCTATAACTTCCTGCAAAGACATAATATTAAGGGTTATAATATTTAATATGTGGGTAAAAGCTTCTTGATCCAACAAGAAATCTGACTGCCATTCTGGAGTCAAGAAGGATTTTTTTCCCAGTATGTTGCATATTGGTGATCGCTCCAGACTGGGTTTTTTGCCTTCTTTTGGATCAACAGCAGTATGTAATGTGTGAAAGGCTGAACCTGATGGATGCATGTCTTTTTTCAGCCTATGTAACTATGTAAACTATGTATATTTGCTTACGGTTAATACCAGCATAGGTGTGCGCACAGGGTGTGCAGGGTGTGCCCAGGCACACCCTAATGTTGGATGACTGGTTCATATTTGACCCCCAACATGAATATTTTGGATGTTCCTTATCTGATTCATAATATATTTTGTGAATATTGACTGTTCTGTACAAAATTATCCAGGCATAGATAAAACAAAATTAATAAATATTCCATGGGTGCACACCCTAATGAAATGGGCTGCGCACGCCAATGAATACCAGTCAATATTTCTTTCAGTACAACAGCACAGGATCTTATTATATGCTTTTAAGCGTAATCAGGTTTGCTATTTCTCCATTGCTTTAGACTGAGGACATTAGACCATTTGTAGCATGACCCATGACATGCACAATCTATTGTCAATGATGAGAAACATCAAGGAACTTTTGAATCAATGCATTTGAAACATGTGTGATATATAAAAAAAAGAGTATATATATATCAATATGTTTTTAATCATGATTCAATAAAGAGGCTTTACCATAGCCCTTGAGTGCATCCAGCTTTGCTAGATATACATTTTTTGGACTGTTGCACCAGGGCAAATTGCGGTTTATTTTTTGGGCTAGTAAAGGGCGACAGCTGGCTTTCCTGATTTTATTAATATATAAATATTCTCATATGTTCAGAAATGCTAATTCATGATGGAAATGTGTGCAGGGAGTTGGAGTTGGCAAATTGGATTTAATCATGACATGGCATATACATATACAGGGTTATTCAAAGAGATTCGAAAAGTCACCGCACGTTCGGTGACTTTTTGTTCTCTTCAATTCGGTTCCTTTTGCCGATCCCATTTCGGTGACCCTGCGGTGTATTCAGCGAGCACCACAGGGTCCCCGAATTGCAGGGAAAAGTCACCGCAAACCTGGCGAAAACTAACCGCAAAACCCACTGAATGCACACCGAAAACAAGCAAAAACATCTGGATTAACCTTCGAAAAACCCGAGCAGGAGCCGATCACACGCAGCGAAGCAGCCGAACAGGAGCCGAATCACACAGAGCTGAAGCAGCTGAGACCGCAGAGGAGGCAGTGAATAAATTAGCAAAACCGTTTGTATGAATCTGTGAAAATGACACGCTGTTTGCAAAGAAACTACTGAGCGAAAATGTCTGAAATTTACACAGGAGGTCCAGGGAATGATAATAAAGAGGGCTGTTAGAGAAAAAAGAAGTAAACTTAAAGAAAAAAATAAATAAATAAGAAAAATGCTTAAAGTATCCTAAAAAATCTATAAATAAAGAGACTTTTTGCTGCAGAATTTTATAATGAACGGTTTATTAGATATTGAATTAAAACGGGAATATTTTTAACATTGAAGTCTATGGGATTCTCCTGAATTAACTTGCCGAATTAAACCACCGAATGGCAGGACATTAGGGGAACCTTTCACTGCTGGTTTGTGTTCTCTGAATAGCCGAAGCAGTGCTTTTTCATGGGGTTTTCACTGCCCTCGAACAGGCACCGAACAGGCAACGTATGTGCAGGCAATTCGCCAGGATTTGGTGAATTGCCTGCTCTCTGGATAGCCGAATGGCCAGGAAAGGCAACCGAACGCTGATTTTCATCGTTCGGTTACCTTTCTCAAGCATTTCGGATCTCTTTGGATAACCCTGATAATATTTTGTTAAATTAGTAACCTGTGTTGTTGCTAAGAAGGAAAAAAAAGCCAAAAACATTAGCATTACAATCATCGCTTTGAAAGATCATACGCTTTGTCAACCCATTTGTGACCCAGACAAAAGGTATTTCATGAGCTGAGCAATTACATTATGCTTTCTTTCTGGAGACACACTCTAACTAGATATGATTTAAGAATCTTGATGAAAATCTATCTCACTTCATGTCAAGACTGACGAATTCAGCAATGGTGAGTTGACTGACTTGGTATTATTGCAAAACCAGTCATTGAGCAAATTGTTCACTTTTTACATACTATGAAATGATTGATGGTGTCGTAACAGCTGTTGACTGAAAAATGTGTTATGGTAAGTTACCTTGAGACAGAAAATGTCTCCCCGGTTAGCCCCCCCGGTGCGGCTGACATCCTCGATGTCAGCCCAGCATCCGGAACCGCAGCCGCTGAAATTAGGTGTCATTGCGGCAGCGCGATGACACCTAATTCAGGCGCCCCCCCCGCATGTGCGGAGGAGGCGCCTGAAAGGGAGGGGGGGAGGTCCTTCGGACCTCTCTCCCTCCCGATCGGCGGCGTTGCGGGGGTTAACCCAGGCACCATTTGGAAGGGCACAGCCTGCCCTTCCAAATGGTGCCTGGCATTAACCCCTGGGGAGCTGGATCGCGAATCGGCGCTGAAAAGCGCCGGTTCGTGATCCTTTCCCGGAGCTGGCCGACATCTTGGATGTCGGCCAAGCCTCTGGGAACTCCCCCTGAGGACTGGCGTCATCGTGCATAGCACGATGACGCCAGTCCTAGAGTTAACCCCTAACTGCCACCAACGGTGGAGATAGGGAGTTCCAATGAACTCCCTATCTCCCGATCCGTGGCAGCTAGGGGTTAACGTTTTGTATGGTTGGATCGGCCAGAGCATGGCCGTTCCAACGATACCAAACTCGAATGTGAAAAAAGTTTTTAAAAAAAAATAAAAATAAAAATTAAAAATAAAAATATATTTAAAAAAAATTATAAAAAAAAATAAACATTTTTTTTTCTTTTTTTTGGTTCGTTAATGCAGCAATATTGTTCCCATTTCAATTATAATGTGAACAATGATGCTGCACTAACGATTTTTGTATGCGGTGCGTTTGTTAAAAATCGCGGAATTTTCCCCAAAAAAAAATGTAACGAGACCCCATCTCTAATTTTTTTAACAAGCGCACCCCATACAAAATATAACCGCAATTGCTCGCATGTTAAAATGTGAAAAAAAACACTTTACACGTTGTAAATTATTGAAAATACATATTTTATTGCATTTTTTGTTATAATATACAGACATGACATAACGTATACATATAATAATGACATATTATGAATCTACCGAGTCTGACGGAAAGAACGATATATAATATGTCTGGGTAATATACTAAAATAAGCCTTCAAAACACGTTTAAACATGATGAGCAAAACCGGTAAAAATGACCTCAGCACAGAGGTGTGAAAAGCCTCAGCAGCGAAAGGGTTAAAAATATGTAAGTGCATAAACGGCTACATTTATACAATACTCTTCCATGTAATGTTTGAAGGAAAACTCATTCTGAGAAGCATATTAATATTTTCTTTTTAATTTGCTGGCTTTAACCCCTTTTCTACCAAGTGGCTTTCCATAAAACCACTGCCAAGATGGATTATGGAAAACCACTTTCCTTTGCAGTTAGTGTAAAAATGTATATACATACATTTTAGAGACAGTTTGAAAGGCAGAAGGATCAACCTGCTGGCCAAAAAAGCTATTACATGTATAATAATACATCTGGGGCACTTTCATCTGGTGTGAGCTAAAACACCAACGGTAGCGGAAAAGTCTAGCGCAAGTCACTAAAAGGTAGAGCCTGACGACACACCAACAGATCACCTTGTCCACGTAGTCCGTGTACAAGGTCGATTAGCGCATGCAAGGGAAATGCTAAGACCAGGGCTAAGACCAGTGTTACTGCAGTTGTGTAGAGGACAGGACTGTTTTTTCCAGTGCAGAGTTCCGGGCCATACCTATCCTCTGCCCTCACAAGCTTGTATAAGTATGAACACATCCAGCCAAGAGCTCTCACACCCCTGCATTATTAAAATTCTACAAGGTGGCCGTATCATCCATGTTTATATGCATTCATATATTAATTAAGGCTGATGGGCATTGCATGATAAATGCCACCCAACAGCATGTAGAATCACTACATTGGATTTAATAGATCCAAAACGAAAGCCAGGTGAGCGACAATAATTTCCCTGCTGCAACATATAAATAATAAATGTTTCAGGGCAAAGACTTATCCATGTGTTCCTTTAAACATGGGCCACATGGTCACTCTAATAATCAAACGCTTACATACTATGAATAACCTCCAGCATATAATGTTTAAAATTAGCCAATATATTAGAATTAGGATATATGTGGATAAAGGATACATATTTATCATAATAGAGCCTACTGCAACAGCAGTGACATTGCTGACCAGATCCATTACTATGGTGTATGGGGCCAAGAGAACACCTGTGCTGTATTCCTTTAAATTGCCTGTTAATTGCCTGTTAACTGCATGTTCATTTTGGATGAGGACCTGTTTTTTATGTTTCTTTGCAGTTAATACTAGGGTTGATCAGTGGGTAAAATTTTGCATCGCTCTAGAAATTAGCGCAGGCACCAAGTGTTGGTTACAATAGTGCTAATGATCTCTAGCACTGCCCATGTTAAGTATAGGACACAGAAAGTACAGTAAGCTCGCACTACGAATCGCAACTAGCCATGCGTTAAGTGATTTTTCCTGTTTCTAGCAAACGATCTAGCATATGGAGGCAAACAATCTGTTGGTCAAGCGCAAGACTGAATTAACCTGGCGCTAAGGCAAAAACATGTCGACGCTAGGCTTAGCTCACACCAGCTGATAAGACGCCTGGCGTTTCGTGTTTCTGTAAAAGAAACATGGGACTCCAAGCTGCTCAAACAGCTTCAGCACCTTGACTGTCATGTCCAAAGTGCTGAAAACGTGGGGGAACATTGTGGAGCCATTTGCAAACAAATTCCATTTGCAAGAAGAAAAATGTCATCTGCGCTTATTCCTATTACACCGTGTGAAACAAAACACAATTAGAGGCTTTGGTTTCTTTTAATGGCCATTAAGAGTGTAAGCTCATCTGCCAACGTCAAGGCGGTGAGTCCTATCCAAAAAATGAAATAACAGGCTACTATGTAGCAACCATCACTGCTCACGCTGCTTTTCAGTCATGAGGTGGACTGGTGGGCCTTTATTTTATGCCCTCCCAGAAACAAAATCGACCTTGGGATCAAAAAACAAAGACACGGAACGGAACAGCTGCAATGATGACCTGGCTGGAGGTACAAACAAACATACATAGTACAGCAGGAGCGGGGTCACGCCTATTCTCCGATGGGGTGGCTGCAACTAGGGATGAGCGTTCGGTTTGAATCAGTTCGGAGTTCGATTCGAACATCGCCGTTCGACTGTTCGTCGAACTCCGAACATTTCCGCGTATTCGCCGCATGTTCGCCCACAATGCACCACAATGGACCACAATGCACTTTTCCACTGGCCTGAAGCTTGTAATTGGCTACAGCCTTGCACCTGACCGCAGGTCAGGTGCACGACAGGTGCAAGACTATGCCAATCACGGCTCAGAGTCCTGATTGGGCAAATTTTGCAAAATCATGGGCTCACAGAGCTAAGTCCCGCAGCACACTATATAAGGCTTCCCTGCCTGCAGCCCCAGCATGTGTGTTTGCAGGAGTGAATCAGAGAGGAAAGGAGATTGTTCTGTCAGGGTGTATCAGTGACGTTGTAGAAGATTTCTGGGAATTAGAATCTGTGTTGGCACTGCCAGGCTATCAGGGACAGTGTGTTGCAGTGAGTTGTAGGAGATTTCTGGGAATTTGAATCTGTCTTGGCACTGCCAGGCTATCAGGGACAGTGTGTATCAATGAGTTGTAGGAGATTTCTGGGAATTTGAATCTGTCTTGGCACAGCCTGTTATCAGTGTGTATCAGTGAGTTATACCACAGTTCAGCAAATTAGAATCTGTCTTGGCAGGGTCCAACCCTCCACTCTTCCACAATACCACAGAGGGGTTACTTACGGTGTGAAGGCACTTGCTGCCACCAAAGGCACAATATTTGGGTGCACTGCCACTGACACATATACTAGATTCATATCATTTTAATATTGGACCGCAGGGTCCACCACTGCACTCTTCCACAATACCACAGAGGGGTTACGATGTAAAGGCACTTGCTGCCACCAAAGGCAAAATATTTGGTTGCACTGATGCCTGTACCAGATTCATATCGTCTTAATATTTGACCGCAGGGTCCAACCCTGCACTCTTCCACAATACCACAGAGAGGTTACGGTGTGACGGCACTGTTGCCGACACTAAAGGCCCAATTTTAGTGCACCTATTGTTACTTTCATCCAAAGCCTACATAGGTTTCACCATAATTTAGCCCAAAAAATCACTAAACTTGTTCTGCATGTCCTAAAACGTCTCCTCTTTTCATACAGGCTGCCGCCCAAAGCAGTTGAATAGATTAAAGGAAAACCATTTACCATCATTTGAAATGTCATTTTTTTGTTTTTAAATGTTTCTATACATCCTACAAATCCGCCACTTCACGGACAGGTTATGGGGACCTCCTAGGCACGATATTTGAAAGAATTTTTCATTTTTATTCTTAACCTTTATTTTATGGAAACTCACTGTTCCTTTAAAAACGTTTTTTTAAAACTTTTTGTCCTTGTTTCCTGTCCCCCAGGGCACTACCCGGACCCCCATACACCTTTTATGGCAAATATCTAGCATATATGCCCTCTTGGAGGGCACCCTAAAAATCGAATGTTCGGGTCCCATTGACTTGCATTGAGTTCGAATCGTGTTCGTGTCTGAACTCGAACTTTTGAAATTGTTCGAGTTCGAAT